>JAODLD010000049.1:5075293-5096027 GCA_026781065.1 Mormyrops boulengeri
CTCCCAAGCAATGCTTTATCGGTCCTTAACGTAACCTACACCTGACGTTTCATGCTCTCTGAGCATCAGCCTGTCAAAAGGATTAATACACCAAACTCACAATTACTAGGGAAAAAAAAGGAAAAAGTTCAGCGACGAGAGATTTACGCCTCAGGAATGCGGATGCATGAGGCCTAAATCACCCTGTTTGAGGTTCACATTTAAGAAGAAGTTTAATTGCTCACATTAAAGGCCTAAGCAAAGAATACATGCAAGTTTAAATGATGATGGTGAAGTAGGTCTTACTACCCTGGCAGATAGATGTGCGTCTTTTTCAAGGCCCGAGACGGGAGATCCTGACATTTAAGTGGGTGCAGGTTTTCCTTTCAAAACACATGGGAAAAGGTTCATCTGAATGAACTGTACAGTGCGAGAGAAAATGGAAAAGATTGTGAAACTAACGGGGCAGTGCATAGACCGACTGCTCCGGGGCAGTGCATAGACCGACTGCTCCGGGGCAGTGCATAGACCGACTGCTCCGGGCTGTCCTTTTAACAGGCTGGCATTTCAAATGTTAAACTATTTTCGGGCATGTCTGCATGTCTGCATGTCTAGCAGCAACCGACAAAAGAAGAGAAAACCAATCATGCCAACAAATATCTCCTACCCAGCTGAGCTACCGTGATGATTAAATGCATTTAAATATTAATAAAATATTAAACATAAAATGACAGCATGCAACGCTGCACGTAATTACAGTGTAATTAAACAAGCCTTTAGCGCATTAAACGCATTCAACACGTACAATGAAATCCATTCCTTTTCCCTCCTCAGATGACACAAAGCGTCTGCTGGATTCAGCGTCCGGTGCTGCGATTGGTCCGATGAGACACGGGATGAGCTCTGATTGGAGGGGTCAAATTAATTCTGTCATCTCGACGGTATAGAGTTGCTGTATTGGTTGCAGTGGGGCACAAACAGTTGTGATCTTGTAGCGATTTGATACCGAGTGATTTCTTTGTTCATTTGAATGAAGACACTAGTTTTGGACTGGCTGTCTAACTCTGTTCTGTGGAAATAAAATGATCTATACTGATATAAAACAAAACAGAAAAATCAACATTTCAACAGTGTGCTGTCCTGGGGACATTGGGGAGGGTCCCTGGACTGAAGGCATTGTTGGGGCCCTACCTACAGCACAAAATTCTCCCGTAACAAATCTCGGGGCCCTTCAGCTGCCCTCTCTTTTCTGTTTCAAAGAATAACATAACATGATGTTATTTATTTCACAAGGACACAGAAGCGACGTTACGATTCTTCCTCCAAAAATACTATCGTTGTTAGTTGATAACTGCCTCAGGCAGTCCCGGGGTTAAGAACGTCCGACTGGCAGACAGCTTGTACTTACAGACTGCCGTAAAGCCTATTATATTAAAAATTCATCTTAAACACAATGGTTCATAATAACGATCATATATTTGTGATGCTCGTGAAAATATTGTATGGCTTCGACGATTTGTCAGCTCGAGATACAGCACAGTACTGTGTATAGTCACTTTTATTACTGTATAATTATCATTGTTATGTATTGTATTATTATTTTTCTGACTTACCAACAAATTTGACTTAGGGACCAGATCTCATTCATAATCTGGGGGCCACCTGTAATGACACGACAGAACTCTAGTAATGTCTACTACTTTCTCTGACTATCAGCATCCTGAGTGCAAAATGTCTTCCTGAGATTATGTCGCGGTCAACGCCACACTAACAACGCTAAAGCCAGCATTACCGTACGATGTTCCCTATCGGCATCCTTTACCCGGCATTACCTCCTAGGCCCGGACACGCAAGTGAGATCGTGGCTATGAACCGGTGCCCTCCCTTGAAGCAGTCTCCTCTTTCGCGAGACCCTGGATTATGGGCAGAATCGGGGTCTGAGACAGTCCTTTGTTCATGAATATTTATGACACATTTAAACAATATGTAAAAACCTGGGCCAGACAATGGTAGTAACGGAAGGGTCGGTGGTCGATATTTTGCGGGGTTCTTGTGCCGCCCTCTCACTGGATAACAGGATTTGAGGTCATGGGGCCTACTCTCCTCCTGGCAGGCAGTAAGACCGGCCCAAGGCGAGCTCGTCTGGGAGACTGCCTTTCCATACTCGCCCTAAGCTCATGTGAAAAGATGAAACGGCTCGGCGGGCCGGGTTCTGCGGAGAAAGCCTGCAGAGCGTCTGTCTGCCAGAGAATTAGTGGCTTACTGACATTTGACAACAGTTTGAGGACTGCATACCGAAGTTCTTTTATTTTATTCTTTGAAGGAAAAAAAAAAAAGAGATTGATAAACAAGGCCTCTACAATCCTCTTAGAGAACCTCTGGTGTTATGCCCGGCCTGCATTTCCATCACAATGCTGTGGGTGATGGAGCAGAGTCCCGTGCCGTTAGCTAGCCAACTAGCTAGCTAGCCGCTGTTCACGGGAGGCCACTGCTTTACTGCTGAATCACACCGCGGGCGTAGCAGTAAAGACGGCCTGTCTGACGGGTGACGCGGGAGATGGGTTCCCTTTACGGCACGCCTGGCGGACGGCGGTTAGGCGGCGGGGGCCGGGACGTCGTAAACGTGTCATCTCTCCCCCGGTAGCTTACAAACACGGATCGTATAACACCAACCACCCGCCGAACTGAGGTCTTCGCACTGTTACGAGAGGAGACAGTAATATCTTCTTGGAAACTGAGCGACGACAGGCCCCACATACAACAGGCAGACCGACGAGTGTTAGAGTAGAGCCAGTAATGGATCCAACAAATTATAAGTACGCAGGACATATATCACGCCCTATTATTCAACCTCCAGAAAACAATTTCACATTTATTATTACATGTGTATGACATTAAACAAACATCGGCCCCAGAGCCTCTAGCTGCGATTCAGTTGATTAAATATAGTTAGCTGGAGAAGCATTTGGATTCAGTGAGGAGAAGTGTGGGAGTGCGGCGAGAGGAGGCGATCGGAGGCGTCACCGGGTGCCCGTTTGATATTTGCGGAAACCTCGGGAGGGACGAAGGTGCCCGGGGCAGCAGAATCACTAGGGAAGAGTTACGAGGGCAGTGATTCCAGCTTTGTCTTCCCACAAATGTCTGTCACACTGGGACGACAAAATCAGCCAGTTAGTAAGGAGGGGCTGCTTTGCCCCCCAGGGCACCCATGATAAACAAAAAAAGGGCATAAAATGAATTTTAAAAAGTTGCAGCTTCACAAGTGTCAAAGGAATCAGCGAAGGGAAGGTAAAATGGAATGGTTGGCACGTTCATGAAGAAACCATGTTTTGCATAAATCACCATGATCTAAATAAACATGTCAACAAATAAAATAATATCGGGATACAGATTAATGCACCATTATCCAAAAATTATAGTCTATAAGCCATTTTGGAAGGTATATATGTATATTTGGGTGACATATATAATATGATTAACGCCACGAGGGTTCAGCAGTCTTAAACGTGCCGAAATCTTGTGTGTGGTGCGCGCCGAATACAGGACCGCACCAGTAAGTTCGCCAGGAGCTGATATGTGAATCAAGGCGGACACCAGAACGTCCGAAATACACTTCGCCTTGAATCGCACAGCCAGAGACAAAAAACAAAGATGTATTAGCCTTTCGGGGGGCGCTCGCCTCCCCATCTGGGTTTTACGTGGCTTTCTAAGCGCGGTCTGTAAGTACGGCATCCCTTCGCAGTGCATAAATGAACAGTCAAGGCTGCATCGTTGGACCCCCGCTCTCCGACTGGAGAGCACAAAGCACACATGAATATGAAGTAAACCCTGCAGCCAGACCACTTATGCGTCGGTCACTCTCGTGTGATGAGCCATTAAAGGCTTTCCACTCCTTGTTTTATTTACATAGCTTGAGCAATATTATATTGTTCGATAAATCACCCCCTCTGCGTGTATCTTGTTCTTTAGTTTAGCCACAGAGAAAAATGTCATTATAGACTTCTTCGTAGTTACGATTCATAACTGGTTTGTAACTTTAATTAGTCTAAATAAAAATGCTAAGAGTTGTAATTTAAACGCATCCAGTGTTCCATTTAAATGCATTCAGTTTTTTAATGATTGGTATTTTAGAATTGTTAAGAATTTAGCCAAAATGCATGAAATAATACGTTTTTTTATGAATGAATTGAAAATGCAAACTTTCCATGCATCATCATAATATAAAGAGCTACAAATTATATATAAATTACATAACGAGTTTGTGCATGTTCAGTTTATCGTTTTGCATAAATACGGTATATCATTTGGTGCTGATGACAACCCAATTTCATAAAATTCTGTAAGGAATAGACGTGTGAAATTAGCACATTTATCGTGGAAAGTTAATGGCGTGCTTCCCTTTGTGAATACCGTGCCTGTTGATCTACTAACGCTGGATTTAGATTTTAACAGCTAGCTTGGTCTGATGTTTTCCGTTACCGTGTAAGTGTTTTTACGACCAGACGACCTTCAAATGATAGCATTTCCACTAGGGCTCCTAAAGTATCTGACGGATGACAGAGACATCAGGACGAGGCTTAATTGACTGTAAAAACTTGACATTTACCATACAATATATGTACCGTAATCATTAAGTTTAAAGGGCATATTGATTTTCATTTGAAAGACTATATAATGCATCATTATATACACAAGCAGAGAAGCATACTGCCAAATAGACAAAATTGGGGGGGCGGAATCACACATAAGATATTTACAGCTTACATAATAATTTGATACATATGGCGTAGGACCATGCAGAAGACGGGGATCCCCGACCGGGAACAAGGGCAGCCAGCCAGAAACCACAGAGAGATAGGTTTTTATTTTTCTAAAACATCATGCTGAAGTTATAGTGTGAGGTTTCCAGTACGTCTCCTGTAGTAACATAACATACCAGGGCATATCTAACGAAGCGCTGGCCTATAGCTCGATCTACATGCCCGATGCACTTTGAATTACACTAGATCGTTTCGAATTACATTGGGTTCGTTTGGAATAACATTTCCAGTTATTTCTCGCGTTGTTTTGTCGCATAATGTGAGGCATCGCTGATGTGTCATTAACTTGGTTTAGGTAATGTCTCTCGCATCCTTATGTCTTTATTACCTGGAGTATATTACCGGGGAAAAATACGCCGACATGCGCATATGTGTCCCTGACCGGCGCGCTGGAGCCAGTGGCCGAGAGGCGGCGTGATTGATGCGGTCCTCTGGTGCCCTCTGATGGCTACGTCTCCGGGTCAGCGTGGGACAGGTCAGCCTGCTAATCCGCTGTGTTCATCCATTATAATATCGAGCCCGTATATGTCGCCCTTTAGAACAAAATTGACAAAGTTCGCTGCACGTAAACGTTCCAAACGCTTCAATTTCCCCTTTATGGTTTAATATGCCCACGTGCTATTTTTGCCTACAATGAGCCTTATTGCTTTAGCGTTAATCGAAAACAACTGTTCAGATAATATCAGAGAAGGCAGTGTTTCAGTTTCTCTGCTGAGTAACCATGAAAAAAAATCTGCAGGCTATAAACCCTTGCAGGAAAAAAAATATACTCCTGCAAATGATGGGGGAGGTGACCTTTATTGAGGACGGGATTGATTTTAGGCTTCTGGGGATTCGATAAAGTCGCCTCAGGAGGTTCCGGGCAGTGACGAAGACCAAGGGATATTAAAAAGGAGACAGGGACAAGAAGGGGATGTGAGATTTTATCGCACTTCATTTTTCAGCATTTACAGGAGAATTTACAAGTTCACTTTGTGTGAAGAACTGCATATCTTCGCTCAATTTACAACAAAAAGTCAGCCTCACGCTCTGTTACAGCAGCCAGGCCGCAATGCCCGGGCATAGCCAATGAAATCTTATGCAATGACAAACCGAAATGTGAACCCCCTCTCACATACAAACGAAATCAGCCTTTTAAAATAGTGTGAAACGTCACAGAGCGAGAAATTGTGCAATAGTCAGAAAGGCATACATCTTTTCACCAACTGATTTTACCCGCTGATTAAATTATCAATTTGTACTTTAATAGTTGAATTGACCTTCAGTGACTATAGTTATGGAAGCCGGGGATATTAATTTGACACTGAGAGTGTTGATTAGTAAGGGAATTATTTGCTGGAATCAGATAAACACCCCAAGTGTTAAATTAGCACAGCCAGTTTTGCTGCATTGCGTAGTCTTGCAAAAGGTGTAGGGGTGGGGGGCGGGGGTAATGGGAAGCTGGAGACAAAGCTGAATGATCGTTATAAAAACCAGTGTGATTTTACTATCATTTTACAATCAATTAGCTGGACTAGTGTTGACTTTGTGTAGCTGACTCAATTGCTGGAGAGTTGAATTGTTATTCAATTGTTACTAGAGGGGTTAAATTGTACTGTCACCCAAGATTGTGGGTTAAATTGGAAGGGAAGAGTTATTGCTGCACTAATCAGAATTGCACGTGTCTTCAAAATCCAATTATGTTCGCATTTCTAATCACATAGTATAATTGCAAAAATAAATAAATCATATTGTTGCTGCACAGTAACAATGGAATTACCATGGTAATATGGCCTTATTAATCACCAGAATGACAGAGAACATGGGGCAGGTATAGTTCAGCAATCTCTAATTTGAATAATTAACATGTTAAAAATGCTGAGCAATTTTTTTTGCTCCAATCCTGGTTTTAATTTCCAGTTTATTTATGCACTAAAGTTGCGGAAATGCATAATTTATCAGGTGGTTTTAGATGCTCTTCCAAAATGGCCGCAAATCAAATTATGATGTTACGTTTATTTAGGATTAAAATTTAATGCATCTTGCGATGTGAGATTGATTTTGTAATTGATGCATGCAATTGTGTTGCTCAGTCACCACTTCGGATCTGAGCCTCCATTTGAATGCAAAGATCATTTCCAAGGATTTTCTTTGCTTTTTTTGCTTTAGGACTTAAATGTACAAGATTTAAATGTAGAAAGGGGTATACAATTTATAAAAAAAAGGTTGTTAAACTATGAATTCAGTCATGTGACTAGACAAGAACAGGAAAACATGCAGACCACTGAGTTGCTGCAGAGGAGCAAGTAATTTGTGAGCTATTGATGAGAAGGTAGTGGGCAAAAGCAGGTTGGAATAAGGTAGTGGGCAAAAGCAGGTTGGAATAAAGTAGTGGGCAAAAGCAGGTTGGAATAAGGTAGTGGGCAAAAGCAGGTTGGAATAAGGTAGTGGGCAAAAGAAGGTTGGAATAAGGTAGTGGACAAATGCAGGTTGGAATAAGGTAGTGGGCAAATGCAGGTTGGAATAAGGTAGTGGGCAAAAGCAGGTTGGAATAAGGTAGTGGGCAAAAGTAGGGAAGAAATTTCACAAGTGGATGGCGCGGTCAAGATAATCGAAGAGTTAGGGACTGTAAAGTTGGGTTGTGTATTACAGACAATAGATAAAGTCAGTAAAGTTGGGTGGTGCAGTAAAGACAACTGACGGTAAAGTTGGGTGGGGTAGTAAAAACAGTAAAAGAGATAAGCACTCTAGAGTTGGGTGGTGTAGTAAAGACAATAGAATAGATATGGACTGTAACTTTGGGTGCTGCTGTCAGAGAGTGGAGCATAGGGCAGTGCAAAATGAGGCTACCCCGGCCTTCTCGCTAGGGGATGTGGGGAGGCTGCAGAAAGGCCAGCCTGCATGGGGAGTCTGGCATGTGGCCCCTGACACTGCCCCCCCTTCCGCCTCCAACAGCTGGGGGGAAAAGTAAATAAAGGGGGAGCCCCCTACCATGAGGCTCATCCTGTCTGTCCTTTGTGGCTACACCTTCACGAAGGCCTGCCTTCATTGCAGCCGCCACTGCCGCTGTTCCCACAGAAGGTCGCGGCTCTGCCTCCCTTACCCGCTTTTAACCTTAACACGCCACTAAACAAAACATATCTATTTATCCTGGTCACCCGGCATGGTTCTCGTTTGACTTCAGACATTCCCTCCCATGAAAAAAGCTCAAAACCCGGAGCTGGTAATGAGGTCCAGAGGCATGTTTCAAATGTGGGAGGGAAGAAATCTATAAAAGCAGCGGGAACATGGTGTTAAAGTTACGCTGCGTTGGTAGGGGCCTAAAATTCTATTGACCATGAGCGTGTTCAAAATTCTCCCTATTAAAAAAACTCAACACTTTACTTTCTGAATGCAATGGTGCGATAGTTTATGCTCGACACCTTTGACGGTGTTCTCTTGGTAAGTATTATAACTAGTATAGGTAGATCAGACTTTGCAGAACAGTGACACCCCTCCCTGAGTCACCCCCCACTTTTAAAAGCAAATTTCAGCCGCGAGTTCTCAACGTGACGCAAAGGAAGTGGCAAGTTAAATATACGGGTCAATGCATCTGCGTCTTGCTACCCTCCCCACATACACACATGCACACATTTCCCCCACCCTCTTGAGATCCAGCCAGCTAAAGCAGACTATTGGAACACGTTGCCTCCTCCTTGTACAGGTCAGTGAGGGGTCGCCCCTTATGCCGATCGAGCATCACAACAATGGGGCTGGATGCTAATCGTTAAACTTGCCTGCGTCACAGACGATGACTCCTGCTCACCCAGAACATATTGAAGGTTTTCATATTCACGTCCTCCATGGCTTCCATCAGGCCAAACTGACAATTCCACACCCGATGCACAAAATGTACCCAAACCTCCCCAGCGAATAAAGACCATCTGTTTGACTGACAGGTGACGTTCGAATCGGACTTGCGCAACTTCTACCACTGGAGGAACGCTCCCACAGCCCAAATTGGCCTTACCTTCCAGCACCATAAACCACAGGGAGTTAAGCGGTCTCAGACATTCATGGGGGTATCTTTATAGCCTGGCGTTCTGGACGACCATCTGTCCATTTCCGGAACTTCCGTTTCCGCGGAAGCTGCGGAATGGTCCCTCTCATCTGTTAGCTCTTCAATAAACCGTGGCGCTAATCTGACATTTTTTCCCGTCCTTAGGATCATAGTAATGAGTCTAACTGATAAATTATTCCAGAACCGGCTCAAATGGTGAGACGGCCAAACCTCTGCACAAGGAACTAAATCGTTATAAAGGACTGCCGTGTTGTTCGGGCTCCCCGAATCGTATCATCTGAGATCTCGTTACGGAATCGGTAGCTTAGTATCCGTCTAGACTTGTTTTCAAGAGCTTAATTGAATAAATCGACTCTTTAAAAAGTATTAAAGAAACACGCAGCGGAAAGACGTGATAATGGCACCTAGAGTCGCGGGAAGCCGGCTGGCACGAAATCTGAAAGGGTGTATCACAGAGAACTCTTTTGGTTTATCATGGCGACTGAGAATAAAAATCAGACTCGCGCTTGATGGCAATTTTGTTTGAAGAAACACGCGACGGCTGGATTAGAGCATGAAATAAGCTCTCCTCTTTCATCTGATAAACGCCGAAAAAAAATCCTGAAGCATAATGGCTCCTTTTGCTACCTTCCCTGTGATTATGCTAACAAGTAACGTGCTGGGAAGGGATTAAAGCAGGCGACCAATCAGTGACAATGCCTAGTCGCAATGCTCGACTGAAGAGATATAAGCCACAGAGATGAAATTATTAGACCTGTCCCCCAGGGGGGCCCAGGGGCCCAGGGGACGTTGTCATAGAGAGGCTCGCCACAGGACGCTGAAGTACAGGCAGCTCTTGGTCACTATTATGAGACCCACAATGACATCCCCCTGCATCTTTGGTTGCCCGGACGAAGGCCTTCCCCACAAATACTCCTGTGACAGGATCTACTTAGTGCTCATCAGGCCTCGCGGAGGCCACGCCAGCGCGCTGAGTAAAATTCCCCATGGGGGGCGTCCTCTCCGGGTGCCAGCAGGGAGGCGGGAACCTGCCGGAGCTGAAAAGGCAAGACGAGAGATTAAAGGGGCAAGACACATCTCACAAATAAAAAACCTATTCTTCCCATTTTTCCCTACCTTGACAAGAAAAAGCCAAGTATATAGTAATGGAAGTCAATGGCATTAAAAAAAAAATAAAAAATAAGTTGCAGATGTGCCTCGCTACCAAAATGTCACCCCCTGCTGGCTCTCCCATTCTCCTCCGTCCCTATCAGGGCTCGGTTTTTGATACAGCGGCTGTGCCGACGGAGTCGTGATACAATGGGTAACACAGAAGATGCATATGGCGTGATGCGCGGTGTAACGCGAGATGATTTGGATTGGCTGGTCAGGAACAGGAAGGTCTCCTGGCACAAGAAGGTGGACAAAATAAATAAATAAACCGTGAGCAATATCTGCTTTGCCCTGAAACGTGTGTGCTTTTCAAGATCACTTCTTAGCTCACCGCATACGCTCCAAAGACCCCAATAAGGGTCACCCCAGGTGATTGATAGTACGGTCTTCTTGTAAGTCTGCCTGCGTATAAATGTTTCAGCCACGATTCTGGGTGCGAAAAAAAAAATACAAGCAGATTTTCTGATGTCCTGTTTTGGCTAAATCACAAGCAGTGAAGTGAGGTTAATATTTTGGGCTTTGAAAAGAGAAGCTACTACTGTATTACGGCTAGTCCTGTAGGCCTCATAAACACTGAGGTAGAGGAGTATATCAGCGTCCTCAGGAATTGTTTTTCTGATTAGATTTCCAGATGAAACAGCTTCACTGTGTAAAAAGAGGCCTTGTTCTCTCAGGCCATATGGTTCGCTGTGTCACTCTCAGATCAGCTGACCTCACTCTCCTAGGACTTTCAGATGCCTCTCTCAGAACACACTGAAGCAAACCTCCATCTGGAGCTTCCCTGGGCCGTGTCTCCCCTGCCAGTACCCTGATGCCACATTCCGCAGCCAGGCCACATCACCAAGGACCCATACATTATTCTCAAGCTATTTCAGGAGCTGTTATGCTCCAGGTATATCAACCAAAAAAAAAAATGTGTGCATTTCTACTCTTACGTTTTAAGCATAAGGCATAAAGACAACAACTGGGAATGATTAAGATATTTTAAGACCGCAAATGGGGTGCTGTGTACAGTGTGAAGTCCCAGGGAAGCAACTCTCCGAGATATATTCATTGCTTTAGCTCAAGCAATTACATCAGCGTCCATCACGGGAATTCTCAGCTTGAGGTTTGTTCCGAGCAATTACGATTAACGTTATAGTTATTAATTGAAGTCATTTTCCACAACATCGGGTATTTTTCTGTCTCCCCAGAGATCTAATGCTCTGTGAGGTCTGTGAAGAATATTAATAAAAGATTATTCCTAGTGCCCGTCTAGATTTTCCATTTTTCTTTACTCGGTACCCTGGAGGTCCAAGGGGACCATCTCAGTGGTCAAAACAAAGGGATGTTTCACATCTGGGAAAACAGTTCTTCCGGACTAGGAAGAGGAAGACCTGTCTTCAGTCACGGCACAATGGAGGGTGGAACGGAGGTGAGGGCAAAATCCAAGGTCACCAGTCCAAATGGGCTCGTCCGGCTGGCAGAAGATAACGGGATTAGTGGATTCCCCCTCGATACACTTTTCCAGTTCAAAACGAAACATCCTGGTCATTTGCTAGCCAGCAATTTTCCATCCGTGTGGGATTTAGCAGTAGGACACGTTTTTTAAATCTGGATCAGCGAGAAGATGGAATGGCGCGTTCTTCCATACTGAGATGTTCCGCAGAAACAAAGAACATTAATATATTCACCAAATAAATAAATAAATAAGCCGTACTGAATCCATTTAAGTGTTTTTAATGAGCACACTGTGATGCAGCCATGGACAATTAAGATAAGGTGAGTAAACACCCACTGACACAACATTTTATATATATGTATGCATATGATTAGTATATGTGCAAAACACTTCATACTTCAGTATGGAATATGGTAACATAAACCACACCATATTAGAACTGAGGACACCTACAGGCAGGGATGGTGTTACAGATTTTCGGCCCCATGAAAGCATATTACTTTGGGCCTCTAACCCAGACCAATTTCATTATACTCTAAAGGGCCCCTGTCACTCAGGGGCCCCTGGGATCGTCCTAACTATCACCCGTTATGGCGCCCCTGTGTTCCTTCTGTGCCAGTGGGGATCCATATGGCTTTTATGAATAGCCAACAATGTAAGGAAGGCTGAAAACATGGCTTTGGAGAAGGGAAGCTAGCTAGAGGGAAGGCTGGTGACAGGAAAGGAGACTGGCATGGGATGATCTGTTGTCTGTTACATGTGGGGGGTGTGTATTTTGGATCCTGGTTCCGGATCGACTGCGGTCAGGGTGTGGTTGGGGAACGGTTCAACTGGTGTCGACCTCCTGATGTACGTTCGGATGAAACCCGAGTGCCGGTCCTCCCAGAGCTCGCCTGCAGGGCCCAGACGGCACGACAAGCACGCGATGGGGGTTTCCGGCACGGTTCGGACCCGTTCTGAAATGCACACGTGTACATAGAATGGGGCACAGCGGTGAGTCTCTCTCCCGAATGTTATTACAGGGGGAAGGAGCGGAGTCACAAAAGCAGAAATGATGTATGAGCAGGACTTTGAAATAAGTAAGTCCTCTCACTCTGGCCGTTGAATATTGGCCTTGGCATTTCTGACAGTAGCATCCATCATGGACGGGGAGCCCTTCCAACAGGCTGAAGTCATCCGCCGCCTGACCAAATCAACTGGATTAAGGAACAACAAAAGTAGATGGATGCTCGATGTCAAGTGCCTTGATTCATTCACCTCTGCCGTACTTACTTTCTTCTCCCCTGTTTCCTCAGTCCTGACAGCATCATATTTCAGCTCCGCACGCAACTGCTTTAACTGTAATTCGCACATTATGTGACTCGGGCAAATCAATAGGGATGCATTATGGGTAAAAACAGAAAAAGATGCATCAGAATGGCTGCCCAGTTCATTTATACCATGACCACAAATGCACTTCGTTTTATTTACTGTATCCGATTTATGACTTTTAAGTTGACCTTTGCACTTTTAACCTCCTCTGTGGAAGTCAGTTTTTGAACAGGAACTGTCTTTATTTTGTTATACATAAAAATGCCGCAGTCTGATGTGAGATGGATCCCTTGGCCAAGAAACCTTCAGTCAAAATGTGTATTCTCTCCATTGACGCTACTGCAAAATTAATTTACCGAGTATAAAACCAGTTATTTCATATATATTTCTCTTTGCGTGGGTAGATTTGCAGAGAGACGTTAATAAGGCATGATTCCTAGTTTGCTTGGATGATGTGCCTGGCGCTGTTGACGGCGGTCGTTCCTGCATGCTGCGTGGAAGCAGCAGCGCCCTGTGCATCCTATCAGTGCTCCGTCCACCGCACCGAGACCTCCCCTCCTCCCCGCGTCCCGGCCCTGTACCGCAGTACCGCGCTGCCAATCTCTCGTCAGCAGCGCCACGCTCCGCGTCGGGAGATTGCGCGTGGACTGCCGATCCCCCTCGGCGAACCGGGACGCGCCGCAGCCCGGGCCAAGCCGGTGACATCAGCGCGCATCCCTCCTCCGCGGTCGATCCGTGTCCTGCCAAAACCCCGACCATGGCAAAGCTATACCTTAGTGATACGGTGTGTGGTCATCCGTCCCAACGAGCGCAAGCAATAAATAAATAAACAACAATAAATGAAGACCTTAAAGAAAAAACGGATGTGTGAGGATGATAATCCTGAAAATTTTAATAATGACGTGCATACGAATGTGAAAGTTATTCCACGGTAATCTTTCACGGTAACATTACAAGGTAACCAAATTGATAAAAGTATATTTGAATATGACGACACGCAATATTTGCAGCAAATTAAAAAAAAATACAGAAAGCGTATATATTTCACATTTCCTAAATATAGTCAAATTTGAAAATTTTAAATAAAATTTTAAGTCTCAAGAATAAGTAATCTCATACGTATATATTAATCAGATAAATGTTAAAGTCAGTGTTGTATTTATTTACATTTATAGACTAGATATTATGCATTTTAAAACTGGACTGAACTTTCCGAATTAGGAGTTCGGCTGCTTCAATTAACATTTGGATTCCGCTGTAGACAGGACTGTCATCATTAATTTATTAAAAATCCATATAATTGTATTGCAGTACATAATTTAATATTTTAAACGTAGATGAACAGTATTACTATAATGCTATAATACAAGTATTAGATTACTAGAAAATTACGATTTATTAAAGGATTCAATATTCACTAATTATACACTTTTGCATAAAATTATTATGATTCATGAAATTATTATATGAAAACCCGTAAAACCAACAAAATCAAACGCTTCATTTAATAACTATATATAGATTCTGCAATTACTTTTACAAACCTTGGATTTAAACGTAGAATTTGTTAAAACGTAGAATTTGTTACATGCAAAAACACTGATGACGATTTTAAAACGAAGCAATGTAAATATATATCTGCACCTGCTGAAGTAATATTATCGACATTAATAACGACAGCGCAGTAGTAATCTCTCAGCTCAGCATGGTCCTTATCCTGACAATTAAGTTTTATTGCATAGGAAAGTGATACAATTTTCTGAGGGGATAGTTCAAAGAATGATGAGATCTTATAATTCACTATTTCACATAGTATTACTATAATTGTGATGGTTAATGTTACATTGTGCCCCACGCAATTGGTGGCTTGACAGGAAACAACGCAATATTATCTCATTTTATTATCTATTATTTCACCGCTTTAAAGAAATTTCTGAACGCGTACCAGGGAACTCCTAAGTCATAGTCCCGAAGGCGATAAGCACTCATTTTGTAAGACCAAATCGCTCGAATTCAAAACCAGCTAAAATGGAGCGTCATTTTTTTTCCCATTTTAAGAACTAACACGCACTGAAATATGGCCTTGCAGCGCCCTCTATCAGTGACACATGGTATAGCGCCCGAAGAGTCTCTATTCGACTGTCAGTCTGCTTCTGCAGAGATTTAACGCAGACCATGAAAGGCGCTTCTTAAAAGGTTTCCTCAGCTGTGGCTGGGCCTCAGTTGGCAGTAACCCATGTTACAGAGGCCACAGTTATGGCATCCTCAGAAGGTTGCCTCCGGAGGAGGCGTTGTCAAGGAGGAGGGCACGGCCTCTGAAGTTTCCCACCTTCCCTGAACCATAGCCGCGGAGCCTCCACGGGAGGTGGGCAAGCAGCTTTGAAAAGTAACACCTTTGTTTTTCCAAGTGTTGGGAAGAGACGAAGCGCGATCGGCAGATGGCAGAGAGGTCCCAGAACCCTTCACCAAACACGGATGGAGATGAGGCTCTTTGAACTGCGCGGAGGATCCGCGGCGTCCGCCACTCGGCGGCTTCAAACCTCCCGCCATTGTACGATCAGGTGATGACAGCACAGCGGGGAGCGAGACTTACTGTTTCATCAGGCCACGGACGCTGCTCGGCAGTGGAAGAAAACCAACTTGCGTGTCGGAAGACAAGCCGTCAGCAAAAAAAAAGAAGAAGAAAAAAAGTCCGTAAAGAAATAAAGCTGTATGTTTTACACTTGCTCTGGTGGAACATCACGCCGAGAGGAATCGAGCTACATAAAACCCCGGAAAGTTTTTTTTTTCCCCCCACAGATCGAGCAATACATCAAGTGATGGTTCCTCTGGTTAATATGCTCCACCTCACCGATGCTATTAGCTTTCAGACCGTATTAATTACTTTTCCAGTCCAGACACGCAACCGTCCTAATGCAACGAAAGCGCATGTACGCTTATTATAAAAGCACACGAAGGTTTAAAAGCTGCTTAATCATCTTTTTAATGTTAGAAGGATAGCATTGGTGTCCGCCTGTGCTATTTGGGAATGCAAATAATATGTTGTATGTAAAGCAGTATGCGCACACACACACACACACACACACACACACACACACACACACACACACACACACACACACACACACCAACAGCACGTATGTGCCAGTGGTGGTTTATGTTTCGGCTTATACGACATGACAACATTCTGCCTGTAGGTCAAAATCTGTGGATCCCACGGCTTAGAGGGCCCCCAACCCACCAGATAAGCCAAATCTCCCACCCCCCACTGCCCCGCTCCCTCCAGTCAGCTCTGGACGAGCAGCCTGCCCTGTACCAGGGGTGGCTCTTGGGGGGTGACACTTTGCGAAAATTGGGGTTTAGCTGCCCAAAGGTGTACTATAAATAAAGAAAAATAATCAACTCGTTTTTTTGTGAAAAATCTCAGGCAAGCAAAAAAAACAAAAAAAACAACGCAGAAGTATGCCAATGACGATAATTAAAAGGTTTAATAAACTAAATAAAAGATAAGTATTAGTTAATAAATTGTCGAAATTCTGTTGGTGTGTGATGTTTTGTGCTTTTTGTTTGGCCTCCAAATAAAATATGAATAGGCCTATGTAAAGTAGCATCCAAATTATGAAGCATGCATGAAACGGCCGGGAACACGACGCAGGTTTATCATCGCGAAACAACGCATCAAGCGAGTCGTGTGAAGCTCTACATCCAAGCACCTGCCTGCGCGGATTTTCTAATTTCATACGTGTTTCTGCTGACATCAATACTGCCTCGGAACCCAGTGGCGTTTGGATCGTTGCCAGGACAATTATAAAGTCGCCTTGGAAACCGACGTC
Organism: Mormyrops boulengeri; assembly: GCA_026781065.1. Taxonomy (NCBI): domain Eukaryota; kingdom Metazoa; phylum Chordata; class Actinopteri; order Osteoglossiformes; family Mormyridae; genus Mormyrops; species Mormyrops boulengeri. The sequence continues at coordinate 5,091,869 of JAODLD010000049.1, forward strand.
GGATGACAGTGTGAAGCTCACTGTCGGGCCGCAGATAACCGCACAGAAAGTCGCACCAAATGAAGCGCGGTGAGACTGCGCTCCGGCGTGTGTGTGTGTGTATGTGTGTGTGCGGCGGGACAGCTGCGGCTGTTCGGCAATCAAACGGAACCACCACTGCGCTGATTTTCCACCCCAGATTTCCATTTCAAAGCTGTCCTGCATTGTTCCCCGCGCACAGTTTCCTGACTCTTCGTTGCCATCGTCACCGCGGCATCCCGCCTTGTTTAATAGCAATAATCCCGTGCGCTAAGAGAAAAGGCGCCCGTGCCAAAATTATGATCATGCTACACGCATGGGCTCCCGGTCAGCTAGGCCAAAAGTAACGTATAGTCGTTTTATGCTGAAGCTGCAGTTACTGTATCGTTTTAGCATCGATCTTTTTTGCAACTCATTACCTGGTTTGCATGACAGTCTCATTAGGGATGAACTCTGCGTTACCCAAATGAATATAAAAGCACATTTCCAGTATGCTCGGCTTCATTCATGTTGGATTCCCTCACTGCCATTTCTCCTCCATTTATTTAATCGGCAAATATACGTACCTGCACTAAAATAATTCAGATGGCCCGTATTGTTATTTATTATAGGGCTAGAGCTTAGATACAAACTGCTCTGGAGTTCGGTGTATGAAAAAAGGCACTTAGTTTGACCCCCCTTCGAAATTTGTTTCAGCCCCCTAGTCAGTGAAATCGACCACGGGGATGGCATATTACTATGCATGAATGGAATAGCAATAGGTGCATCAAAGACAAAGATTATCAATTTGAATGTATAATTAGTCTATGTGGTAAATATTGCGCTTCAAAATACCAGACTTTTGTAATGAATTGTTCAATGAAACCAAATAACTCGTGGATGTATTGTGATAGAAGTGAGGTGTTTAGATCGTCACTGTGGCTTTCATAGTTTCACTCATTTATTCAACTCAACATGGACACGTTATGCCCAGGTACAGAATAGTGAGGTTCTCACACAACTTCAGTTCCTTAGCCAGTGCGACCCCTGGTGGCATGACTGTGCATTTTTGCAAATAAGTCTGCGAGAGGAAGCTGGTGTTGATTCTTGGTCTTTAAAAAAACCTTTTGGTCAGAAAAAACCAGAGAAAAAATCTGGGAGGGCTTCTGGGGGATGGGGGCAGTTGGTAGGCCTTCGTGGGGCCATATGTTTAATCCTCTGCATAACACTTATCCCTCTTGGGATGTTGACACGGCCATTCTTTAAAAAATGCTCATCAACTGACTTTTCAGGAGACATCCAGCTCCGATACGCCCAACCACTTCAGTCTGATCAGCTCTGATCTTTACGGTTAAAGGTCAAATGTCAAGTATGCAAGCAATAAAAAGCTAGCCAATTTATTCCAAAGGAATTTATAAAGAACCCTTTTCCATATTTGTCCCAAATTGCTTGCAAAGAAATTAACGGCGATGAAGATTGACATAACATTTAATGCTAGTCGCACAAGACTAAGATCTTCATTCACCCATGCAATACTGGGTCGTAGCTTTGTACAGTAACAAAACGTGGAAAATGTCAGAAACCCAGGCAGACTGAATAATTTAGGACAAGCAGAAAATAAAGATAACTGATCTAAATTAATGCGACATTACAAGCAAAATCAATTCTGCAGCAAAATTCCTATTTACGTAGCTCGTATTCCAGCGAGCATTTAGAATCACTGTAACACCGGATGATCCGAGGATTTATGTCCTAAGTCTTAATCACGCCCGCAATGGTATTTAGCAGACAATTAAACTTTCGCAAAGAGAAAACTAACACCTTCGATACGTGTAAGACTATAGCTTAACATTTTTCAGTCTGATTCCGTTTCAGCGAGCGATATAAATGCTCAGAATGCTTCGCACCGTATGATAAATAATTCCCCTGAAAAGCACAACATTGGCAGATCTATTCTAAATTATGCATATGTAGTCTGAATAACGTCGTTAGTCATTTATTAATTAACCGTGCCGTCGTAGTTGTATCTGACTTGCCTGCCTCATCAGCATTGAAATCTTCATTTGTTCTCATTAAAGCATCGCCGAAAAATCAATGATTGCCTTCTGGGGAATAATTTATTATTTAAAACACTCCTAATAAGCCTCGTCCTGTCATTCCCAGCAATTTCCATGAGCGAAGACACAATTCCTGTGCGGTTTATTTTTATTTGAGTCATTGTGCATACCGATGTTGGAGTTTCATTTGAGTCACTGCCAGCGTGCCTGGTTTTGTACAATAGCGGATATGTTTAATCACACTCACTACTGCATTAAGAGAGCAGCGTTTGTTTGCTGAAAGAGTCGATTGTGTTTCCTCAACCGATCATCAAATGAATTACAACACTGTTACAAAAACATACAATTAAAATGTTTGTTCTTTCATTTAAAAATTCATACGCGGGGCTATAATTAATGCCACGGTACGTATTGAGACATAATGAAGTTGTGTGAAAGCAGCGAAGCACTTGTTTGTTCGTTTGGTATTTACTCATTAGCAGTGTAAAAAGCAGCGCAGAAATGACTGCCGCACCCCCGACTCGCTGCTGAGTGGACCTCGCAGTGGCAGCCACATCAGTCTGCTTTAGTTTAAATCGCAATCTTTGGCTGCTACTGCCTCTTGTGTCAAAAAATGGCATTGCACTCCGCCGTATAGTAAATCGAGTGTATAAAAAATAACCGGTAAACTCTAAGGAAACAAAGTAAATATCTATCTAATATTTGTACCTTTGCTTGTCACTGGAGTTAAACCCTTGTATTTGTACTTTTTAAGGTACAGAAATGGACTCTCAGGGGCATCCCAGAGGTACAAATAGTATTAATATACCATCAAAGGTACAGAAACGGACTCTCGGGGGCATCCCAAAGCTACAAATCAGAATCAGAATCAGCTTTATTTGCCAAGTGTGCTGGGGCACACAAGGAATTTGTGAGCAGCTTGAGACTCCCTAGTACACAGACAATAAATGACACAATACAAACGATAAATTATACTATACAAGAAATAAAATTTGAAAATATACACACATGGGTAACGCTGTACAAGTATAAGGTGCGAGGTAGAGTGCAAACAGAGTTTAGGGGGGAAATTGACAGCAGGCAGGTGACACAGCTTAGCTGTTTATGAAGGTGATGGCCTGAGGGATGAAGCTGCTCCTGTGTCTGGTGGGCTTTGTGAACAGAGTTCTGTAGCGCCTGCCAGAGGGGAGGAACTGGAAAAGATTGTGTCCAGGGTGTGACGGATCTGCAATGATTTTCTCTGCCCGTTTCCTAGTCCTTGAGCAGTACAAGTCCTGGATGGAGGGCAGGGGGGCACCGATGATTTTTTCCACTGCCCTCACTGTTCACTGCAGTCTCCCTTGGTCCTGTTTAGTGGTTGCTCCAAACCACACTGTGATTGATGAGCATTAGCATTAATAGCATTAATATACCATTAAAGGTACAGAAATTGACTCTGAGGGGCATCCCAAAGGTACAAATAGCATTAGTATACCATCAAAGGTACAGATTTTTGCCCTTTTTCTGAAAGTACTTTAAAAAAGTTAAAAAAAAAAATGTTGCATTTCTGTTTCGCCAAGTTCAAAAAGTAAGTTCAAAAAGTCCAAAAGTTCAGAGCTATTCCTTGGGCCTAAATAACAATAATATTAAAACCCAAACTGTTTTATTTGCGTCATAACTCTTAGATACAGTGCAAGCTTATTTTTAATGATAATGATTAGCCACAGGAGCAGTAGGCACAACCTTACAATTTGAATGCTGTTGGTTTAAGTCCTAGGAGTGATTCCAACAAGCAGGTGCGTCGGAAATGAAAGGGACGGGGAGGACGCATCCCCACAATATTGGTTGATCTCCACCCCCACCCCCCCCCCAAAATGCACATGGACCGCTATCTATTTAGGGCTGAAATACATTGTAGAAAATTCAAATTGCGATATTTTTGGGTTTTGCGACCGCCAATCACCTTTTGTTATTTAACACGTTTCTGTCATGATACAGACGAAACCATGCGCGTCGCCGCCATTAAATCTGAGGGGGACATTTCATAAGTATTCGTTTGGGGGGGGGGGGGGGGGGGGGGGGGGGGGGGGGGGGGGGGGGGGGGGGGGGGGGGGGGGGGGGGGGGG
>JAODLD010000049.1:5107047-5136663 GCA_026781065.1 Mormyrops boulengeri
TTTGCTATATTACAGTGCACTACAGTATTATCAGTAGTGTTTCCTGGCTTGTTTTGGTGTCATATGAAATTTCATCATAATTTAAAAAGACCTTCAAGCACATACTTGTTAAAAGGTAACTGAATATATTGCAAAAGAAATTGGGCTACGTCTTTTTACGATACATTTACATGGACATATTAAATTGTTATCAATAGTCTTTACAAGCCATTAAACAATCTTACGTCAAGCTATAGTTACATCTTGTTTGGTTTGCAACCATCGAGTCGGTGAAGCCGGACTCCAGTCGCCACGCCCCCTGGCGCTTGGAGAGCTTTATAGCTTCTCCTCATGTCGCCGCTGGCAGACCTTTATCTGCTGGTGGGCCAGACGTTGCCGAACCGGTTTCTGACCGTTTTCCAGTGTTAAAACGCCATGTAACACAGGTGTAGCCCTGTAGACCTGCGCTGGTCATCGCATTTTCCCTGCGCTTTGGTTTTCCTCTCATTTTTTAGCCCTTGTTTCATCTCGTAAGTATTCCAAAATATGAACCTTATTTAACTGCATGTTTGAGAAAAAAGGTATCAGTTCTTTAATTATAGCGATGCGCCCTCAGCGCTCCATCTGAGTAATGCAACTTATTGCAACTTATTATCACTGTTTCCAATGTAATCCAGGGATCCATTGTTTTTCGCATCGCTTGTAATTCATTTTAGGGAACACTGAGTAATAAGTGAATATTGTTATCGGTAAATTTTGATGAAATTTGTATATTTTTGTGGAATTTTTAGTATTCTTTTATGGAAATATTTCCCGGCATTGAGTGTGGGGGTTAACTGACTGGGGAAGCATAGATTTTCATTTGCCAAACGAAAAACCAATGCGATGCAGGTAATGGAATTGTAAACTTGTTAATCTGGTTTTGCAGCCTTTATATAAAAGGATAAAATGTCTTTATTTATGTTTGCAGAGGAAGTGTCAGGACATTGCCATGGATGCGCAGAGTAAGAGGCGTCATTCGGGGGACCTGCTCTGTTTTTCTCTCCGTTTTGCATCACAAGTAGTGTAAAAAAACACAGCTATAGCCAAAGCTAATGTTTCAACCCAACACTGAAAATGTAAAGTTAGCTCTAACCTAAGCACAGCGCACCTGCAGTATTCTGCTTAATAAGACGGAGTTGCTTTGTTGTAATGGTGGGCTTCCAGCCTGGGACCCCTTTCTGCGGTAGTAACCTTAAAACACACCGACTGCCACTTGCCCGTTGCACGCTAGACGGCTTGCAGTTATTTTAGGCAATATGAGAAAGACTTGGAGGCTGTGTAAAATGTAAATAACAAGAGAATGCAATGATTTGCAACTCTTATATACCCATATTTAACTGAAAACAACAAAGACAACATATCAAATGTTGATACTGAGTTGTATCGTTACATGACAAATGTATGTTCAATGTGTTTGTTGCCAGCAACATGTTTCAAAAAAGTTGGGACAGTAAGACGACTGGATATAAAAAGAGCCTCCCAGAGAGGTGAAGCCTCCGTGCAGTGAAGATGGGGAGAGGTTCACGGCTTTGTGAAAGCCTGGCAAATAGTGTAACAATTTAAGAATAATATTCCTCAACTTGATATTGCAAAGTATGAGAATTTCATCATCTATGGTACAATATCATTAAGAGATTCAGAGAATCCGGAGAAATCTCTGTACGCAAGGGACAAGGCCGAAACCCAGTGTTGGATAGCCGTGATCTTAAGGTCCTCAGGTGGCACTGCATTAAAAACAGATGCAGTTCCACAGTGGAAATCGTCGCATGGGCTCAGGAACACTTCCAATACCTAGTCTCTATGAACACAGCTCATCACTGCACCCACAATTTCAGGATGAAACTCTAGGATGAAACCATATCTAAACATGATTCAGAAACACTGCTGACTTATCTGGGCCTGAGCTCATTTAAGATAGACTCGGGTAAAATTGAAAACCGTCTTTTGAATCAAAATTTCATATTCTTTTTGGAAATCATGGACACTGTGACCTCTGGGATAAGGCGGAGAGGGACCAACCAGCTTGTTATCAGCGGACAGTTCCAAAGCCAGCATCCATGATGGTATGGGGGGGCATTAGTGCCCATGGCTTGGGTAGCTTGCACATCTGGGAAGGCACCATTAATGCTGAGTGATAAATACAGGTTTAGGAGCAACATATGCTTCCATCCAGACAATGTGTTTTTCAGAGAAGGCCTTGTGTATTTCAGCAAGACAATGTGAAGCCACATTCTGCGTGTGTTACAACAGCATGGCTCCGCAGTAGAAGAGCCCGGCTGCTAGACTGGCCTGCCAGCAGTCCAGTCCTGTCACCCATCATGAAACAAAAAATACGACAAAGATGACTCCAAGCTGTTGAGCAGTTGAACTCCTATGTCAGGCAAGAATGGGACAACATTTCACTTACAAAAGCTTCAGCAACTGGTGTCCTCCGTTCTCAAACATTTACAGAGTAAAGTAAAAAGAAGAGGTGATGCGTGGTGAACATGCCCGTCCCAACGTTTTTGAAAGGTGTTGCTGGTATCAAAATTCAGATCAAGAATATATATTTCATATATGTGTCATAAAACTAACATTTCTGTTTCAAGATTTTATGTGTTGTCTTTGTTCCATTTTCAATTAATTATTGGTTTATAAGATTTGCAAATCATTGCATTCTGATTTTATTTACATTTTACGCAGAGGCCCAACTTTTTTGGAAACGGAGTTGTATGTAACAGCTGGATATTATTTATCGGATTTCTCGATTTTTCATTAGTGCCTGGCTTAAAAGCGTTACCTGGGCAACTAAACAATCCGGGAGCCAACAAGCTAAGATCTGCTGGGTCTTTAAGCGTCCTTCATTCAGATGTAGGGGCTTTATGACTCCAGATGCATGAATGCTGCTGTGTTTGGACATAAAACAGCCTGACACTGGCTCCTAGACGAGGGGCTGGCGTCCAGATCCCCTGTCGAGTGTTATGGCAATACTTCTTGGCTGCTTGAGGATCATCTTACATCCGTTGCCTTCCTGCAGTGTAGATAATGTTTCAGATAGTGTAATACGAGTTGACACTTGTGCCACAGCAGAAAGGTGCTGTTAAGGTTCTATTTTTTTGCTTGTCCTTCATTCTACAAGTAAAACTTTTTTTATTCCATGTAAACTGTTGTCGGCAGTTAACACTGTAGACAAACAGCCCAAGAGAAATGCGGTTCGACCAACTTCTGTTGTCTCCAAGGTTCCTGGACCACCAGGTAAATATCAGAGCTCCTGGGGTTGACCTTGAACACCCATTCCATTCTTATATCCTTAACTGTCATTCCCCCCCCTCCAAATTTTTCCAAGGCTATGTGGCCCCATCTGCATCAGTGCCAATGCCTGTTCCCCAGCGCCCCCCCGGCTGCCCCCCAGGACTGGAGTACCTGACCCAGGTGTGACTTGTACAACTTGTTGCTATAGCAACAATAGCCGTCGTTGCAATGGTGGTGTTTCGTCCAATGAAAATGCAGTGGGTGGAGTCTTCATCATTAATACTTATGCTTATATTTAAAGGTTACATATAAGCTTCGGTAGTAATAAGTATTCAGTGTTGTAATGGTCAACATTGTCTGTTAACATCCAGATTTATGGCTCTTTCTTGTCAAGCTTTAGTCACTCTGTAGGGCTAGATAAAGCACTTATTGATGCTACGTTGGTAGAAGCTCTGTAATATGGCCACGCCCACATTCCAGACCCCGCCCTAGGCGCATCTAACCACGCCACACCTATGTCCTTACAGATTGACCAGCTGCTCGTCCATCGGAAAGTTGACCTCACTGAAGGTATGGGCTGGCTGTGGAATGAAAACCCGTGGCCCTCAATAAACCATTACCCAGAAATCCTAGCTGTGCCATGACTCTGTTTCACTGGCAGGTTTATTGTGCCTCAAAAAAAGTCACATGACCAACTTAGTGGCAGGCAATCACAAGCAAGCTCAGTGAAATACTCTGGATTGCCAGCCACTCAAGTTAATATTAGCATTAGTTAGAAGTTATAGCTTCTCAAGGGAGTTCCTCCGAAGTTCTTCGATCACTTTTTCAGTTATACTTGGCTGGGAGACCAACAACAAGTACCAGATCAAGAATAGCCTGGGGCAGCACGTGTTCTATGCAGCAGAGGAGAACAGTTGCTGTAACCGGACCTGCTGTGGAGCCATGAGGTCCTTCGTGCTGCACGTCCAGGACAACTTTGGCCAGCAGGTTCTCACCATCAGCCGTCCTCTCATGTGCAGCAGCTGTTGCTGCCCTTGTTGTCTGCAGAAGGTAAATCGGTTGGGCAGCGAAGTTCTGGGAGATACAGCCACATGTTCAGATGTGTGACACATCTGGCTTGTCGTTAGCTGGAGGTCCAGGCGCCACCTGGGGTCCCCATCGGCTACGTCGTCCAGAACTGGCACCCGTACCTCCCCAAATTCACCGTCCTGAACGAACAGAAGGATCCTGTGCTGAAAATCGTTGGCCCATGCTGCAGCTGCAAGTGCTGCGTCGACGTGAACTTTGAGGTCAACTATTCATTCATGAACAAAGTTTTTTTCCCCCATATATATCTCCCTGAGACATAGAGGGGAAAAAAAAAAAGTTTACTATTAAGACTTTGATTTAACAGGGAGAGGAAGTTGGCCAGGCCACACCTCTTCATGTATGATGTCATCTTAATGCCCCTACTGTCCTCTTTAACAAAAGACATAATTGAGTATATGAAAGAGAACAGAAACATGATTTACTCTATAGAAGACAAAATTGACTTCTTGGATATATTGCCTTGCTGTGTATTTACTTTGAAATAAAAGTTATAGTGGATGAAAGTACTTATTAGATGAGATTAGCCTGACAGTACAAATTTCTTTGAATGAAACAAAGTACTGTTTTGACTTCTAGGTATCTAGCTTCTAGGTTTTGCTGACGTTGGTATTTCACATGTCTGTGTATAACAGATGGGACAAAAGGCCCTCTATATTATGCCTGTGATATGTTTACATCTGCAGGTCAGGTCCTTGGACGAGACAGAGATGGTGGGCAGGATCTCGAAGCAGTGGACAGGAGCCCTGCGTGAAATTTACACAGACGCAAATAATTTCGGCATCAGCTTCCCCTTAGATCTGGACGTCAAAATGAAAGCTGTCCTGTTGGGAGCCTGTTTCCTCATCGTAAGTAGCAGTTGACTGCCTTTGTCGTGCTCCCTCACATGATGGAGAACACCATTTGTCGTACCGCCTTGAGACCTGTTACCTTGCAACCAGTAGATTAGGAGTTCTAATCCCAAAGACAGAAACATTCAGCAGATCATCAAAAAGTAGCTTTAGACTTGCGTGTCTTCTCAGTAGGGTTGCAAAATTCTTGGAATTTTCTTGTTAATTCCCATATACTCCAGTTCATTGCCATAGAAAGTTTCCAACCTGGAATATTTCCAAAACTTAACAACTCCCCATGAAATGGAAAGTTTCTGGAAAGTTTCCGGGAGTTTTCCACCCCTTTGCAACGCTACTTCTAACTAAATAAATGATGGCAATTAAGGATGATGTAAGTAGTATCTTAAACTTGTGTTGTGTTAATTTTGTTCCTGAATGCATTAATGTATTCATGTTTCAGGATTTTATGTTTTTTGAACATAACAACTGATGGGATACCTCCATAAAATGTAAGTTGATTCTTCATACGACACTGATGTAAAATCCACTTTATATTCCATTATAGTGCATGTAATGTTCCCTTTAGTTTCATTCCATTTTTCCTTTCGTTCTAGGTTTTTATTTTGATCTGTGAGCAGCCACAAACTTACCAAAATATACCTAGAAGCTAATTCGACATCAAAATGTTATTACTTACATTCTCGAAGATCAGTATTTCAATGCTGTTAAGGAATGAGTAAGTGCAGAATACCAGGGATTACTGTGGGAGTCAAACGATTAGCAAAATAGGAAATCGCTTATTTTGCCTTTGTACTGAAGCGACGCAAATGGATATCTGCTGTGCGATATGATGGTTAGACACAAGAGGGCACTAGATACCCTCTTCAGAGCTAAAAAAATATTAATATATGGAAAATTCAGGTTTCCGCCGCAGACTTTGGGCACTTGCACGGATGCAAGCCTGAATGATATTATACAAACATTCTCATTTGTAAAATATATTTATATATTTATAAATATTTCTATAATGTATTTAATATATTTCTTCTGTTCAAACACTCAGATATATTAAGCAGAAATATTTTTTCCTTGGTATCTTCTGTTTTGTAATAATCTTACTTTGATGAATTTAAGCTGAAATGCCACAGTTACAGCATTATAATAAATATACTGTTGGTACAGATAATGACTTAATATCCACAGAAAGTTGAGGTTTTAAGTGATTTAAAATTAAAATGCACTTTATTGTTTCCAGGTGGAAATACATAAATGGTTATTTCATTAGCGGAGTATATTTTGTGAAATGTATGTATAGGATTTTTTTTCAGACCCATTAAAGACAGGTAACATATCTTGAGTCCCAGTTCATGTTCTGTTACAGAACAAACCCGACCCATTGTATGGTTATACATTTATATTAAACTTTAATCTTGGTAATGATTCCAAGCCCGTTTTCTTGGTCTGGGGGTGAGTGCGTGCAGTCGAGGTTGCATTCAGGTTTAGCATCGTGGTGTGAATACCGGAACGTAACCTTGCTTCATCCAAATAGCTCATATGAGCACAAGCTGAACTTATCCTGTCGGGGTCATGACGAAGGGAGCCTACCAAGGCAGTTGCGCGAAGCAGGGGAGACACACGGTGACATGTTTAGTGGCTTCTCAGAACCACCAGTTCACCTTAGCCATACATCTTACAAAGCGAGGTTCCCTTATGCTAACATTGGGGAGAACATGTAAACTCCTCCATTAAACATCCAGGGTCAGGTCATAGCACATTATAGCTATGTTTATTATGCATTATGAAGGCCTTATGAAGCTCCCATCTATTATGCGCTATAGATACCTTCATAATGTAGTACAAAGCATCATTAATGCTTATACCGACCATTATAATGCATTATGAAGGTATGAAGGAGAGCTTCATAAAGCATTCATAATGCATAATACAGCTGTAATGTGTTATGCTTTTTGATTAATATTTATAGCCGGATTTCTAATGCTAAGTTACTAAAAACATGGCTTTAAGCGAACTGTTACCGGCGTTTGTTTGTGTTAAGAAGTTGTTTGGTATAATAGTAGTAATAACAGGCTATACAAAGCAAAATGGCTTAATTATGATCTTAGCCATACCCAATTCACCTTTCATGGTTTCATGTCTCTCAGTGGGACGTATATCCCTTCAGTTCTTTACACAAATGGAAATTTGGAAGTTTGGACAGACCTGTTCTATCTCTGTCCATTTCTGCAATGTCAAGTATGTCAGCTGATCAACTGTGGGAAAGATGAAGTTTTGCTGACAAGAAAAAGGTGACATTCAGCACTATGCAAATTATGCAGCAAAAGGCCAGTTGAATAGTGATGTTCTTGCATATCTTGGTTGTTCCTTCATGAAGCAGGTTCTCCGCTTCTGCATTTTGTGACTCTTGCTGATGTTCTGTGTTACCATCTCACCATAAACAGCGGCATAATCAGGGAATCGGTTGAGCATGTATGCAAATTAAAATGGGGAAATGCGTGATGCGACATGAGTCTGCGTTATCCGACCAGTAAGTCTGATCCCGTTCTTATCAACATAGAATGTGCTAAAACAGATGTCTGGGATGTTTTTTTTCATTCATCCATCCATCCACCCATCCATTTTTCAGTTTTGAAAAAAACAACTGTTCTAGTACAATACTGTCAGTGTAGTTTCTCAGTAGAGATCTAGAATAGAATTTAATAGAATAGAATAGTCAAATAAAATATTGCCTGCATAAAGAATTTTGCTAGCCTATCCACAAATCAAATGAAGCCTTCCATTGGCTGTGGCTCGCTTGCTGATTAAGCAGAAGTCACCTCTAGTAACTGTAGGTCAGAATGAAGCTTTGCAGTGTGGAACGATTTTGAAATGAGAAAACCCATGTATATCTTTCATATATATCTGAAAGATATATATGAGCAACTGTCTTGTAAAATTACGGTGTGACTTCAGCTTCTGTTGTATGCCGACCAACAACTTTCACGATGAAGTGAAAATCAGTTGCAGAATTATGTTTTTCCCACTTCGCTTACCCTGACTGGTCCATTGATAAGGTCATAAAATACAAATAAAAAATTCCAGCTTTGATTTTGCCTTGTCCATGCACCACAAATGCCAACATAAAAAAAAAAATGATGTTAATTACTTCTGTGCTCCTGTACTCCCAGCCGAGTTACATGTTACTCAGGTCTCATCTGTTCACAATATCTTGCACTTCCAGCAAATTCTATAGGGTCATATTGAGGAACGTTTCTAGGATTATAAGGCATCAGAGGTTTAGGACAGAGACCAAATCTGTCTGGGGGGTCCGTCTGCCCCCCACCCACCCCCTCATTCGAGATTCAGCCAAAAAAAGCCCAGGATCCTGATCTTTCTGGTCATATTCAAGTAAAATCCGTAACCATGTGCACATATACAAATATAAAAATAATTCATTTTTGGGCTGATGAGATCATTTGTTCATTTTAAGTATTGGGGGCCGCATTTAAACTATGTCTAATCTTAAGGTGAATATACAGCAGTATACGCTTAATTGTTTTCTAGTTCCAGACTGAAGAAAATAATGGGAGGCAAAATAAAATGTGTTTTTATGCAAAATATTACCAAGCACATTCACCAGCAAACATTTTCCAGGATTATGTTTTATACATTATTCGCCATTCTGTCCTTATTGGGGATTCTGGGACACGTTTCTTGTTTTCTTATAATACAGAACAAAAGAGACTGTAGTCACTGGGGAACCACGCCTGTAAACCTCCGTGATGTTACCGTGCGCCAGAAAACTCGATCGCGGGACTTTGCTGCTTATATATGCCGGTCTCACGGACGGTCTGTCTTCCTCCTCGCAAAAATTGTATTTACGGTTCACGTCTTGAATGCAATAGAATAAAACAAGATAATAAAACTTGTATCAAAGTAGTTAAGATGCCTATGAAATTTTATTACTAAAAAGAAGCTTGGTGATGGGCTTTTTAGGCTTGTTTTTTCTTTTTATTTGTTTTTGCACACAAATAGACTCACTGCGTACTCTTAATTCTGACGGTGATGCTGAAGTAGCGGTTCCGACAGGTAAGGATAATTTGAATTTCCTGTAATCGCCTTTCCTGTTCTAGTTGTAGCACTTTGAGTTTTTTTTAAGAAATGGATGCTATTAGCTTCCTGAAAATTTTGGGCCAAAATGTTTAATTACCGTTTAATATACTTAATGCTAGCCGATTGCAGTCTAATTTGCTGATGTGGAAAAGCCAGCCAGAGGAACAGTAACGCAAATAGCTGTAATTAATGTTTCATAAGTAGGGAATTTCATTGAAAAGTTTCTGCGAAACACAGTTGGAATGGTGGCCCAGTGCTTTTTAAGAGAGAGAGTCAACATTTGATTTGATATGAAGTGATAAAAGAAAACACCACTATCAAAATGTAGCTGTGTATTACGGTCTCATTTTAATCATACATTCTCATTCTCAAGTGGAGAAACAAAGTGGTCCAATTAAAAATTTATATTGCAAGAGGTTGTTGCACCTAATAAAATTGCTTAATAGTAACCCCTTACATTTTTACGCTCTGCCTAAATAACATTAATAGTTTTCATTGACGTAAACGCTTTGCTCTGTAGACGCCGTCAAATAGGCAACATGCAAGCAGCTTAAAAACTCTCTTGGTTTAAATTAAGTTTTATATACGAAACAGCTTCTGATGCGACCCAGCACGTAAATGGGTGGTGTTAATCTGCTACACACTTGCAAGAAATACTCTAATAATGTTGCTGCTGACAGATTTACTAACGCTTTTATTATTTCAGCGAAACCAAAACAACTCGGACTGGAATGAAGCGAAATTTCTTCCGCCACAGGAAGAATATACAATTTCTGCCTATTCACAATCTAACAAACAAGCAGCACCGACTTCATGCCGCCCTTTTATATAAAAATACGCCCCCTTTTGTCTCTGGTGGATTAGAGACACCTGTTGGTTTCAGCCATATTAAATTGCTGCTTATTAATTGAACAGCATATGGACGCTATTATTCGTGATTCCAGTAACTAAAATTACATTCTATTAGTACAAGTTCCGTCCAAGACTAACACTTACTTAAAAAAACAGCATAATAGAGGACCTCGATGAAGGAACTGCCTAGGAAGTTAAAAAATCAGAGTTTTGCACAAAAACATTTTGGCTCTATGTGTAACAACCTGTTACTGTAAACCAGTCACATAATTCAAGGGTATTTTTTGGAGGGAAAATGCTCCAGGCTTTCTATGAATCTGTACTGGATGAGTAGTTAGACTAAATATGGATGGATGGTCTTAGACTTACAAATTATGCAGTGAAATCACACAGACTGATTGTTCCCTCTGTGCTACGCTTACATTAGCTGGGCAAGTGCAGCTGTTTTCATACTTCACTCCTGCAGTCCTCTGTAACCATAGTGCAGACGCACAGTTCGAAGCGTGTCAGCAGTGGTGTGTTTTAACAATAACAGAAGTTTTAAAACCACAGGGGGAAAAAAAAAAATCTATTTCCAAGAAGTCATTCCAAAGGCTGTTCTGTATTCATGACTCGAAGCAGGTCATGACATGCATCCATCCATAAAACACTCTTTGGGCTGCCTTGGTTTCCTTCAGGAGATAGATAAGCAGTGGTACATTACAGGCAGAGACCTGGCCAGGTTGTGAGGGATATGTGATGATCGTGTCGGCAGTCTGTTAGGACGGTCTAGGTAGCTCTTCAAAGATTATTCATAGTCCACACTTTGAATTCTGGCGTTCCCTCCACCTCCGCTCCGGAGACAAAAATATCAAATATCACTTACACTTAAAGGCACATGAAAATTGCAAGAAATGGAGCTAGCCGGCCTGTTTGCTCTACTGCTATGCTGTCTGATTAAGATGTGGTTATGCTGCTTTGCTTATAAATAAATAGTTTTTAATGTAAGAAACAATTAGAGTTGCAGCCTTCTTGTAGGGTTAAACTGTTGGTGTAAGACGATGGCGAACGCGGTTCCCGCTGCCAGCAGGGATGTGTATGTTGGACCGTTCAACATTCTGGGAGACTAATGAAGGCTGACGTTCAAATAAACGTCCCTCCGCCACCCAGCCTGACCTCCATCCAGCACTGTATGGACCATGTCAGCCATGTTTTCTGCATAAATACTGACTCATTGGATTAGCTTGCAGTCACATTTTCGACTCTGTACTCCATCTTTGGGAGAATTCTACCCAGGACTAAAAAAGGGATAAAAAAACAAGACTGCAGATCAGTTCTGATGCGTTCCCATTCCTCAGTTTGTTTTTTCAGTAAAACCACAGTGCTGAACCTCCTGACTTTCTCTTCTTTGCTGAACAGCGGACCTGAAGTTCATCAGCTGGCGACGGGATCAGCCGCCCAATTTAGTCTGATGAACATCACATAGGTCATTAAGCTGCTTGCTCGCCAGCACCGTTCAGTCTGCTGAAGTCCCCATCTCCACTTTAAATCTTTGAGTTGAAAGAATATTTGTTGATTTCAGATAAATTGCTGATCCTTCTGGCTGCTTCTCCTGAGAACGATGGCTTCCTTCGCTTCATGCAGTCGGCAAATTACTACAACTACACTGTGGAGGTATATCTACAAAAGTGTCTTGGCTTTTCTGCCTTTGGGGGGATTATGTGTCAAATCCCTGCTGAAATGTATACTTTGCAAATGCTTTAGCTTGCAATTTTGCCTATTACAGTAGTTAGAAACTCTACCGAGGTTATTTAGGCTTCTTGTTTTGTTTAGAAAATGACAACAGAGTTACCCCTGAGACCGTTTTGGTTGCTACCCTAAAAGCCGCCCATGTTTGTAGAGGTCTTTACCCCTGCGATTACCAAGGTCTCAATAGTCATCAACCTCCAACCGTGAGAGATCACCAAGAGGTCTCTCCCACAGGTGCTTGGGGGGGAAGGTGGGGGTGCTGGGCAGCCCCCCGGCAACGGTTGGAGGAGCCGCGTTTTGAAGCAGAAGATGTCGATGCTAAGTAAACAGGACGGCCTTGTGGTCATGATTCTGGACAGGTGGGGTGCAGTGGTAATGTCCTTCACCTTTATGACCACCGGGGGGAGCTGCTGAAGCATTACCAGTGCCTGATGAGTTCTGTGGTGCAAGATCTAACACATGTACTAAATCCTGGTGTCTTAGACCAGCGTGTCTCTTTTCTATCTCAAACAACAATTCCAAAGCATTTACTGACAAAATATAAAGGAAATGGGTTTAAATGTTACCAGAAATAGAATATAAATCATTGCGCCATAGTGGTCATGAACACAGGTGTTCCTCTTCAGAATCAGCCCTTAATTTGTTCTTCTCACGCAAGTGGCCGGACAGGCAAAAAGATTCCCAAGCCAAATGCTTGTTTAGATGGTCGTTTTATTATCTGATTCTCCTTTATCCATACAGCAATGACATCATTTTGGCCGGAGGCCCTGAGGATTGTCTCGAGAAATTCCGAAAAATCAACCACAAGGTCGTGGTGGCAGCTGGGTGGCAGGTCTGGCCGAGCGAGCATCCCGTCGGAGGATTTCCTGTCATGTTTAACAGAAAGCGGCCGCTCGGTCCCTTGGGAGGTGGGTACGAGAGCACAGGTGATAGGGAGGCTGGTGTCTGGGGGACTCTCAACTTTGTCGTCCCCAATTTGACCTTGGAAGTTCTCTCTGAAAGCTGCTTGAAAAAACCTTTTTCAATGCAAAGCAGTCGAGTAAGAAGATGGATGGATTTCCTCTCTCAGAGCGCCTCCCAGAACATCTTGCATGTCTTTCATAACTAATAGGAGGTATTGCTTTTTGGGTCAGTCATCGCGGCCTCATGCATTCAGCTAATGTGAGATGATCTACAGCCAGCCTGAGAGAGATCGGGCCTGACAGGCATGACGTCCCGTAGTGGAAAAATGGCTCCCAAGATATCCTGGTTCAACAGAAGGCCAGAGCCAGCTGGTACACATTATTGTCTAGGAACACGTCAAGGATTAAAATAATGCGACCGCTCTGAATTGAAGTATTGGACTCAGCCAGTGTTAAAACTGTATAAAAGCAGAGGTAATGGTTCCATCGTTCCTCAACAGAACCATGTCAATGCTGGATAGTAAGTTTCATTTTTTATTCTTTCAGAAATTTAACAGTGGCTGCTGGAACACTTGGGTTGCATGCTTAAACCAGTTCTTCGTCTCTCAAGTTAGGTGAATGAGATTTATTTTACCATTCCGGAGTTCAGTGGGCTGGGCCCTTTCTAATCCAGGGTCAATGGAGCATTAACAATTGGCATTGATGTGGAATTCACATTATAGCCCCGTGATTTAAGAATTTGTATTATGGAAGATATAGTTTACAAACAGGGCTCACACTTCTAAGTCAACCTACAGCTTTTGAGATAGGCCCTTTAATTACATCATTACAATTTCATGTTATATAGCGTATTTTTACAAGTAATATGTTATTAAGTACTATATAGTAATATTTCCAGAGAGAGTTAAAAAAAATGCTGACCGATGTAGAAATCACAAAAACAAATGTAAAGAATGTTACATTGGCTCAAAGTAAATGGGGAGCAGAACCTGGTGCAGAGGCCTTAGCTTTGACCAAGGGCTGTTGCTGATAACTGAATTTGTAGACTTGATCACGCAATTGAGTGGATCTCTTCACGCAGTTGGGTTTTTTGGTCCTACTGGTGGGCATAGATATCTAGAAATCCTATGTTTGCTGCTCTCCATACTGCATCCAACTGTGTGACCATCATCTTCCCAGGCATGATGGGCTATGCGCCGGACATCAGCGAATTATTGGAGTCCTGGGATCCTCTGGAGAATACGGAAACCAGAACGTACCTGGATCCACTTCTGAGAGTGAGTGGAACTTGAAGTAGCAAGGTCAGAACATGCTACACCAGTAACAAGGCAGCTGAACTTTTTAAGGCGAGAAATGGGAATCTGACCAAGAGTGAATCTGAAGGAAAATATTATTTGTTTTGAGTATGTTTATAGGAACGTCTCAACGTGACAACGGATGACAGGTGTGAGATTTTCCAGACCTTAAGTGAAGAACTTGGTGAGTGCAGATTCAGAGACTTTTTCAGATGAGACTCCAGGAAACGTTGCCCTGAATTTCTGATTCCTTTGAAGTGATTTACCTGTCAATGTCTGCTTCTCTTACTAAGGTGAAGTTCTGTTAAAATTTGGACCGGAGGAGATGCGGGTCAGGAACGCCATTTATGACACCTTACCGGTGGTCATTCAAGGAAACGGGAATACCAGGGTGAGCTGAAGGCTTCACAAGCATGTTGGAAGGATGACAGTGCCACTAGGAGGGTTGCCAGATCTGCTGGTTTGCAGGTTTGCTGTTAAACGGTATCCACACCAACCTAGGAGATCAACCCAATGGGTGAGGTTTCAGTAGAAAATAGGATTATTTGTGAATCCATTTATATTTGGGTGGTTTTTTTTTGGAGAAAACAGAATTAAAATATGGGAATATATCTCACCCCTTTACCACACATAGCAATTAAAAGTACATCAACCCATCTTCTGATCAGGTGTCCTGTTTGGGGTCATCGGGGGCCTATAGATCCTGAATGGGATGTCAGTCCATCACAGGACACATACATGCACACACCGGCACAATCATGCGCTATGGACAATTTAGAAACCGTGTGTCTTTGGATTGTGGGAGGAAGACGGAGTTCCCAGAGGAAACATTTGTTTCCATGATGTGGAAAGAATATGTTAGTTTTACACACACAGAGCAGGAGTCACAAAAAGTACAGTTGTATTTCATAAGTTTAATCATTAAGATAAGCATTAAATCCCAAATAAGTAATGAGAATTTAACAGCTTTACTCTGATGTGAATTCAGATATAATATGTGGCTATAAAGTGACTTGTATGTGTGCAGCACGCTGATTGTGGATTTTTGTGAGCCATGTATATCACAGCCCTTGTGGATGAAGAACAGCAAAGAACAGAGCATGTAGTGTGTAATTTTCCAGCATACTGCTGAAACCAGTAATGCACATCATGCCTTTTTCCATAACATTCTCTGAAGACAAATGATTTAGACTGACATTACCGTTTTGATATTTTTATGAACGGGACTTGCTTTTTTCATAGGTGAACCTTAACTACCTGGGCAACTACATCCCCAACATTTGGACCTACAAGAATGGCTGTCGTGTATGTAATCAGGATATGCTAGACCTTTCCAGCTTCAAAGTGAGTCAAACATCATAACGTTGACATTTCATTATAGATTTAATATGATTATGAAGATACGTTTTCAGATGACAGGTAGTAAAATCGCTTCTCTCTGTGGCATCCTATGATCCTTTGGTAAAAAGAAATAGCTCCAGTGAACACTGATAACCAGCAGTACAGTGCAAATCCTTGAAAATGTACTGTAGCGAGGTGGGGGTCCATAACAAGACTGACACCAATTTTTACTATTTCTCACACACACTAGCTGTCATCGGGCAGTATCATCACCCTGACATGGGGACTACACAAACAGCACGTGCAACAGTAAAAATTACTGCATAGCACAAGGACAAAATCTTATGCCACAGCTGGCTACATTTCTTAGGGTTAAAGTGGAGGCCTGCCTTACATGGAGGTCTTACGTAAAGTGGAGGCCTGCCAAAGACTTCCTGCAGCTGGTGTATCACTGCATTGAAAGTCACTGCATGCACTAACAGAGCCTTAAGATACACCGCTGAGTCCAAACGGCATCACCAGGAACTACCAAAGCCCCTAGCCAATGATAAAGCCCATAGCTGTAGATGCCAGCTCCAACTGACAGTGCTCACTTTGGTGGACCGAGGAACTAATCCGGCTTGACCCAGCATTGCGATTAAGGGACTCGTCAATATGGGGCAGTGGATAGGAATACTTTTGGATGACAGCATTTAAGCATCGATAGTCCAATAAGGACTACCAGGGGGAGTCCAACGTCCAGTGTGGAACTGGGTTACTGTCAGGGCAGCTGCAATAATGCAGGAAAAGCAACCATTCTCCCAGCAGAACCTCTAAGGATGCAGTGGAGGAATAACACTTGGTCCCCTGTCCATTTTGGGCCTTCCCCTGCCAATCTGCGTTGATTTCATCTAGGAGTTCAGTCATTTTATCTACCGGTTTTGATCTCACCATGACAGGGGGCTCAGCATAAACAGCACGGTACAACGGCAAAATCAATCACAGAACTACCAGTATAATATAACCATCGATAAACTGATAAAACGAATTAGCTGAGTGAATAAGCAAACTGAACATTAACTGACATTATGCATGCTGCAAAGGATGCTGGGATGCAGCCAACAGAACTGAGTACGGACACTGCGGTACGCTACAGTACTTTTCCGTGATCCCAGAAATGGAAAAATGAAACCAAGTGGAAAACACTTATACGTGTGTATGTTTTGCTAACATCAACTCGACAAAAGGCATCAATCTTCACTACCAGGTGTGACAGTCACACCGGTCCTTGTTATTTTGGGAATGACCCGTTGAAAAGCTTAGGTGCAGTGGACGTGGGAGTTCTGGCTGGCAGGTGAGAAGAGTCCCGGCTATTCAGTGGTGAGGCACTGGCTTGCTGTCTAAGTCATGTTTCCTCCTCCTCATTGTCCATAGGTGAGGCTCTTAGCTGCCTTACGTAAAGTGTGCTAGGCAGAGAAACCTGCGCCAGTCTCACCAGCTGTGCTTATGAGGACCTCTTACCACCTACATAAATCTATCACTCTTCATGCTTTTACTTTGAAAGTAAACATACAGTTACAGTATATAGTGAAATAAAACAACATTCCTCCTGCACCATAGTGCAACGTACAAACAGAACAAGTTGTACATGAGACTGCATGGAGTGCAGTAAGACGTAGGAACAATGCAATAAGTACAATAATATAAGATACTACAAAATTTTTTTTTTTAACAAATATAACATTGTGACCCTTTAAGAGGTTTCTACATTCCAGACAGTTTATGACAGCGGTCACAGCTTTGGCAAATGTCTGTTGTATTTACGCTTTGAAGTCCATATTTTGCGCGGCTGGTCTGAGCCCACCCGCCATCCCACTGTGACGGCTCCGCGTTGTGTGATATAGGAGTGTCCCACAGTGACCCTGGGTGTGTTCGTCGAGCGGCCCACTCCCTTCCTGCCGGAGTTCCTGAACAGGCTTCTGGCGCTGGACTACCCCAAGGACCGCCTGACTGTATTTATCTATAACAGAGTGGGTGTCTTTCTGCACACGGTCTGCTTCTTTTCAGGGAACGACATCAGACATGCTCTGTCACCAAAGCCCTCTCTCCCTCTCCCCTGCCCAGGAAGCCTACCATGAGAAGCACATCCAGAGGTTTTGGATGGAGAACGGGAAGGTCTTCCAGAGCTTTGAAGTCATGGGCCCCGGCAAACAGTTGACCTCAGCGGAGGCACGAGACATGGGAATGTATGCAACGACATGTCAGTTTCATTTGACTGTGGCTAGCACTCTGCTAGGTGGCCATTAGGAGGGCACAGGCCAAACCAAGAACGTTGGAGAACGCCAACAGGACTTTAGAGTCCTAAATCCTCAGTGCCACAGAGGCACCTCGCATCTCATCTTTTGAGAAATTAAATGGAATTAAACTAATCTAAAACCCAATGATGAGGTTTGACTCAACGTTCGTTTTCAGGTCCATGAAAAAGTGTGAAGCTGTTACTGGCCACCGTGGTGCTCAGTGGTCGGACTGTATTTTTGCCGCGCTGTCTTTCTGATGGTGTTTATTTTTCTGTGACCTTCCCTCACCCCGATAATGGAGGCGATACACTCGGTTATCAGCACCAAGGGTGTGATTTGTGCTTTGAAATTCAAAATATCATGCCTGGGATTCTTTTTCTTTTACCTTCAGAATGGACCTGCTTCTCATGCATGAATATTAATCTTTCATTCCCCAGGGACCTGTGCCGCAGGAATACGGAATGCAGCTACTATTTCAGCGTCGATGCCGACGTGATGCTTACAAACAATCGGACCCTGCGGCTCCTGATCGAGCAGAACAGGTGCGTCGTCATGTGACGACTCTGACTTCCATCGACCCGTTTTGCCAGTATGAGACACGGTCTACAGAACACCACTGAACACTCCAGCTGAAGTCACCTACTACTCATAAATAAAAAATATGGACTTTCCCATCAATGTCAGTGAAGAACTAAGGGTTCTCTTACTGTGCATTATGGGTAAATCAAGCGTAAAAGACTGCAGCAGTATTAGAAAATAGCTGATGAGTCTGACTTGCTTTTTGCCCACTAGAGAGGTAGGTGGGGTGAGGTAGGGGTGAGAGAGTTGCTCCCTCAGACTTTAGGGCTGTGGGTTGGAATGTGGTTTCATTGCTGTGGGATGGGGGGACATGTATAATAAATTAATTTGGCTTCATTCATCTCTCCCAATAAACAGACTGTTGTATTGAAATATTAAGTTGTGCCGCCATAGTCTCAAACTCTCTCTGACGCCATTGGCTGTGGCCATATTTTCACTGTGTTCCACTGAAATTCCATCGGCTACTTCGAGTTTCTCCCACAATGTAAAGACATGTGACTCAGTTACATTCCTGATTTTACTTTATTAATATCCCAATATTAATCCTAAATGAGCAGGCTGGCTAGAAAGGGTAGATACAACTGAAGAACAAAGTATTTATGTCCATCTGTGACTTTCTTCTTGTATTGCTCCTTTTGTACATCTCAGAAAAATAATCGCCCCCCTTGTCCATCACCGTGGTAAGACGTCATCAAACTTCTGGGGAGCTCTAAGCGCGGATGGCTATTTCGCAAGGTCCGAGGACTACCTGGACATCGTACGTGGACGACGTGTGTGAGTGGCATCGTTTCTGTGAGCGCGGGGTGTGACGCGCATGCCGGGCGGTAGGAGAGCAGAGCACTTGATCCAGTGTGTGCTGCAAAGCCTTCTGTAGCTCTGTCTCCCGGCCTTCCTGAAAACAGGCCTGGCAAATGGTGTCACCAAGCTTCAGATAATGAAGAATAAAGAGCAGAAACTAACGACCGAAAAATACACATTCACAAACCGTGTTGGTACTCATGCATTTGCCATGGTTATTTTGAAGAATATTTTGTGACAGTGTACCAATATACTGAAAAATACAGGTCTTGTTTCATGAAACAACATAACAGCATGGAAGTTTATATATATATATATATATATATATAAAAATATATATATAATAAATAAATAAAGGACACCATAAAAAGGCTTTTCTCACAAAACTATAAATTATGGATGAAGATAGTGCTAAAGCTCCCTTTCAGTTTTTTATTTCCTCTGTCTATTTCCCGCCAGGGGGGTGTGGAACGCTCCGTACGTGGCTCATATCTACCTCATAAAAGGGGAGACGCTGAGAGCAGAGCTGGGGAACGGCAGCTCCTTCGCCCTGGAGAGAATGGACCCAGACATGGCTTTGTGCAGGAAGGTGCGCGAGCTGGTGAGAGGCTCCCGCCATCGATGTCTTTGCCAGGGTTTTCTGGGGTACCGGGTGTGGCGCTGTCTCTCTGGCCCTCCAGATGTATGTCATTTCATCAGCCAGAGAAGTAAGGTGAAATTCAGTACCAAGAATGGTATTTATGGTCTAGGCAAGACTGGTCTTGCTAACTTTCAAGAACTAACTTGGGGAGCAATGAATCATGGGATCGGTCTCGTTTGGCGAGGATGCAACTGATGTATCCTTGATATTTGGGGAGGGGCAAGAACGACATCCAGGGATTTTTACTGTCCTCTGTACTTGTGTTCTTAGTATTGGAACTGGTCTTTGTCTTTGTCGATGGAAGATGACATAAAATGGGTACACAGGAACACAAGTACTGTGAAGTACACATATTAAGATTCACCCCCACGCTGTCTGAAATGGACAAAGGTTAGAGGTCAGCCGTGTAGGTCAGAATTAGCATCATGTCCCCAAGTTGACCACAACAGCCTGGATGCCATGATGATTTAGATATGGTCAGCCTCTTGGTTCAAGCTAGATAAGATGGATTTGTAACCTGAAAAGTTTCTGAAAGCTTTTGTTCATCTCCTGGGTGAGCTTGCCCAAGGACCTTACAGTAAAGTATTTAAAAAGATATGAAATATACAGTATATGAATCTATATATAAAATAATATATATATACTTTAAGTCTCTGGACAAACATGTGAGCCAAACCACTAATATAATGTTATTAAAATTTCCATCCATTTTCCATAACTGCGCATGGTCAGGCATGGGTATTAAATATTATTATTAAAATATAAAAATCAATATTCTTTGATGAAGAGTAAGAGGGGTAATGTAATGTGTATTATTTGTATTTTACTTTAACGCTGATCCTGTCCTGCATTTTACATTTCCTTTAAAGGGCATTTTTATGTATGTCACAAACCGGCATGAATTTGGAAGACTGATTTCCACCGTCAACTATAAGACGTCGCATTACGACGGCGACTTGTGGCAGATATTTGAAAACCCGGCGGTAAGTTCATTATGGGCCATTGCTTCTGTAATGTGCTTGACTGCTTCATTTTTCCTGTCATCTAACCACCTGCTCTCCTAATATTGTCATCAAAGGAGCTGCAATTTTCAGAGCTAATCACTTCACTTACATGTGCATGAGTATGGAGATGAAGGAGTCTTTGTTCTGCGTCCTGTCTATGTTTTACAGTGAAAAGTTGGCTGTTTTTATTGTAATGATTACAGGACTGGAAGGAAAAATATATCCATCCTGATTATTCTAGAATTTTCACAGAGGACATCATTGAGCAGGTATATGCCGCATCAGTGGTACATGCAGTCTGATGAGGTCACCCATGCTAATTGTACAGCCTAGTCTATACTTATCGTTACTTGGTTTGTATTTTGCTTTAGCCCTGTTTAGATGTTTTTCGGTTCCCCATATTATCTGCCAAAGCTTGCGACGAGCTCGTCGGAGAGGCGGAAAACCTTGGGAAATGGTCAGCAGTGCCGAACTGGGTTAGTATATGCCACTGGAAGGACAACTGTCTCGTTAGATTAATAATTATGGGGCTAATTATGAAATTAGCTTAGGAGCTTTAGCCAAAGACCTTTCCTGAGATTGGGTGTCCCGGTTTGCTTCTGATTGTTGAGAAGGCAAATCATTTATTTGAATTTGAATCAGGAGGCTTTTTTCGGGGTCCTGAAGGATGCATTCAGATGGAGGACAGGCAGACAGAATTTAAATTAAAGCGTGTCTGAAGAAAAATAAGTGAAAAGGAGAGCTGAAAAGGGAATGTGTCTTCCGGGTGTTTCATTTAAATTTTGATTTTATAATCATAACTTTCTGCCAAATGGGGTTTCTTAAAACCTGTATAAAGTTTTCAGGAGTCACAGTAATCCTCAGTGTGGTGACTGCTTTGCTGTGAAGCGTGATGACAGGCTTACAGATACCAGAAGATTGAGGCTGCCTTTGGAGAGGTGCACCATGCCACATGTTGTCTTTACCTCTGTTATTTCCTCACTCACGCCCCCTGAAGGATAAACGGCTAACAGCGGCACGTGAGCCCCTTCTGGCAAGCGACATTCATATGGCACAGATGAATTTCGAGAAGGAGTGGCTGTTCTTTATCCGGGAGTTCATTTCGCCGGTGATTGCAAAGGTTTTCTTCGGGTACAGCACAAAGGTAACTCATGGTGCCCTAGGGCTGAAGCGAGATAGATGTCTGACTGGTGTTTTGAAGAGATATTCAAAACAAAGTGTGTGTAGTCTAAAATATGTCCCGGTCAACAAGGGATGGGATTGGTGGATAATAGCTCAGGAACTCAATTATTGCTTTTTAGGGAAGATTGAAAGCCATTGATAGCAAGTAGCAGGGTGGCCAAAGCTTAATGTTTCCAAGTCCAAGGAGGAGATAATCTCGCTTGGGTTGCTTCGCCTAATTAGCCAGCAGGCCTAATGTTCAGCTGTAAAATGGATGAAGCACCATCATGCGAACAGTTAAATGAATTGTCATTGGTTTATTTGGGTCATAAGCAATGACTCCCTTAGAAGGACATTCAAAGTTCCTCCAAGCCTCTTTTAGACATTTTCGATTGTAGCAAGTGGTGCATCCTGGCTTCACTTTATACAAAACTACAGACATTCACAGAGAGAGGTAAGTCTCCTGTTGTCATTCTGTGGCTCTCGCTCCAGAGTTACTCCGTGGTAAACTTCATCGCCAAACACGGCGCAGAGGGTCTAGCCAGTCAGAAGACACGTCATGACAAGTCAACACTCACCATGAGCATCGCGCTCAACAATGCAGGCGTAGATTTTCAGGTGAGGGCTGTGGCACACTTTTCTATTATTCACATGTTTCGTGATTTACTTGGGATACATGGGAACCATGCTCAGTGCTGGTCAACCCATTAGGTGACATAGGCGGGTGCCTAGGGTGCCCACCATCTTTTGAGGAGTCGCCAACTTAGCAAACAAGTTTCATTTTGTTTTGGACATGGGTGCCAGTGGATAAGCTTGCCTAGGATGTCATATGGGCTTCAGTCTGCACAGATCATACTTGTGATCAAACAAAAATATGGTTCTTTAGATAACAGCTCTTAAGGAGCAACACAAAAATGAAATAATAGTACTATTGTTGTAATAAAAATAATAATTGATGTTATTGAACTAATTGGGTGTTTGTTGGCCTGTTTGTACAGGGAGGTGGCTGTAAGTTTCACAGGTACAACTGCTCGATCGAGTCCCCGAAGAAGGGGTGGAGCTTGATGCACCCAGGCACGCTGACACACCTATACAAAGGCCTGCCTATTGCCAGAGGCATGCAGTACATCGCCATGTCCTTTATCGATCCGTGACTGAGCTCTCAGCTCCCCGCCCTATCCCCAAGAATCCTACTCTCGTGCAGCTCCAGTCTGAATTCAGGATGGAGACTGAACTGATACAATTTTGCGAATCCGTTTCAGATGAAATGTTCATAGCTTCTCGGTGACTGTCTGCCAGTCTGCGCGGCGAGAGACATGAAGAAAAATAAAATAACCTATAAATTGGACAGAAACTTTTGATTTCATTCAATACTGAAAGTGTCCGAAAGATTTAAGGATATAAAAACAAGTGGAGAATATATGCTGGCACAGGAATATATTTGGAGACATTCTTAAGTAGTTCAGAGTTGCAGTGGAAGCAGTAAAAGTACTGGGATTTCATGCCCAATTCATGCAATATTTTGTATTTTAGGTGCTTTGTGCCACTAATGCAAGCCCCAGTTTGACGTGACCTTCAGCACAGGCTGATTTAAACTTGACCCCGGGCCGCGAGTTCGCAAAAGCGGCCACAGAGGTGTATTGCATAAAGCTGACGAGGGGCCTTTCATTAAAGATTTCTCCATTTGGCCCCTGCAGCATGCCGCCATGGAAACGGCCACCGGGGGGGGGAGCAGCGGGGGCTAGGTGGGAGAGCAGGAAGGACGAAAGAGCCCGGGGTTAGGTGGCGGCCCCATAATAGAAAGCGCATTAGCCGCATGTCAGAGATAGCCCGGCGGACCGGCGGACAATCAGCACCGCTGCTAAGTGAAAGAGGAAATGGCTTTGTCACTACATATTCCCTTTAAAGTCCAACTAGCCCAGCTAGGTCCGCGCTGTCTGGCTACTGCTACCATGGCGATAAGGATAAGATGCCATCACGTCACGCTGGTTCATTGTGGCTCGCCAGTGTGAATATAAGCTAGGAAGTACTAATGAAAGACTGATTCGGAAAGTGTTTATATGAATTGTGCCATATTTTTTAATGCTTTAATGTCTGGGTGAGGGGCTCCAATAGAACTCAGAGGTGAGAATAAATAGCGACAGCGGAGAAACGACCTATTCTGAGCTGTCTGAAAGGACTAAAACAGCTCTGTGACTAATGCATTTCTTTATCAAAGACCAGAAAGGGAAAAAAAAACCTTTTTCAATAGCTTTTTTTGTGCTGTGACCATGTAGGGGTCCATAGCAACAGCCCTAAAGGGCAGCTTGCAGCGGGGATGGGGTAGCTACTGCCGGCTTTGGGTAAACGCCTCAGTGGTAACGGCTGACAGCCGGCTGCGTGCATTCTTCATCTTCCCGCTGTTCGGCATGTAGGCAGACGTGCGGGAAGCTGCGGGGCGGGGTAGCTTCAGGCGGGCGGCGGCATCGCCCGGGCACCTTTCTGCCCCGGCGTGTCACGGAATCACGAGGTGCGGGTGCGAGGCCAGAGTCATCGCACGACACGTGTCGGTGGCGGTGGCGAATGGAGAGCCGGGTCATTCCTGTCGTACAGGTTTTTCAACATGAGTGGCAGGCAGAGTCCGGATCCTAGTTTGTGTGCGTGGCGGTGTTATAAATCAATGCAGCTCCAGGAAAGTGTTGAAATCACGTCCATGAAAGCAAAGCAAGAGGCAAGAAATAAATGGGCAAAAAACATCAATAACATCAATTTTTCTCGCAATGAATACATACGATCGCTTTCTGTTTCTCTGCAAAATACCTCATAGCTCCCCCCCATATCACAACTCCCCATGCAGTAAGCAGTGCTGATTCTAACCTACTCAAATATTGATGTACCTGTAATATACTATTCCATTCTTTTTACATTTCAACACACATTCATGTGTGGGGCACATGCCAGGCAAAGTCACGGAATAATCATAAAATGATATGTTTGTTTACATCATGTAGTATCTGCAGTACTGCACTCAAGAAGCGATTGGAAGAGAGATGGATGGATGGATGGCTGGATGGATGTATGCTAGGGGTTGCATGTATTTCCGTGGGGACTGTGTTTGTTTCCCCTCATAAAAGATCGACAGTCACTGTATATTGGTATCTCGGTATTGCCTGTCATGTGATTTACCTGTGATAATCTCCAGATCTTTTGCAGTTCAAAACTAGTTAATTTGATATCGAAAATGCAAGTATAAGTTGCTGTGAGTTTTTTTTAGCTCGGACATCCCTCGGTGACCAAATGATGTAGAATTCTGCAGGTCACACTTACATATACATGACGAACTAATTAGCTAACTATAGCAAAGAGAATGTCAGAACCCGGAGCTCGGGGTGTTTATTTAAAGCCTAGTCATATGGCAATAAATCAGTTTAATTATGATGTCAGTGATTTTATTTTTCCACTTGGGGGCAACAGCGAGCTTTGGGTTCTGTTCTAACAGGATTAATGTCCTGGTAAAATAACCATGGTAATAACAGCCTCTCTAATTGTTGCTACCGTTACTAATGTAATCCTAAAGCTAAGGATTGCACGCAAACTGGGTCATAATTAGCAAACATCATTTAATAATAATGGCAATTCATTACTCAGATTTATGCAAGCCCTTTTTATGAGCTGGGTGTGAAAATCCAGCAGGAGCAACCGTGCAAGTCGAAATGGAAAAGACAGACGCGGACCCGTATGACCCTCTCGGCTGTCTAAAAAGCCCATTAAGGGGCTTGGAGACCCGGAAACATGCTTTTTGGCAGAAACGGACATCGGTTTATGGTAAAGTCAGCGGACCATTTTGTGGTAAGGAGCGATGGTCACTGTTGAAGCAAGGTTCCCGAATCCAGTTAAACGTGGATGTTTAATAACGAATAACGACACTTCCTTGTGCTTACAGACGTCATTTCTTTGCTTTCATAATTTTAGATTCCTGTAGTCAAGGGCCACTCCACCATGATTAATCAACAGGTATTATAAATGCTTTGCTGATTTGATTGTTAATTGTTTGCGATTGAAGGTTTTGCGTCATTTAAGTCCCTTTTTATTCCAAAATGGGAACACTGGGTAGAGTGATTTAATGAGAGTCGTACTTTCGCTATGTCTAATGTTATATAGTACACATCCCCTACCAGCAACCTCTTTGTGTAATTAGGGTCAGGATGATGAGTAGCCTGTCCCGGGGAACTAAGACCTTGAGATGTCGAGGCTGGACCCAAGACTGGTACACACTCTGAAGGGAAGAACCAGGTTGTACAGAGGCCTAGTCTGCAGCACTCCTCCAGTTTATGTAGGCGACGAGGCTAGGCATGCTGACTGTAGTGTTTGAAGCAGCGGCACTTATGACATGCTCCATTTTGACAAGTTGTGCTAGCTAGCTAAGAAGTGCATAAATATTACGTTCAAAATGCCATTCTTATGTGTACTCTGCAGTGCACTGGCATCCTGTCCAAGGTTTGTCTTCGCTGCATCCATCCTGTCCAAGGTGTCCCATTGTCTTCACCACGTCCATCCTATCCAAGGTGTCCCACTGTCTTCACTGCGTCCATCCTATCCAAGGTGTCCCACTGTCTTCACTGCGTCCATCCTGTCCAAGGTGTCCCCCGCCTTGTGTCCACTGCTTCCTGAGATAATCTCCACAGTCACCATGACCCTCTTCCTGGATAAGCATTTATGGGAGATGGAGGATAGAGTGTTTCTGGATGGAGGAACGAGTTCCTTATTACGTTGTGTTAATGAGTGTGTATTGCCTTTGTTAGCGGCGCGCCTGGACGTGGTTCCGTGTTATTGCTTTCGCACCGAGCAGCCAACACTACCATCTTGGTGGCGATTCAGTGGAAGGGAAAAAAACCCAGCAGATTACGCTAAGAGTGCGATGAGTAAATATGGGCCTGCAGTCAGCAAGGGGCTGGTAGTGATTTCTGAACACATTCTAGAGGTAAAGGTCGTGACCTCCATGTGGGCGACTCCACCCCCAGCTGGGAATGGTGAAAATCCCAGCGGCCATCCAGAAGACACGAATGACTGCGTCATCTTATGCAAACTGACAGAAAACTCTCCTTACGGTTTGGTCAACTGTCTGAAATTGCTACAGTTTTATTAAGTCAAAATTTTCTTTCTAATCTGTTTGATCCATTGTTACGTACTCTTCCATAGTTCCATACTCTTTCCTATTATTGCTTAGATTCCTTACCGTTTAACTGCATAGTCTCTCAAACAAAAATGAACGGCTGGATAGCCTCCAATGCTAAGTGAGCGGAGTGCTTGTTTTTGTGTTTGTGATGGGGTGGGGGGAGGGGGGACTGCAGGAATCAGAAAGGGAACACGGTTCACGTCGCCTTCCTTAGACTGCGTGACATATCACACGCAGCCTGAAGTGGGCTATTTAATATGAGAAAGGCAGGTGGCCACCCATCCCCCTTACCCTCACAAGTAGCTGTTGTCTTTGGGGGTGGGGGGGCGTTAAATGTGGATGTTGGGAGCTTCCTGGTAGAGGAAAACCCCATACTGGAGCTGTTGGAAGAGTCCCTGTTTGATCAATGATAAACAACTCATCTGCTTCCGCAGTCAGATGGGAGAATTAGCTCCCCTTTAATGAAGAGACTGACTGATGCAATGTTACTCCCGCCCTACGACACAGCCATGAATGCAGGCAACCAACCCCCCTCCCCCCCCGCCGGCAGAGACGCTTCTCATGGCATTTATTGCCCCCACCACTATCCCCAAAGGAACACCGATTAAAGGAAGCACGGTTCCATTATCCACTCAATAATCAAATTCTTTACAAACTCAGATAATACCATCCATTTTCTAGCGTCTGTTTTTATGATATTTTAAGATGCCTGCTTTGTTGCTGCCATGACATTATTAGTGTGACCTTGGAGTCTGGCAGGATTGTAAGTCTTATCAACCTTATTTTCTTTTCTGCCTTATCCTTTGGCTACCGGTGGACTACACTGACCTCTTCATCCTCCGAAAAAGGATGAAGGCCACGATGTGGCCTCGGCTGATAAATGATTCACCTTCAAAAATCAATTTCTCCCAATTCTCCCCTGATGCCCTTTCGGTGTCTGTTCAATCTAAATTCTGATATGGTGGTGCCCCCCCCCCCGGTTCCCTCTCTCCAGTCAAACACGGTGATTTGCCTGTAATATACACCAACACACTTTTCAGGAAGTCTTTAATTCCCCCACAGGTAATGGCGGTTCCTCGTTAAGTAGATCTTGCAATATAAGGTGCCGCAGTGTCATTTCTGCTAATGTGTCTCAACTGCTACTCATAGTTCTCGGTTGTGTTTTAAAATTATTTTTAATGTCATTGATGGATTAGTATTAGGATCCAGAGTATTTTGAGTTTGTTCTGTCACAGAACCATGGAAGAAACTAAGTTGGACGTATGGGGTGTCAGGGGCTGTTGTAAGGGGGGGGGTCAGGAAACCAAAGGAGCTTCTCGCTGCGAGTCAGTGTTTGGTGACCTTGGCAATTTAGCAGTTTTTGTAGTCACTGCCGTAGGGATTCGGATCACGGCCTCATGTTAGGGGTAATCAGAGAACACCGTCCATCCTTCCCTTGCTTAGTTTGTCTTCTCCCCTCTCTATTGTTCTGTGGGCTCTTTGGTGGACTGATTTAGTGGGAAGATTGATGACAGGGAGCAGGAACGATGCTGTGGATGCAGTATTTAACGGTTTGGTGTATCACATGCTGTCGTTTGACATATTAGTGTACTGGAGTGGGGTCAGAAGTCAATTTGTGTGGGAGCAGGTATGGTGGAACGCTTCTATATGTGTGTGTGCATGTGTGTGTGCGCTCCCTCAGTGCTGTTCTCCATCATTATGATACCTTCACGCCAGCAATAATGATAAATGCTGATCCCTATCCCCTACAGGGGGCTCTGACCCAAATACCATCGCACAGCTTGTTTCATCCTATAGATTAGAGCAATGTTTCCCACCCCAGTCCTCAGAGGACCCACAGACGGTACATGTTTTTGACATGGACCATCCCAACTCCCTTAAATGTGGACTGTCTGTGTGGAGCTGGGAGGGAGCAAAAAACGTGGACTGTCTGTGAATGCCAGAGGACCGGACTGGGAAACCCTGGATCAGAGGGTTAAATGTTCTCTATAAATATCAACTTCACTGCTATCGCGCTCCTCGATCTCGTAAACGTTCTTGTCAGAGACCGGAATATGAGAAACGAGTCTGCTTTGGAGAGAAAAGGAATCATTACCACAGCCAAGATGTTTATAAAGCAGGCTTGGGGCTTTGCTGGCGTTTATGACCCCTACAGATAAAAACACGGCCCGCAAAGCAGAGTAATTCATGGCATTTATGTTCCAACATTGATTTTACAATAATGAAGGCTGTCGATTGACTGCTAAAGGAGAAAGTCACACCCTGGACAGACATTCTCCACAGAGACGGCTGGGTATTAGAGTATCACTCATACTTCCTAGCAGTACTGCTGAAGGAGGCAGTTTTAGGGCCAGAAAAATTAGAATCCTGTGTAATATCTTTTTTTATTTTTAATATAAGTTTGATTCTCAATGACATCCTCTCCAGAAAGACTGGACACTATCGAAAGTGCGCTCTCGGTTTATCTACTGTCATACAGTAGTAATCTTGACCACCAGGTTAATCCATAGCCTGGAATCCTTATTGCCACCTGGATGGGCTTTCTTGCAGGCCGACCAATCAGAACCTGGCGGGGGGGGGGGGGGGGGGGGGGGGGGGGGGGGGGGG
>JAODLD010000049.1:5151309-5174138 GCA_026781065.1 Mormyrops boulengeri
TATGTTTGTTCCCAACACAGAAAATGAAATAAACACCGATTTAGTAATTTAGCAATATTGATCGTGTTAGCTTTAGATTTGTGTATAAAATAAAACATTTATATATCTGAAGTACCCTGAATGTTGGTATCTTTTTATGAAAAATAAATGTTTTTATGGTGTACTGCAGCACTGACTATATGTATCTTTCGTATAGATATCAGGTGATGAATTCTGGGCAGACAGGGTCCAATGTCGTTATTAGTACCGCTTGTAGATTGTCATTGTACAGATAAGGATATCAAGCGCAGGAGAAGAAAGACCTGACAGATAAGGATGGAGTCCTACAGTGAGGGGAAACACCTCAGTCCATTTAGAGAAGAATGTCAACATTTAGAGTCCACCTGTATGACCTTTTGACTCCTATACCAAAGAGGAAATAAGAGCGCGTGCCATTCGTGTTTAGTTTTCAAAATAAAAGTCCCCGAGAGAGCTGCTTAGAGCTCAGTAAATGAACAGCCACAGGAACATATGTCAGAATCGACGGCCAAGCACAGCCGGAATGCACGAGTCCTTTCTTTAGCCAGCATACCTCCAAATGCTAGTCCCTTGGACTCATACACTGGGTGCCACCCTCAGAATGAGATCTGCTCCATCACGGAAACTGTGACCTTTCTGCAGGGAGTAACTGGTGGGTCTGGTGTAAGTCTGTGGGCATTTTACAGGGTAAATAAGCTAATAACAAACATCTATTCATAACATGTTTTGGACTTTACTTGGTGGGACACAAATAATGTAGTATCATGCTGTTATGTATAAATTAACCACAAATTAAGTGTCAGTTACAAACTGATCTCATGTTTGTTCATCATTAATAAATTGTCAAGCAAGTACTGTATTTGTTACTATATCTGTTAATTATGTAAACCGTTATGAACTACTGAAGGAACTAATGAAGGAAGTACTGTAGCAACAAATAATGAATAGCATATGTAAAATACTGATCTCATGTTTGTTCGTTAATGAATTGGTGACACCATTTATCTCAGGCAGTTATTATATTTGTTACTATATCTGTTAATTCTGTACATCTTACTGAACTACTGAAGGAACAAATCATGAATAACACAAGTGAAACACTGATCTCATGTTTGTTTATCATTAATGAATCATGACGCATCTTTTATCTTAAGTAGGGACTACATTTGATCATGATTTGTTCGTGACTTGTACTTCAGTAGTAATTGAGTTACTACTAAATATGTGTGTCCCCTCAAGTAAAGTGTTCTGTAACTGCTAATCCTATTCAGGGTCGAGGGGGTAGCTCTTAACACTGAACATTTTATTGCCAGTGTGCACAAACAGACCAGAATTTGTTGTGGCTTGGTGCCAAACGTGAAATATGGTACAATTTCACAAGACATGCACTAGAAAAGCTGCACTGTACAATATAAACAGAACTAAACTCAACAGCAATGACAAATTTACCCCAAATACAGTGCAAAGACATCTTAAATATGTTTGCATTAGAGTAGCATGTGGATATGACTGCAAAGGGCAGGGGAATCTGTATGTGGTGTGCAGTGTGCAGATTTCACAGATGTAGAACAGACCAATAATAACCTGCAGAGCCCAGGCCAATGGCAAGGCCCATCCCTCAGTCATGTGACTGTGATTTGGCCTCTGTTTACCTCATTTGACCTAGTTGGGAATTTTGGACTCTAGACCGATGCTGACGACATCTCTTTGAGTGCTGTGGGAGTTTTAATGTGCACAGTGAGTCACGCTCTCCGCTCGACATCTCGAAAGATCAAGTAGAGCAGTGTTTCTCTATCCGGACCTCTGGGACACACAGACAGTCCATGTTTTTGCTCTACCAGGAGCTGGGAGGGTGCAAAAATGTGGGCAGTCTAAGCAGGGAGGGTGCAAAAACATTGACCGACTGTGGGTCCCCGAGGACCAGATTGGGAAACACTGCAGTAGAGAGCTCCCTTTTCTGGAGCTTCACTCAGCCCGAAGTATCATCCACTGGGCCTGAAACATCACCTCCAGTCACAAGATGGATTCCAGCAATGAACCAGCCCAATGTCACTTTACCACGTTTGGCAAGCCAATGTGATCAGGTGGTATATAAGAAAACCTATAGAAGTCCAACATTTCAGCTGTAATGATGGTGGAAGCCACAATAAACACAGCCAGGGTAAACAAACAAAAACTTTGAATCTGGGAGTGATTGGCAGTTAAAACATAGTTTGTGAAACAAAAGAAGGATAAAGAAAAACTTCCCAGTTCAGGTAATTGTGTGTATGATGGAGCCAGTCTGGAGGACACTGGAGTTAAGGGTGTTTGCCGTAATAACAATCCGGACCTCTTAGAAGGAATCCCATGCTGCCTCACTTTTGTAAACGGCTGTAATTGTGTCGGGTCCACATGGACTCGTCATCTCAGGCGTGGTGGAGCTTTGACGTGAGTCCACTCAGGAAGCAGATGTGCATATCTCTACAGGGGCTGGCTGAAGAGGGGCGGATTTGACACAAGGGACTGTGCGTGCTTCGTCTTTAAGATCCTTGATAGATGTTTAACTTTATCCTTTGGCAAAGATGACATAAATCAGTTTTCTCGCTGTGGACTTACATTCCACCTTGAAGGCCCTGAACCCTTTATCAGTATTAATGGTTATCCTCCTTACCTACCCAAAGCTATTTCACACTTGGTTAGCTAGGGTATGGAACTCTCTCCAGAGCTGTATATTTCGTGCGAGCTGCCTAAACATTTTCAGAGACCCTAATTGCTATGCAAAGCCTGTCCATCGTGGTTAAAGACCACAATGCTTAGCTAAGATAATTTATTGGGCTTGCCTCCTATTGAGCATTTTTCAATTAATAAATTCACTTCCCTCTCATTGAACATTTGCATAGACAACCCTAATTGGTATACATTCAATAATAATCTCAAACTATGGTTCGTTATGCATTTAGAAGAGAGCGGCATAATGCCTTCATAAATTTCGGTAATAACATTTGTTTTGTTGGGTTTATTAATGGATTATGACTCCTGAGAGAATGGTAAATGTTCTTTTTCTCTGCAACGGATGAAAGTGTGACTGTGGCCCGTAGCAGCCTGAAGTTAAGGCCCAGATGTAGTAAAAATATGCTCATTCACTACACACAGTCTGCCTGTAATGTCTGTGAGGATTAAGACTCTTTTTCATTCCTATGGAAAAATGGAAGGATTCACTCCGGAGGAAAATAAATCAAGAAATTATGACACGGCAGAGAAGATCTGCGTTAATCGCTGCTCTGTGAACATATTTAATCTCCCCCACACACACACACACACACACACACACCTATAAATATGTGTATTCGCAGTTTCAATCTCTGGGAAAATGAATGTATGTGACTTAAACTGCTTGCAGTAAACATGCTGCAAGTTCCGCTGCTCCACAGTCTGACCCGCGAACGGATTCTGCATGGAGATGTGTCAGACGTGGAAGGAAAAGCCCAGAATTTATCCAGTCTTTAAAAATGTTTTCATCCATTTATTTATGCACGTTATCAGCTTTTATGGACATTCCTCAGACTTTGATTTCAAACCACAATAATCGTGGCCTGCTGGAGACTCTTTAGAAATTAATCTATATGCTGAAAGACTGACTGGGGAACAGCTCTGCTCAGATATAGTTGAGTGACTTTTCTCTTTTTTTTGGTGCCACGATAATAACACAATATAAACGCCAGACTGTCGGGGTGTTATGACACCGTTATACCTTCTTGTTACTTATACCATTAAAGCTACATCCTACAGAATTACATAAGCATCCTCAAGCAGACCATGAAATGAGGTTTACTGGGCCAAGATTAAACTGGATTTTAATTTGACTGACAAGATTCGAAGGAGTATGGATTTTCTGACAGTATATTGAAACATATAATACGTTTCCTGAAGAGGAAGTCTGAACTGTTTATTTGTAAGAGAACAGTCTTTCTTTGAGGCTTAGGCTGGACACTCAATGCATAACCTGTTCCAGCAGATTCTTTGAGGCCAATGTTAGGTTTATTTTTATGTAGAATGTTTCTATGTGGGTACTATGGCCACCTGCCGTGACTCGGTGACTGTACCTTCGGTTACCACACAGACAATTAAGCAGCTGTTCAACATGCATAGTTCACATTTTACTTTTATTATTTTATTTTATCAGAGGCCTCTGATATGAGTGCCACGTCTTGTTTCCTTTTCATCAAGAACGGGTGAATAATTTTGCCTTTTTTCTGAAGAGTCCCTCCCCAATGCCCACTGAATTATGCCTCTCCTCCATTTCATTAAGAATGAGGAGATTTCACGAAGCTGCATCCGCCTCTCTCGTGACTGTACTGGGAAACTGATTGTATTCGAAAGGGTGTCTTATTGACCACGTCTCTCGCTGTACAAATGAGATAGCCCCAAATTAAATTTACCTGAGAGAGGCTCTCTGGTCCTTCTGCGCGCACGCCGAAGGAAGCCTGCAACAAAGCCCTCGTGTGGTTTTGAA
Organism: Mormyrops boulengeri; assembly: GCA_026781065.1. NCBI lineage: Eukaryota > Metazoa > Chordata > Actinopteri > Osteoglossiformes > Mormyridae > Mormyrops > Mormyrops boulengeri. The sequence continues at coordinate 5,155,820 of JAODLD010000049.1, forward strand.
GCTCGCCTCCCTTTTTTTAATTTCGGAAAAGACACGCCGAGGTTCACTTCAGCTTTGTTCCGGTGAGCCATTTCAGTCAGATGCCGTTTCTGCAATTTTCCTAACTGCTCCAGCTATGGCTCCCCATGACCTTACAGAATAGATGATTTGTCTTTAGAAACGCCCACATCACCCTGTGACCCTATGACAGAGCTCATTATGGACAGACTTGTGGCCAAGTCTCAGCTGGAGGCTTCAGGACCACCGTAGCCCACTTCAGGTACTCCTCTGGTGCCTCATGCTCTTACTCCAGAGGTAATGAAAAAATAAAAGTAACTAATTCCGGCTTAAGGCTGTTCCCCTGTGCTTTACCCTGTGGCTACACTGGTATTAGCATCTAAGACACCCAGAACTTTCCATCTGAAGTTTTCGCTCACTCTCTCGCCCTGCTGTTGCCTTGGCCAGACTTGCTTTTTCCTACCCCCACATTTATCTCCCAAACTCACACCTTGGACCCATCTACCCCCCCTCCAGCTTTACCTGCTGCGTACTCCTTGGCTCCCCACACCACACATTGTATCTCGGCCAGGCGAGGAAGGACAGGCTGCCGGCACCGATAAAATCCCACCGCAGCGCGTTGGGCCGTTCCCCTCTGATAGGGGGCGACGTGAGCATGGGGATGCATGGTGGTTAATGCTGTGCACCCAGGAATGCACCATCTGGGACCATGCAGCCGCCCTGAGCGCATGCACAGATCCAGATACATTAAAGAAAATCTGTACTCTGCAGGTGGTTTTGGAACCAAAGGTGTTCAGAGGTTCTATAGCATGAAAAGTAATAATAACAGCGATTCATGAAGAATGTGTAAGACCTGAAGGCTATGTGTGGGCCTTCTCCTGCGGCTCACAGATATAGCTTTGACTTGGCTTTTTCCTTTGTTGAAGATCCCACTTGGGCTGTAGGAGGCTCCCCTGCTGTGTCAGCTGTCAATCAAGTGGCAATTGATTTGCTCTCTCTGAAATTGGCAGGGTGCCAGACAGGGGAAAGTGGGAGGTGTGCGCTTCTGTTCTGAGTACGGCAGGTATCACAGAAATTGCGTGCGTGGCAAAACGTTAAAGACATTAGCAAAGCGAGAGCTTAGTAAGCGAGGAGTTGAGGCTCTTCCTCCGAGCCTTGTTCCCACCCCTCGTCAAATGGCTCATCGCGCGACAGCAACACTGCGAAACTGTCTCCTTGCCAAGCAGGAGAAGCCATGCTCATCTTCCTGACTTTGGGAGTAAGGTTGGTGGTCTGTACCCAGCTTCTGATTTGCTGAAACACCGTAAGGCTTCATAACCACTCCTGCTCCTGCTGCAGGGAAGCCCGAAAGCCCAGAATTTACCCCCCAAGCACAGGAAATCACACCACCCCACCGGCAGAATGCTCTCAAAATTCACACTGTCTACACTCCATATTATATCCAGAATTTCTTCCTGGGATCAATTAAGTTAATCTTAATCTTTACTTATAAGTCCAGACTTACAGTACTAATAGCTTATTTATTTTTTGGATACATAAAGGCTGGCACAATGGCACAACATATCTACTAAACTTGGAAATTAGCTGATTTTGATGTGTTTGAGCAGGGAAATCTGCAAACTGTGCTGGACTGTGGCCCCCCAGGACCGGAACGGGACAGCCCTGCTTTAGCTAAAACACATACTTAGGTCACCTGGCATCTTTACATGGCCGGTAGCATGTATCCATGTCAGTGTGTGCCGTGATTGGTCCAACATGCACCCTTCATAATGAAACTCCTTCCTCATTGGACAGTGCAAGCACCTCAGAGTTGAGATCCTGCCTCTGATTGGCTTCATAACCCCTCCTGCGGTGGGGGAGTTGATGTAGATACATATATGGACTGTAGATACACAGCAATGCTACTTATTCCTTATTATTTCATTTAATAACACTTTATTCAAATGGCCGCTGTATGACAGTAAACAAAACATTTAAAAGCTTCCTGCAAGTGCGGCCATGTTTAATTACTCCTTCAAAAACTACACACATTCTCCACCATTTTCGTGAACACTAAGTAGAAATCTGCCACCCACAGGCGTCACCTTTTAACGGAAAGGTCTCCCACATCGATTTCTTGTGGCGGATGAATGAACAGCAGTCGAATCAAGGCCCAGCAACGCTGTCAAGGTTAGTTTGTGCCGGGAGAACAAAAACGGAACAGAGGATCGGTAGTGCGAATTTAAACGACATAAAGAATCAGGTGGGCGGGTGATACCTCGACTGGTTATTACCGCACAGGCCACAGGGTAGCTGAGGCTGTCAACATAGCTGATAGTCGGCGTCTTAATTACCAAAAAAATTGTTCGGCGGCGCAAGGCGAAATTCACAGGCTCTCATAAATAAAATTTCAGAGCCAGGCTCCCATTTTAGAAAGGAGTTGAGGAGTAATTCACAAAAGGCGCACAAGGACAGACTTCTTTACACTGCCCACGTCCTTCCCACAGGTAACAGTGCTGTGGAATAAATTTTGGGGCTGTCTTTAAAGGGTTATTTGTTCCTCTGCCGCTCTCAGATGAGACGCTCACGCCGATACAGCTGACTGGCTCCCAGCAGACTGCCCACGGTTGCCAGATTGAGCGTCAGGGGCATTTGAGTGGCAGTAGAGGGGGGGATGCTGATTCTTTGCTCTCTGTTCCACTCCACTGGAACCCCCGACCCCCACACACAGCGACGAGATTTGCCAAGATGCAGAAGAGGAGGGCTGGGCCTTGAGTGGCGTTCTGCAGAACACAGAGCCCCAGCGTGTCACCCTGAGTGGCCAGCCAGCTGTAAAACACTCAATAATCCAGAGAAGAAAGGAAGAATGAAGCATGAATCTAGACAAGGACGTTGAAAGGGTGCTGGACCAAAGTGAAGGAAAGTTTGATATAACTGTGGGGGGTGGGAGGTGTTTCTCTAGGGTTTGGCTGCTTCAAGGCAACGTCAGTGAACTGTCTCCTGACGGTCACCTGCCACCATCGCAAACTGGGATTCCGCTCTGGGGCTGAAAGAACTGCCATTAATGTGATGACATTCTACAGCTAACTGTTTCTCAGCCAAGTCCACAGGGACCACAGACAGTACACACTTTTGCTCCATCCCAGCTCCCAGCCAATCAAGAAACACAGAATACCTAGTACAGGCATGCTGAGAACTGGGAGGGAGCAAAAATATGGACTGCCTGGGGGTCCCTGGGCTGAGGAGTTCTGCTTTAGCCTGTGCCACATACCAAAGTATGGAGTGCAGCTTTGAAGCCACCCAATCCTCCTTATCCTGTCATTGGTTGACATACGAACCCCGTGACGAATCAGGAGGGGCAAATCCCACCTTTAATTACAATCTCGCCGGCGGGAAGGTGGATGGGACAGCCGCGGATTCCGTTATTACCGCTATCGCGACCTCAAGGTCCCCTCTGCGAGATACCAAGCCTGCAATCTGAACCACCTGCCACAGGCATTGTGGTGCTGAGTATGGCCCAGATGCCAGTGCGATTATCCCCCGGACCTCCGACCGTGGGCCACGCCCCGCAGTGGATGATCTCCAGACCCTCAATTGACGGGTGCAAGCAGCTTTTCCGGAATCATTAGACGAGAAATGTTTCTGAAAGAGCTTCACATCCGCCGTTTATGACACGGTCCTGATGGATGATACCGCGTCAGGGCACGGCGCCAGCGCGAGTGGATGGAGCAATTAACGCGGCGAATGTGGGATGAGCCCGGTAACTGAACGCACCACGGGACTCATTAAAAGTAAATAGGATGTGAATTCATTTGTTAAGCAGTCACTCATTATGGGGCTTTCACCCACATGGATCAGGGGGGCCCTGTTCCAGCGATGGGAGCAGCATTGGCAGAGATGGATGGTGCTGGAATACACCCCCGGATCATCACACGCACACCCTCCCACACAGCACTCACCCCCAAAGCCTCAGTATTAAAGGTTCTAGCAAACGCTGGCCCATTGCTGACTGAGACATTATGAAATGGATATACAGACAGGCAGAAAGACAGACAGAGAGACAGGCAGGCATGCATACAAGCAGACAGACAGACAAACGGACCAATAGATAGATAGATAGATAGATGATATTGCTGGCTTACAGTAGTACAATACACACATATAGAGAGTGAAAAGACATCTAACCATTAATAGACAGCACCAATAAATAATGGATAATAAACTGTAATAACGCAAACAATGTAATGGAAAGTACTGTACTGGATTCCATAATAATGGCTCGGAAATGAACTGTATTGCACAGCGGGTTATACAGTGAGAAAATTAATGTTCTGTGAATGTGCCCTGCAAAATCACCCCAAAAGTGTTCACTTGGCTCACTGATATGGGATTTAAGTCGTAAAATAGTGAAAATACATACCTGGAGATGCAACAGGGGTTTCTTTGCCAATACGCCACCTGGTGTTCAGCAACGTGCTTGCAGCCTTAGTTTAGTTTATTCATTATCACCTAGATTTCACAGGTTAACATTATATGAATACTCTGGCTTTCATGTCTGGCAGAATGGGGCTGCTGGTGGGCTGTGTCTTCCAGACATGCCATCATTGTCTTCAACCATACGCTTGGCTTAGTGATTACTGTCGCTGAGGGCCAGCTGACTGTATCAGCGGTTTAATTGGTGGAGCCGGACATGCGTTTCAGTGCGATTTATCCTGCCTCTCGTATTTGATGGGATTAGTCACTCACCCTGGAGCTCACCGCAGAATTATCTCGGAAAAAATCACTCCTAATTTGTACATGTACTGCATTTCAAAGTTCATTCTCCACAGCCCCCGATCCACTGCAAGGAGACTTTTAATGCCCGCGGCAAAAGACTCGACACCACAACGGCGGCCTGCCCGGGAAATGAGGACACCGCCAGACGGCCTGAAGTACGAGTCTCTTGTATACAGCCCTGCCGTTTTTGCTGTGACGAGGAACACCTTGTGATAGTTTCTGAAGTGGCCTGTCTGCTCCCGCCCCTATGCCTAATTGCCTTTTCGAGTGGAAACCCCGTATATGAAATGCCTTCTTGTCATTTCTTTCAAGTGTAGCTTGTATTGACAGTTAAATTACCTGGACATGTACTTGCATCCAGCCCTGCCGCAGTCAGTCGTGAAGCGATTGTTTTTATCTTGAGACACTGAGGTTTAACTGACATAACCCAGCTCTGGTGTGTCTGTTGGGTAAGACCAATGTTCTACCAGTTGGGGAACCATAAGGTCACCCGGTTATGTGTTTGCTCACTTATAAAAGTGCCACAGACCACAACATATTATTTCTTTAGCAGATACTTTTGTCCAAACGAGATGATTGGAGAAAGCGGGGTCAGATAGTCCCTGGGGCAAATGGGGGTTAAGGATCTTGCTCAAAAGGCCAAAGGGGAAATCACTCTGCTGGTCCTGGGATTTGAACCAGCAACGTTCTGGTTACACGCACAACATCCTATCCCATGAAGCATCACCGCGCCCACACAGTAAATCCCTCTGACTTCTGAGAGTAGTAAGAGCTTTTTTTCTAGATTATTTTTAGGTGGGGATAAAAAAGGGGGGGGCACATCTGACTGATTATTTTATTTGCTTTACCCTGCAGCTGGTTTCCTAAACACGGTGACATTTCCTGCAGTGGGGAACTCCACCGCGAAGTGATTAGCTCCATCACACACTGTGCACCGGATGTCTGGGTCAACTCAAAGCAACCCCCCCCCGAATTTGCTTGCCAGTCATGCGGAGATTCCTTCATCCTTGTTCAGTCACACCGCTTCACCTTCAAGAGCAGCCTCTCACGACTGGTGTTTACCACCAAGCCCGTTGAATCGCTTCACTGGCTCCTAGGTTTGTTTGCGCCCAGTCTGGTGCATCCCTGGTTGTTTTAACTACTTCGTGCCCAGCTCAGCTATCCTCCGAAGACTTCGCTGGGGTTAAGCAGCGGAGGGATGTGGATGCTGCAGCGGAGGGATGTGGATGCTGCAGCAGAACGATGGGCTGAGTGACGCATCGGCGTCTGCAATCTCGGCAAAATAGCCCCGTTTGCCAGAAATCAACTTCAAGCTCGCTGTCGCCAAGGAAACAACTGAAGCCAGAGGCACCTGGCACCACGGTGATATTATGGGAGATTAAGGACACTGCCAAACAGTGACAGGCATAAGAAGATATTGAGCATAACTCAGATAAACTTCAGACTCAAACAAAATTGTTTTTTTGGGATATTCCATCCATCTGTCTTTGATATCCAGTTGTCTACCGGGTCATGATAAGGACAGTACTCTCAACCAGAGCCGTTGTTTGCCACCAAACAAAGCATGCATTTGTGTGTGGCCCCCAACGTTTGGGGCCCTCTGTTGGCCACAAACAGTCTCTACACTAGGGGGAGCAGGGGCATCAAAGTGACTTTTTGAGTGAGTCTCCAGAAACATGAAAACCCAGCCCTGCTATAACTAATGATTATTTTGCACGTGGTTATGCACAGTTTGACTGCAGAGTGCCATAAGCACAGACTAGGGGGCGCTCAACTGGCGAGCTCTGGTCTGCATGCAGATCAAAACACAGTTCAATCTGAACTGGGCAATTGACCCCACTCAATTAACGCAAAATTTACTGAGAGGATCCCCCCCCCCCCCACCCCTGAAAATTTTTATCGGGGGTAGTGCACCTTTGTAGGCTTTGTGTCCCTGATGCAATTTGGACCTTAAGGAAAAAAAGCTGAGTAGCCCAGTATAGACAGCGAGTATCTTCACACACATCACCAAAAGGCCATCCATTCTCCAGAATCAGTAAAGAAGATATAGACATGTGCAAAGGTTGTCCTGAGCCCATCATCTGCCCACCACGGGCAGGACTGCCAGACCTGCTGAGCACATGCTCCGAGATGTCATGGAGGAATTGTGGAGGAATAAGGATAAGCCAATGCTTATGGTCACAAATGGCACAAAAAAGCCATGTCTGGACTCGAGACCCAGGGAAGGAGGTAAATCCTCAACATAAAGGATATACCATTAGTGGGTAAGGAAGGCTGTCTCCAAAGGATATTTGTACAACTGGGCAACAACATTGGGCAAATTGATAATCTGGGTGAACAAGATTCAAGAGTTCCCTCTAATCAAACAGGATGTAACACATCAACAAAGCCTTTGGTTTACATTGAATAAGACCTCCATAGACCTTCATGTGTGGAGAATAAAAGCTCTGAAGTCAGGTATCATAAATGCTACTCATAAAAAACTCTGAGCTTTTTATTGTTATCAAGGCCAAGGGGACGGAAAAGCATCCAAAGAGATACTGGATGTTTGCGTCTTACAAGCACCAATAAACAACCTCCTGTAAAGAGATATTTGGCCTCACGATTAACAATGATTCTGACCTGTGTCTTTTAAAACCATTTGAATAAATATTTAGAGAACTGGTGCCTTGGGAGGAAGGTCACACAACCTCAGTGTTGCGGAAGTTACTCACAAAAGCAACCCATTACAGACAGAGGTGGAAAGTTCAGGTCCAGAAAGTAAAAATCCAGGCCAAGGTTTTATTTCAACCAACCAGTTGAGTATAAAGAGTCCCGGTCACAGAATACTCAGCTGGTTGGTTGAAACAAAATCTTGGTCTGCATTTCTACTTTCTGCACCTGAACTTTCCACCTCTGTTTTTAATGGATAACGTTTTTATGAGTCACTTCCCCAGCACTGCATGGCCCCCTCATGTTGTCCCGAGTCACCAGGAGGATGTAAATGGATTGAGGTTCTCCTTACTGTGGCACCCTGTCCTCAGCTTAAGGTCACTCATCTCCTGAGCTTGATATGTATTGTGACATTTTACAAGTTGTACTAATAACCACATTGACCCCTGCCTGTCTAGAGCTTGCCAACTAATATTTATAAATGTAATACATGCAATCAATACTGCAGTAGACCGTAAAAACATTTATTTTTGGGACTGCGGAGAACTGGGAGGGTGACTAATCAGCTTATCATAACCACATTTCCAGTACAAGGTCGCGGAGCCTGGAGCTCGTGCCAGGAAACGCAGGGTGCAAGGCGGGGGACACCCTGGATGGGATGCCACTGCATTACACGGGGCATGCTCTGGGCAATTTAGAGACACCGATCCACCTACCTGTGAGTCTTTCAGATGTGGGAGATGACCGGAATGCCCAGAGGAACTGCGTGCAATCACGGGGAGTGCTAGCCACACGTGCGTGACTAATCAGCGTTCTAATTACAGTCAGAATGTTTACCGTGGTATAAAACAAGCTACGGTGTAATTGGTTGTAATCCATCCATTCGGGCAGCTGTGGTCAGTGGCCCAGTGTTTTAAGGAGCTGCAAAGCTCTGCTCCATGAACGTCAGATCATCTGCGTCCCCAAGGGGAATGATGCAGCTCTGAAAACTCAAAGGAAGAATAAAAGTCAGATCTGGCCCTAATCCTCTTATCTGTAATGCATCTCTGCAAAGCTCTAAGCTGTGTTTGCGTTTGAGTCCACAGGCGCCGAACCCTCCCGTGGGCTTCTGACTTGGCCCCACGCGGACGTGCTGCACCCACAGCCCCAACACCCCCTGCTGTTCACATTGTGAATTTTTCAAAAAGTATTTTCTGCGATTGAATGAAGCAGAAATTTAAAGGGCCGTCGCAACAGACAGATGCTGAAACTGTTTGTGATATAATATTTATAAATCAGTGGTGGGGGATGTACTCATCGAGTTTGTAAAAGTACAAATAAACAGCCAAAAAGTACTGTACTAAAAGTCTACTTAAGTATTAGTACTCGCTTGTAAATATACTTAAAATACTGAAGTAAAAGTACTTGAATGTAGTCCCTGAAGTAACAGTATAATATGGCATTAGGTGTATCTACTATATGCACATATATTTTGACAAAATATAAACACAGAAGTTCAGGCATGATGCTGTTGTGTTTTCCAATCTAAACATTTTAAATCTGAAATATTCATTTATGATAAGAGTTTCGAAAATACCTTATTCCATTGTGACTGAAATTCGGTTTACATAATTAACAACTACAATGATTAATGCTGATACGCACATCTTAGCTGAGCACGTGCTCTCAGCCACACAGTTCTAGCACTGATGTTTGTGTGTAGGGCTGTGCGATATGACGATATATACCATGTGACGATAGAAAAACATCTATCATTTTATGTTACTCTACACTCTATTATCTGTTTCGTTGTGTTGCAAACCACACTCTTTATGGCAATATTGAGTCACTTGGACAACAATTTGCGTTCCTCTACGCGGCTCGGATGCTGGCAGGACGACAACTTCACGAGCTCCGAAGTCTCAGTGTGTCCCTTCACTATCTACATCCATCATCATCCGATTAAAAGACAGCGATGCGATGGTAAAATATAACACAAAGCAAACTGAAATTCAGTAGAGTAGAAAGTATAAATATTTGCAGTAAGACGTAGCAAAGTAAGTCAAAAGTGTCCACAGCTAAATCGACTTAAAGTACAGATACATTATGTGGAATATGTACTTAAGTACAGTAACGAGGTAAATGTACTTCATTTCCATCCACCATTGAGAAAAATAAAATGAAATAATTCAAGAATGTCATAGAAAAGTCTATACTCTTTAAAAGATGACAATATCGCTTAAAACTATGTCATACAACTAATCTCAGTATTATCAAGATTTATATTAAAATTGCATTAGTCATTTTATTAAACATTTATGTTCCATTTAGAGCCATAGAAACAAAAATAGAACACGAAGTAAATGGTCCTCGTGGAGATGAATCTTTGCAATAGCGAGGAGATGTCTCTGTGTGTCAAAATGAAATTAAATATTTCATTTCAATTATGAAATATTAAATACATTCAATTCAATGCCATCATTATGTATTCTAATCCTTACAAAGATGACCTGTTCTGTTATAAAACTGGTGCAAATTTGCATTGTTTATTTAAGGCAAGGCATTTAGTTTTTTATACTGCGTAAACTTCCTGCTTTCAAAAGGGGGCTGATGCCATCTAGCTAGTTTTAATTCTTTTTATTTGTTAGATTGAGCATAAATAACCTCTCGTCTGGGTGTTGCATTCCTGTGATAGATATGGGTAGCGTTCAGCGTATCATACTAGCCTACGGAGGTGAGAAAAGGCTTCAGAGTAATTGATGAAGCATGCTTTCGATGGCCTATTTCGGGCTCTGAAGATGAGGACTCACTCTGGAAGCCAGCATCGCACATCCTTCTCACACCATGCACGAGGCGACGGGCTTCTCGGTAATGGTGTCACAGTGTTCTTGGCTCATGCTGCAGGACCATCTGCAAAGTTCTCAAGAATTCTAGTTAATCAGTTTTCCTTCGGAGACTTAAAGTGCCATCGGAAAAAATGAAGTAAAAGAACAGAATAATAATATATTGCTTGGTTATGGAATTAAAGCTCGATTGCACCTATAGAAAAGTACTACAACGATGAACTTAGCAAAGAGAGAAATCTCCATTTCTCTTTGACCTTTCCAACTCATTCTGGTGTTAAAATGAAGTCTTGGTTTTTATTATAGTTAATAGTAATATTCAAACTAAGGTCGGTTGGTATAAGCGATATAAATATAATGATATAAATTTGCCCTAAGGAATGGATTTTGACAATACCGTGTTCTGTCATCGTTAGCCCATGCCAATAAATCATGTAGAAAATGTGAAAGGCTGTACTGCTTAAACAAATAATTAGGCTGATATTGCTGCACACACCGAAGTGGGGCAGGTTGACAAGATCCACGGAACGTCCATTATACGAAAATGGTCAGATGACGAGCAGAAAGCATTATATGATTATACGATTGCAGCCTCTCCCTGGGTTACAATGGGGTTACATCCTTTCAAACCTGTCATAAGGTAAAAATTCATTTTAATACACTACACCTAACCTAACAAACATCACAGCCTAGCCTACCTTAAACATGTTTAGAACTCTTACATTAACCTACAGTTGGGCAAAATCATTAACATAAAGCCTAATTTATAAAAAAAAGTATTGAATATCTTGTAATTTACTGAAAGTGAAGAACATTCCCATTCTCAGGGGGTCAAAATATCATAACACGAACCTTCGTAATCCAGGGGCCATCTGTATGTTTGTTGCTACCATACAATGTTGGATATTAATGTATATTTAAGCTGTTAAGGTATGTTAGGATGTCAAAGTAGACTTACATGCTTCTTATGAATGTGCTACGAATGTTTCATGAATGCATTATGAAGGTGCACAGAATCTTCTATGAATGCATTATAAATGTGCAGTTACTGTAAAGCGCTACCAGATGTTCTTAAAATACCTATATGTATGTGAAATATGTCCTAGCGATACAGATCAGAATACAGTGATGACTGCCGTAACAGTGCTTTACCCCTTCACAAGCATTTATATTGAAATTTTAAGAAAAACAATATAAACCACGATATATACTGTGACCTTATTACCTCCCTTGCTTTAGATTATACCGTGATATATAATTTAGGCCATGCTGCCCAACTCTGATTTAACCTGACAGGGATTCCTCCTTGCCAGGCCCAGAGGTCTGCAAATGGGATGATCTCTGAAAGGTGCCAGCTAACCCACCGTGAACATTCTGGGGAAAGTGTTACTTCGGAGACGCCCTAAAATAGCCAATTGCACACCCGATAGGAGCAGAGGCGCTAATTGTTTCTTAAAGCCTTTTTCAAAATCCCAAATCTGAAGAAGGCCTTCCTCTTTGGGGAGAGAAAAAAACAGAGCTTCTAAAGGATGAAGGCAAATAGGATAGATGCCTTGAGCACCAAAGCCATTTGTATTTTACTCTTCACCGGGGTGCGGTGCGTCAAACCTCACTTCAAAAGCACATTTTCGACTCTCGGAACGCATAGAAATGTAAATAGTGCCTGGGCGACTTGTTCACCCGGATGTCCGTGTTCATTTCTTTGGACCAGAGAAGATTAAGGCTTTCCTCAAGAGATTAAACATTTCTGATTACCATGAAAGCGCTCGTCTGTTTAAAAAAAGAAAAAAAAAAATCCAGGCTATGTCCTGATTTTTGAGATCAGTATACGGATGCCAGGATGAGTTAAAAGACTACATCAAAATACTTCTTAGGCCGTGTTTTCATGAGTTGCTGCCCTTCTGCTAGGAGATTGCCTGTGAAATGTCTTCTGCAGGTTTCCATCCAGTCGGCATGAGGGGTAATTTCAGGTTTAATAATTTTGATGTGATTGAGTCACGACTGTGTTATTGTAGGGTTATACAGTCATAGATATGTAGCTGTCCCTGTTATCTGACTACTGGGCCTGCTGATGTCAAAATGACTGCATTTAGAAAGCAAAAATATGAGAAAACACGTTTACACACTGAATTTGACTCCGCAGAGGGGGGAAGTTTGGTGTTTTGGTACATTACGGTTTTCTTCCTTCTTCCAGACTGCCATGTGTAAGGAGATGAACTCGGGCACCTGAACCTTACTTCTCAACCCTAAATTATGAATACACTCTTTTTATGTTCTGGCCTGATCCAGCGCCTTTCTGAGATGCAACACGCCTCGACCCTTTCATTCCTGAATTGTGTCGTGTAGGACATTGAGAGTATGTAATTTAACACATTTCTTCCTAATCACTTATAATTCCTATTATTTGGAGATGGGTGTAGAGTGAACACATGGACAGACCTCTTCTGTCGCATGAGGACGTGGCTTCAGCACATGGCAAGAGAAACTCACGGCAGGAGTGGTATTTGGTCTGGAAAATGGTGCTTCAATGGAGCAAACATGGGGCGGAGCCTGTAACATCATGCGGAGACCTTTCTGGGAGCAACAACGGTTGCTCAACCCAATGCCGTGTCTGTTTTATGCTGCCCTGTGTATACTGCTGTTATAGATGCTAATCTTATTCTAATTTCTAGTATTATGAATGCCTGTGATATTTATACTGCATTAGACTAAGCATGTCACATGGCACAGTCAGCCATTGTTACGAGTTTGAATGAGCTCCGGAGTGTCTCGTCTTACCTGATGTCATCGGGGAGTCCAAAGGGTACTCAACCCTATTCTTACAGCCCGTCAACTGGAGTAGCGGCATCTCTTAATATCCCCCTTGAAGTTGATTGCATGGACGTGCCGTATCCTGATCCTAAACAGGCCACCCCCCTGCGTGCATTTCCACACACTCTTGGGCCAGGCCTTGCGACCCAGGCTCAATGAACAATTACAAAAAAAACACATGCATGGAATCTACGCACATATAGAAAGCTTTTTAAAATGCCCGTTGCTTCTTTTGTGTGTCTGTGGGCTTGGAAACATAAAAGTCAAAAAACAAAAGTTCAAAGGAGAGCATTAGCCATGTGCTCGTTGGAGGCAACGCTAACATATCATAATTGTCCCGACATGAAAAGGAGGCCGGCTGGATATTAAAGGCAAAATAAGTGGCTGAAAGCACAATGGCCCCGATGGAATAGCGCCCTGTAATGACACAAATGAGCAGAGGTAAACAACGGCCCAAGGCCTGGCAAGTGGGCCCCTCCAGGCCGTAATGAATTTGTTTTCCGGAATATTCTCTGGAGATGGATGTCCTTCTGTTGTGAGGTATTGAAGCTTCTGATTTGTATTCCATTAAACGAGGCTCTGTTCAGCACGATCAGGCCTAACTTACTAATGCTGTTACACAGATTCATTCGGTCCCTCTTCTCCGGCTTTCAATTACGCCCTTGTTATTGTCCATATGCTTATACTCTGTATTGTGTACCTGGATTTTTGATGTGCTGAGGGATTTTGGATAAGGTATACCTTACCGATGAGTTATTGGTGGTCAGGTCTATCCACTTGGCAGGAACTTTGGTGTACGTGATGAACAGGATGGAGATGCCGTCAACGTCGTTGCTACCAAACTGACTTTTTTTCATGATACACAGAGTTGACTAACAGTCGAAAACATCTTATTTGATCATGGCCTGCCTATTTTTGTGCAAGAGCGGACCCTCACGGACAACCCTAACAAGGGTTAGCCCTAACCAAAATGGGAGAATGGCATCATTTCCTGTCCCTCTCACTTCCTGTTCAGATTTATTTACCAGTGACATCAGTGGCTGTCTGTAAATTTCACGCCCTTAAACGAGGCCACGCCTATTTACACCAACCTTTTTATGTAAAAGCCTCGCCTCAGTGATCTAGCCTGTTCCCCCACACACATTTAAGATCCGCGCATCCTTTTTCAAATGAAAGGAATAATAAAACATCTGCATTAATCATCTTGTCTAAGCCGCAGGGCCCAAACCTCCATAAAATCAGATGAGGACTTTAACTTTCTAATTTTTAACACAAAAGTTTGCCGACTTGCATTTCTTATTGCTGAGCATGGATGGGCAAGATTAGACAAAACCAGAACAGCATCCGTGCTGATTGATATTCTACCAAAGTGTAGGCATCTTGCATAATTTTTTTTCCCCCTTTATGAAATTGCGACGGATGAGAGGGAAAAGCAAATTAAATTGGATTCTCGTGGGACGACGGCCGGCTAGCGGAATGTCACTCTTATCGCGCCCCGACCACAGTGGCTGGTTCTGTAGTCAGCACTCTATCCCAAAGCAATCTTTACAGTAGCACAGCTGCGAAAATGATTTCGCTGACCCGACCCGTGAAAAGGATCCACAATTACTTTCGTCTCGGCTTGTGGAATGGTGCCGGGCCCCGGGAGGGGCGTCAGACAGACTCAACGGTGTCGACGGCGTCAGGTACGAGACGACTTATTCATATTCCGGCATATTCCGGAGTTTTGTACAGCCTGTCATCATCAATGATATCCGAACCGGAGCTCTTCAATGAATATCTCACCCCTCTGGGTCCCTCTCGTTCCCCACCACCATCACACACCCAGGGGAGGGTTTCTTGTCTCTGGGACCCTACTCCAAAAGTACCTCCCCTCCCTCCAGTGTAGTGACTCTTTCTGACCAACAGGGGGCTCCCAAACCTCGGGGCCATATGGACATGTGTGGTTTGAGTGGTGGTAAGCACCACAGCTACAAACATCCCTGTGAGGCAGCTCTGCTCACTAGGGCAGCAGGGACTCTATGTACTATGGATTCTGGGGGGGTGCTCTAATATCCTTGAGTAAGGTTTTTATCCTAAAATCCATCCATCTTCCATCTGTCTTGTGATTGCTTATCCAGGGTCTGGAGGAGAAGGGAACAAGGCTGTGGGACACACTGGAAGGAATGCCCATCCATCCATCCATCCATCCATCCATCCATCCATCCATCCATCCAATTTCTGAAACCGCTTGTCCTACTCAGGGTTACAGGGGGTCCGGAGCCTCCTGGAGGCTATGGGCACATAGCTGGGAACAACCCAGGATGAGATGCCAATCCATCACAGGGCACACTCACAAATCATTATCTCACACGCACACCTCTGGAGAATTTGGTAACTGGAATGCCCATCCTTAATGTGCAAGTCTCTATTGAAACATTCAGCGTTAAATGGGTTAAGAACATCTAAGCTACATATAAATGATACGACCGAATGTGTAGCAGTGAAAATTCTGTGCGATCGATAAACACTACATCCGTCTCAGCAGACTGTGACTATAAGTTCAGTGCCGTCGCGCGAGGCTGGGATGGCCGTTCGACTCATGCTAAGCCTACAGCAGCTGTCTTGATTGACGTGACGTTTCAATTGGCTGCAGCTGTGATGCAGTGTGGGGAGAAATATATTCATGGAGAGGTCATGCAAATTATATACCTCATACTCATACCCCACCCCCCCGTGCCTTACACATAACATAGACAGCCAAAAAAGGAAATAATGAAACTGCTCATTTAGCAACAGGTGGTGAAGGTACGAATTATTACACATCCCAGACATTAATGAACCTCTAAAGCTGTGCATGTTTAACACACTCAGAAATTCCCTTTATGGGGGGGAGGGATTTATGTTTTTTTTTCTTTTTTTTTTAATTCTTGAGATTTTCGGCTCCCAGTGAGTGAGGTGATTAAAGATGAAGAGTTAAAGATCAAAAATCAGTGCCGATTCATTCTAATTTTACCAGAATAATGATTAAAACCTTTAAAAGACAATTAGCACAACATCCCATAAGGATGTGATGGTTTTCTCGGCATTTCATAACAACGGAAACTGTTTTTCCCACAAATGAACTGTGACCTAATTTGTGAGAATCCATCAGTCCAACCGGAAGCATCTGAAGGAGACTCTCTTGGTGAGAGCTTCATGGGCGATGGTGACACATCCCCATCCTATAGACAACAGACAATGAAGCGAGACTTGAGAACTCACCCCCTCCTTGACGACAGAGACATACATTTTAATGTTCTTTTTAATGCCTCATTTTAAAGACACCAGCCAGCAGAATAATGATGTTTTCTCTCCTCCCGGTCTACGTTGAGTGGAGCAGTGGTCTTTTTTTCTTGCCAAGAATTTTCCCAGTGAAAAGGAGCCATATCAACCCTTAGAATTATTCAATTCATCATAAGACCTCATCTGTTCAAGTTCCAAAAATAAAAAACATTGCTAGCATTGGTTCTCATAAGCATCTTGGGGTCTGTCACCCGGTATGTGACGTGTCACTCCCCATTGGTGGAAAGATGCTCACCACGTGGGCCATTACCCCATTGACAGGTGTGAGCAGGGGTGTAAACATGGGCGGGGCCACAAGTGCATTGGCCTACCTGAAAGCTGATTGGCCCCCTGAGTACCATCTCCC
Source organism: Mormyrops boulengeri (assembly GCA_026781065.1). Lineage (NCBI taxonomy): Eukaryota > Metazoa > Chordata > Actinopteri > Osteoglossiformes > Mormyridae > Mormyrops > Mormyrops boulengeri. Next base: position 5,172,527 of record JAODLD010000049.1, read on the forward strand.
CTGTCACTCACCGATTTAAGACATATCATTGGCTAATGATAAGGTTGGCCCCTCAGTATGATTTATGGCCCCTCTTATGCACCCCACCTTGAAAAATCCTTGAATTGTCCCTGAGCATGAAGTAATCTGGGTACCACGGAAACTGAAAGGGCAGGAAACTTATTACAGGGAGGCACAACCAATTAGAGTGAGGGGGATGATTGGAACGACCCCTTCATTGTCTGTCCTCCTTTCGTCACTGTGCAGTGAGGTGCGAGCTGATTGTGCGATGACACTGCAGCCTCGGTCCCTGTCTCCTCATTTTACATCCTGTATCCTGCTACACCGGGGACGTGGCTCTCAGCAACTGATCGTTATAATTACTTCTGCCGAGTTTGTTTCAAGAAAGCAGAGGGGCTGTTACGTCGCCAAACAAGCACCTATTCGGCGAAAAACCATCCATCAATCCATCCACACATTTTAAGGATTACCTTTATCAAAAGCAACTGACATTTTCCAGGAAATAGTCCATGGAGCAACTAGGCATAAAAACTAACAGAGGGGATTTGAACCCATAACCTTCAACAGGAGTGCATTTTACCCCAATGAGCCATACACTAATGCTAGCTGTACGTTTTTGCATAGTATAAGAGTAAACACAAGGAGACCCTACAAATTCTACACATGGAGCAGGGGCCGGATTTTTTCTGTGTCACCATGGCACAGAAAATAGCGCATGGTGTCGTTATAAAACCCACCGTGACCCTTGAAGTATCTGCTGCCTTAAAAACTGAGCCACCTTCAGCAGAACCTGCTTGTGGGACGAGCCGCCCTGAAAGAGGCATTTACAACAGAGTATGATTCTGTTTGATGTCAACAGCCGCAGCGTGCGATTGGAGAGCTATTAGTGAAGGCACCGCAAGCACGCTGCCGTCAAAGCGGACTTCTGGGTTTAAACAGTGCGGGGAGGAAATGGTATTTACCCGTGCTTTGGCTGCGGGGTCGTGCGTGAGAGGGAAGGGACTAAGTCTGCTGCCTGGGACCGAAAAACAAGAAGGGGCGAGGTGCTGGGATCAGCGGTGGAAGATCAGAGCAGCTATTTCTCACTCCGCCAGCGCCCTAGTTAAAGAGACAGCCATCGGTAGCACAGCTTCCACATCCAGCACAAGGGGAGGGGGGACTTGGCATGTATCCCAGGATGCATGGGGCATGACCGATGGGGGCATCGACGGTGCGTGCTCAGGTAACATTTGAGCATCATCAAGAATTAAGTGATGAACCATCACGATAAAATTTACCTACAAATACAAACCGATAAAACTATGTTAATAAAAGCGCAAATTGTATCCATGCTCTTGTTAAAGTTTTTCAAAAGGAAACAGCCAAGAGGACATGACCTTATGCACTGCCCCCCCCCCCCCCCCCGCACTCTGGATGAGATGGAGGTTCGTGGCAGGACACACATTCACACATTGCAATTTACTGACACCAGTTTACTTAACTCTATATCTTTCGACAGCTAGAGGAAACCAGGACATGAAGAAAATGTGAAACCTGGGCGCGCCCGCGCGGGGGGGGGGGGGGGGGGGGGGGCGCGGGGGGGGGGGGGGGGGGCGGCGGGGGGCGGGGGGGG
>JAODLD010000049.1:5174170-5201773 GCA_026781065.1 Mormyrops boulengeri
CCCCCAAGAGCGCAGGAAGGGATCAAATCCACAACCCTGAAAGTATAAGGCTGCAAAGGTAGCTCCTGAACCATATCTGTGCCTGCAGGTCCTCTTCCTTCTAGTAAATTCTAAAACAGTATTAACTTTACTGACAAGGGTCCGCGACCTCGTTCCATGACCAGCCCAGATATTGAATTTGGTCGTCAGCAGACGTACGGCACAGTGCATTAAATTCAATCACAAGCCTCGCATTTATCTGACATCCCAACATAACAAGGGCCTCACTCATAATTTTCTAATTGTTATTTCCCAAAGGCGGGCCAGGACTACGACGAAGATGAAGATATGGATTCCTCACATGCACGACCGATTAATCCAAGAGTCAAATTCAAATCCCTGTTGAATGACTGCTGTTTTAAGCAGTCCCCTTAATCGATCCAGGAAGTGACCACTCCTGATTGGTCATTATACTGTAATTGTATTTGTATTTGCTCTTCAATTACAATTGTAGCTGCATCATTACAGTGTCTAAGAAGTAAACATTAACCTAACTTCCTGGTTGGTCTCCTCAATCCTTACATCTGGGTGTGGAAACACAGGCCTGAAAGGTTCCAGAATCCCTCCCCAGCGTCTACCCCGTTTGGCCTCTATATGCACGCCAGCTGGAAGCCCCCCTTGGTGCTCCCCCAAGGGAAACTCTCCCTGCTGCCACACTGGCCGTGGCAGGCGGGTAGGAACCTCCTCCAGCCCAGCCTTGAGCCCCCCGCAGCTCGGCCGGGTGCTGGCGTCACACACTGGAACTGCAGCTAAGGGCCAGCTGTGCACTGGCACGGCGGAACTCACCGCAGTGAACAGCACTGACGGCGTCTTCGAACGGCTGCTGTCTGGAGGCTGGGCTGCTCTCCTGACAGCTGGCTCAGTCAGTGTTGGCTGAAGTGATCTTTGCAGTCCACAGTTAAGAGCTTATTTTTCCTTTCTTGGCCTGTGTTTCTGTGCCCGGCCATCTGCGAATTGTTTGTCATCCCTATGGAGTCTTTCAGTCCTACTTTTGCAGTGTTTATATAAACTGGATTCTTTAAATTCTGGAGACTTTCTGAGGACACCATATGACTCAAGTCTGCTTCGAAAAAAGCCTGTCACCGCTTTGTTCATAATGAAAGTCGGATTTTAATTTCGAAGCTCAAATGTTGAGTAAACATTTCTAAAAGTACATGCATAGTTATTGCTAAAGTGTATATTTAGTGGTGCGATACTTTGGGCAGGAAGCATACTTTTCAAAGTTCATACTTTGCAAAATAACATCTTCACTAAGATGCATATTTATTAAGAACGGAAAAATACCAAGATCTCCTTCTTCCTCATGTCATCTGCTACACTTCAATCGAACCGAAGCCAAACTCAGTAATTCCGTAATTTGCAAACAGGATTTTGGAGATTCATTATTTCGGGAAGCTTTAAATGTTTCGGGCAAGCATAATCTTTCACCGTAGAGTGAAAATTAAATGGGCTTGGATACCTGACAATCAGACCTTGCCGAGCCAGAAATGTCAATTACCTAATTAGGCATCATTTAAAATCAAATCGAGCCTGAAGACTTTAAATTGGAGCAAAGAGGGGCTCCTGTGAAAAACACGAGCCAAAGTAAATAAAAACGTCTACACATACAGGGAAAGCATTTCTGTAGCCAATGAGAGCTATGCATAAATAGACAGACACACAGATAGATTGATTAATTAATTGACTGATTGATTGATTGATCGATTGATTCAACCAGGCATCCCCAGTGGTGCACACATCTTCTGCACTTTCCAGCACAGAAACTTTCGTCTGACTGCTTCTGTGCTACATGTTTACTGACCTTGAAGTTACACCGAAGGTCGTGCACTGTTTGGGATTCCAACACTACTGAATGGCCAGGAGAAAAAGTGCAGTTTCTCCAGTTACGTTTCCCTTAAAACAGTCACTTTCCCCATGGAATTTAGAGCAAACTTTATAAGTTAAATGACCAAAAAGACTTGCGTGAATTAGCACTTTCTTTATCTGATTTAAACTGCACTAATAAATCATGGATATTGTCATTATAAAACTATATGCAGGACAGTAAAAATACCAAACAGTGTATTTCCAATAATAGGCAGACAGTGAATTTTTGAGGACCTGGAGTATTTTTCATGATTTCCCTTGGTCATGCCACTTACTTTAGAGAAGTTTACTTTAGATTTGTAACTTGGAACTTCCTGCAAATCCGCATTCCTCATAGTGACACGCTTTATTAATAGTATATGCGTACTGTCTCACAGGATTTCATTTGGTATTAAGACTTGTGCTGTTATCACAAACAGTCACACACAGAATGAGCAGGACTCGCATGCCAGTGTGAAATGGTAATCGTGCTGTCAGTCGCTAGCTTCTGACTGCTACCTCCAGCGCATCCCCAAACGTCCTTTTTCCTTCTCCTAAGGGCGCACAAATCACGGGTGAAACTTTCACATGGGACAGTGCTGCTAATCGCATAATACTGGCAGACATTATTGACTGCCTGGGGCGAGGTGGGAGCGGGCAGCTTGAGCTAAATGCTTCAGGGAGGCTAATAGGTTCTTAGACGCTTTATCGATTGGGGCTCATCTTGCAGAATGACCTGGCATGCCAACACCCCAGTCCAAGAGCTTTTACCGAAGAGCAACTTTGTCAGCAAGCTAATGGGAGTTACACTTACACAAAAATGTTCTGAGGGCAGAAGGAACAATGATGGTTAATGATGGTTCAGGGGGATAACCAATCACATTGTAGAGGAGGTGGGGCCAACCAATCAGATGTCTTGGTCCCGCCTCCTCTAGTTGCTTGGACCCGCCTCCTCTACAATGCGAACATTTTTGTGTAAGTGAAACTCCCATATGCTGCTGACAAGATTCACAGCGACCAGGAAAACTGACTTCCAACCTTTTTAGGAGGTGAAAAAAGACATATTCATGACAGGCAAACAGTGTTCTTAAGAGAAAATTCCAGAAGCATCGGCCTGTGGATTTTCATTTGGCAGGGAATGGGGAAGGAACACTGACAGTTAATAAATCGCAGAGTGCACTGAATTGAGGAGGAGCAAAGAGCTTTTTTATTTGGGTCATAACCACTGGCCTAATTAATCACCCGAAACAGAAACGTTGGGAGTTGTATGAAATTTCTCATGCACTATGACTTACTGAATCCGGCCGTAGAAAGTTGGCCTTCAAGGTCACGCTGGGGTGAGCGTGGCCCAGAATGCCGTGTGTCCTGGCGATATTTATCCAGCCCGTACTGCTCTTAGCTCAGGTGTCTTATTCAGAGGAGGAAGACAATTGTCTGGACTGCTGTAACAGAACTACACTCCAGCTACCTGAGCTTTGTGAATTACTGATGCCGACCGTAACGGATTGTTCTTCCTTTGCTGAAGGGATGCCATTTATCTTGCATTACAGAGGCCACCGTTTAGGTGAGCCTGTTTATTTTTATCTATTTTTTTTTACCAGTTATGACTGGAAAGCTGAGATTGGAAAATGACATCCAAAATCAAAACCGAACAAGTCAACATATAGAACATAAGGCGAAGCATGCTGGACAAGCCCAGGAAATATTGCTTGCGAAAAACCGTTCCGCAGCAAAACAATCGATACATACTGTACATTAACCCAAAGAACTTCAGGAGTCAGGGCATGGATTTTTCATCAGGGTATTAGGCAGGACATCAGTGCAATTCTCTGACGCGACAGAAACCGAAATCCGACAGCATCTGATGTGCCAGCTCCCTCCAGCCAAAGACTGGCCAAATCACGATATTGCACATTTGCGGCCCGCCGGTCTCAACACGACGGAAGGGCTCGATTCCTTCCAAGCACAGCACTCTCATTGGTTTCCTGATGTCATTTGACAAAGTGCAAATGCACGTTTCCTAAAATAATGCATAGCGTACGCAGTAGGCAGCGGCATATATGCTCCATCAATCCATCTTTCCAGCTCTTTATCCAGCACTGGGTCACAGGGAATGTATTATTTATGATATTATGATATTTTACGCATGTGCCACCTTCCAGCCTGCCCTAACCCTATCAGAAACCACCATCTGCATCCCACAGAAGGGCTAATTCAGATATGACCATAGAGCCCATCTTCCAGGATGCATCTCGGCAACTCAGAAAAACAGAAACACGAATGAATCTAAGCTGCGGAAGCCGGCAAGAATTGGGGGAAGAAATGACAAGAGAATTTACATAAAGACTTTTATGCATCCAGTGGCCTGGAAATGGAGAATCTAGATTCCCAGGCAACACCGGCGCAAAAAAGTATAGCATAAACAAACATATATTTATTTGCTGATTTCAAAGGGAATCATTAAAAAGGGACTATTTGGTATTTTCAGGTTTTGACGGAAAGCCAAAAATGGAGTGATTACATAGAGCTCCTCATATTTAGGGTAATGTGAATCTACAAAAAAATAGTCAAGTTAATAACGAAAATAAGCAGTGCTGCATGTTGACAGTCATGTGTTTTTCAGGCGGCTGATGACTTTTTCATATTACCGAGGACTCATGGGAATTGAGCAGTGGAATCCCGAGAGGAATTTGGCAGATCTTTTTTTAAATGTAATTATGACCATTTTGGATGGATGAATGGATGGATGGATGGATGTTATGGATGGATGGATGGATGGATGGATGGATGGCGAGTGTAGAACAAAAAACGGTTCTGTAATCCACATAGAGCCAGCTATGCTTACACAGAAAGTACAGATGTCACAGCAAGAGTGTAGCAGTATGCTTTCATAACACTGCTCATAGATCTGACTATAAGAGGATTTAGCTGCAGAGCAAAGAACGATGCTGTTGTTTGTGTCTCGAGAAAGAACATCCTGTACCGTTGTCTTCATAAGAGGCAGAGATCTCAGTCACCCAGAAAGCAACTACGATATCGAAAAGGGCAGGTTTTGAAGGTGCAGAAGATGAAGTTTCCGGAAGGTTCCTAAATCCAGACACGCCGGTAAACGAGAGGGGCCACAGACATTCAGCCATCAGCACACACTGTGTCTCTTTAAGGTACCCAGTGAAAATAATCTGCTGAATTTAACCGCACGTGCTGACGAAAGGAAAACAGTTCGGGCCCAGCCAGCCTCTGCGTTTTCAGGCTGAGAGTCAGAGAGGCTCTTGGATGAAGCCACATCTCTGTATAACCATTGCACACCTTAAAGAAAGAGTCAAGCCCCCCATTCCCAAACCCCCAGCTCCATTCAGTAGAGCCTACCTCATTTATTGATTTCCTTGAAGCGATGTCACCATTCATAGCAGCCCACTGCTAAGCCTGCGTCGGTATTAACCTCACAAGGTGGACATATGACCACGTGTCCTCTACCCAGAGAGCCGGAAAACTAAAGGACGGCACAGTTAAAAACATTTTGAGATGGTAAAAAATGCCTCGAATCGTCAGAATGTGCAGATGAGACGAATGCTTGTTCTGTTTTGTGGAACCGAGAAGCCAAACCAATGCTAGCAGGCCATTCCGTTGTTTAAAAACCCTGACAGATGACATGGCGTGAAATTTCCCAGTCGTATCACTAGACAGCGTAAACCGCTCCCCGCGTGAGTGAAAAACGTCCAGTACGGATGATTTTCCATTCTTTCAGGTTTGCTATTTTATGCCGTGTCGGGCTATTAAGCCATCTAAACACCGGCGGAAAATTGAATTCTGGTGTCGCTGGGGGAAGAGGGAACACGGAGAGCGCTCCAGGCTTTCTTCGATAAGCCGGGCTGGCGCGCGTCTCGGACGGCCAGAGCGCTTTTTGTTTCCCCTGTCCGGCTGCTCTCACTTATGTGGCAAACATGGACGCCAATGAGGTCATACTCATGAATCGACTTCAGGTTGAAATCAACAGTTGGACCAGGACACTCAGACGGTCCTCATTTTTGCTCCCTCCCAGACACTTCACCTTTTTGCTCCCTCCCAGACAATCCACATTATTTCCCTTGGAGCTGGGAGGGAGCAAAAACTTGAAACACTATGCTAGGGAATCAGCTGTGTTTCATTTGCATTCTTTTATTCCACTGAAATAAATAATCACTAAAAAATGTAGTTTTTTGTTTGGTTTTTAGAAAGGGTGGTTACCGCCCGGGAAATTGCATGGGAGATAAACTAAAAGGGTGTGCAGAGTCCCCCCTGACAACTTATGCGTAGGGGATGTCGGCAGGTAAGCACACACCATTTATGTTCGCTCACACGGAGAGGTAATCTATGTGTGCAAATATGTGGTTTCGCAAATCCTACAGAAAGGCCGGCGGTTTCGTGGGCTACACGGGCATTGCATTTGCACACTGAGCTCTCTTTTATAATCTCATATAGCCACTCTCCCCCCCCCCGCATCATAGTGTGGTGCCAAATTAAAGAAAGAAATTAGGCACGAATTAAAAAAAAAATTTGCTACATGTTCTAGAGGGGGATTTAGTTAACAGCCATGCACAGTGGATGTGTATGAAGAGTGAGTCAGTTGATCTTAAGAGTTTCTGTCCTATTTTGCAGTTTCCCACCTGATCTGTGTTGTCCTTGAAAGTCTCCATAACAACGCCCAGAACTCTTTCCCAACTTCCTTGTGTGACACAGTCCTGTCCCAGAGCCAAGCTGCTTCTCCCATGGGTCTCATGTCAGCTGAAAAACACCAAGCCTCTACCTTCCCATCACCTCCACTTTCAAGTGTTCTGTGTCCTTGGCGTGAAAGGGGGGGGGGAGGGGGTCCACTGTTCCACTGTTAGCTGGATGACAAATGGCATGGTCTGTTCAGGGGGCCCCGAGCTCAAGACACGCCAAAAGCCAATTTATGCACAAATGCATAAATTATGTGCAAATGCACCAAGTCTCAACTTCTGAATGTCAAAACCATCTACTGACTGAATAATAAATTACAAAAAATGATGTACTGCCCATGACCTTGAAGAGGGTAAACGGCTGGGAGATGAACTATAACGCGATTGGAGGGACTAACTTCACAAAATGTACAATTCGGTAAAGAAATCAAGTGTGAGAAATTTTCCAGTAGAAGAACCTCTTGAGTTGAAGAAGCCAGTTTTCGCATGCACCTTAACCATGTTGTCGGCATAGCAACAGCCGATCACTGTGCCGCACAAACCCTTCTTCTGACTAGCTATCGATCAAAGGCTCTTTCCGTGTTTACACACATGTGATACGAAAAAAATTCCAGGTGAAATGTCAAGATGAGAGACGAATCAACCAAAAGGAGACCCTCTTGGACACGGGTGTCAGACTCCAGTCCTGGTGGGCCAGAGCCCTGCACATTTTCGGGTTTCCCCTCGTTTAACACACCTGATTCAACTTCTTGTGCTAATTACCATATAGCTGTTGAGCTGAATCATTTGTGGTGGAACAGGGAAAGAACTAAGCTACACAGGGCTCCGGCCACCCAGGACTGCAGTTTGACACCCCTGCTCTTGGACCTTCAAAATGACAGCGCTTCTTGATAATTGATGGGAAGTCTGTTGACATCGATTTACATTTATATGAAAGGGTGCAGCACACACAATAACACGGATTGGGGAAAGGGGATTCCAGCAGGACACACAATAACACGGATTGGGGAAAGGGGATTCCAGCAGGACACACAGTAACACGGACTGGGAAAACTGGATTCCAGTACATTCAACAGCAACATGGGCTGTTATTGCTTCTAGTGATGTTTCCAGTCAGTCACTCTGGAGTAGATTTGACATGTGTAACTCCCTTCAAACTTTGGACATGGATCGAAGTGGACAGACCTAAGTGCTTCTCTAATGGAAGGAATGGACAGGAGATTTGGAGAGAAATACTAGTTTGATGGTGGTGCGGGGGTGGAGGGGAGGGGTAATTCCATTATAGCAATAACAAAACCATCATGTTAATGGACCAACAGACCAAAACACACAGGCCGATCTTCCAAGAATCTATACTGCCAAGCCTTAACATCTCCTCATTTTAAATGGTAAAAGAGACGTGAGAGAGGAACCTTCTAGAAAGCAATCAGATTCTTTCAATCAAAGTTCTTGGACTGATACAAAACCATCGTTCGGCGTTATTAACGCATCTGTTGCCATTTCCTCTGCTGCACTTGCCTGTATTTTAAACAAAGGATATCTTTTTCAGATCATAAAAAAAACAGATTGTCCTTTATTTTTTCACTGGGGACTGTAAATATTTGAAAGCATTAGCCATCTCACTCTCCCGGAAGACACACTGTAGATATTTCAGCCCAGAGAGGCAAGCATTGCCTTTGAAGGATGAACCACTTGTACCCTTCTGAGAAGCGTCACGAGAAGGATGAAAAATGGAAAAGGCTTCTGACGTCTCTTCAAAGAGCTTTGTTTTTCTAGTGTCAGTGCGCTGGCGACGATTCCCCATGGTGCGGACACAGACACTGTGACAGCAAGCGAGACAGTCCCCATTCCATTCTGTCGATACATGCAAATAATACCAGGACAACCGATATCTCTATTTATATCCAGGTAGCTACAATCCTTCATAATCCTTATATGCGAATGGTTTATCATAAATCTGCTTTATGTATAAAACCAGCTTCTTATAGATTAACGAGTTTAAAATGGTAAAGAACTATAATTTGATGTTAGATGTGATGGATAATGGTACCAGAAACATTAAACAGGTTGGTTGAAGTTTAACAAAAAGACTTTTGGGAGTGACTTATTTGCTCTCTGAAGTACTTAGTTGTGAAATTCACTTTTCTTCAATGCAGGTATAAAAATGGGTTGGAAATGGCCTCATACCGTCGTTCCGCGGGGCATTCGCAAAGGCTCTTTGGGACGTCAATCACTCAGAGCTTACTCAGGGCTGCCCACCGCTCACCACTGCTTGTATTCTGCCCACTGGGCCGAGAACACCGGGAAAATGTCAGTGTTTTGCACCCCTCCCGCATCCACCACACCCGGCCCCCCACCCAATTCTGACACAGCGGGAAACAGAAGAAACCCATCAGGGGGAGATAATGGATCACCGGGGGAGGGACGTCGCGCCACCTTGGAGGAACGGAGAGAGACGACAGTGCGTCTCGCCCTCCCTCTCCCCCCCGGTGAAAGCGTGTCTCATGGTGTGAGAAGATTATATGGAGGGGGGGGGGGTGCTTTGGCAGGCACTGAGCTGGTTAGGCAGTTCTGGGAAACCAGACTTCTGTAAAAGCGGATCTGGGGGCCAATCAGTCAAAGCCGACATTTCAGGCCTCGTCTGCATCACCGTGAATCGCAAGCTTATGCTTACGTCTGCAGTCGCGTGTAATTACATGTTTATGCCGTGACTTCTGGCCCCCTGGGCACGCTTGGCACGTGGGCCACTGCTTCAGCTGTTGCTTTGAATTTCGGTATCTGTGCGGCCCACCGCACCGCATCGGTCTTTAACACACCCACACACACACACACACACATTCACCAGTGTGGTTTACTCTCTCTGCAAGCTGGGCTCTGGTACCTGGAAGAAGAACATCCTGACCATTATTCTTCCACCGGCACATTATCAGAAAATGTTTGATGAGATTGCTGTGTAATCCGACATTTGTGCACCTGTAAACCATAATAATATCTTTGTCGCTCACATAAATACATACACTAACCTCTGTCTAGTTTATTTGCATTTACATATTTTTGCTGCTTGTTGAAAAATAAAGGTTCTCTCACAATTAACACTGCTGGATCTTCATCATACAAATGAAAAAAAAACACAAGCCCCCTGACCCCCCCAACCCCACCCATTTGGTCACATATATGCAGCCCACAAGATCCATAACCTCACCCACATCAGAAGTCCTAATAGCCATGGCCCAGCCCCCCCTTAGTGACCAGAGTGCACTCTTCACTTCCCCCAACAGTGATAGATGGCCCCATTGGCACAAACAATTTATTTATTTCGCTGATGAGCTGGATTGAGGCCAAGCCAGGAAATCTCATTAGCTGCTCCTTCCTTTGGGTCAAAACAGCATCCTCTTTTTCCCTCCATCTTGATTATTATTTTAATGGATTATTCATAAGCGGCGGTAAACTTTAAGCACTCTCTACCTACTGCTCTGCAAGCACTCCCACGTTACATTAAAATCCAATGTTTTAGAAAAGAGTGCCCGCATCTACCTGTAGGCTCATTTTCAGGTTTACATATACCTATATATACAGAGCACTTCTTCTTATCCCACAATAAAATGGAGTATGGGCTGTATTGCTTTACAAATAAACAAATGATTAGCTTGAAATTTCAGACTAAACACCCTGAACTTTGACAGTTCTAGCAAATTCTCCAGGAGGGGCACAAAATTTGTTGTAAATAATATGTATGATTATGAACTTCCAGATTTATACCTTGGCAGATGTAGAAAACAATGTAACACTTTACTTGATGGGGACACAAATACTTAGTAATAATTCAATTACTGCTGAAGTACAAATCATGAACAAATATAGTTGCTACTTAAATAATAAACATGAATAAACATGGGATCAGTGTTTCACTTGTGTTATTCATTACATAATCCTTCAGAAGCTCCTTCAGTGGTTCATTAAGATATACAGAATATACAGATACAGTAACAAATATAGTAAGTGCCTGAGATACATGAAGCGTCACAATTCATTAGCAGTGAACAAACATGACATCAGTATGAGTTACTGTATCACTATGTCACTATGAAATATTAAGGATTTTATTTGCTCCACCATCTCTGCCAAACCCCCCAGAAAAAGAAAAGACTTTATTTGACTTTATGGACCCACACTGTCCCAGACTGCCCTGTACTATCAGTCTCCTGGACCAGCTCTCCACTGCTTTCCAAGCCAGTAAAATCCAGATTGTTCCAGCAAAAGATCCAATACTGCAGAAACGTCCTACGCAATACTTTCCCATGTCCGTAAAAATCCATCACGTTCCATTAATTCTCTTCCCCTATCCATCTCACTATATATCTGTTTATCTCACCCATTCTGTCCTTGGTGAGAAACAGAGAGGCGTTACTGGTGATATAGAACGGCTTCGTAACACCGATCTTTCCCCTCACCAGGCCAGTCACTGAAGATGAAAGGCAGACTTTATCATACATGCTGGCTAGCAGAGGGGAAGCGAATCTGGAGGAGCAAATAAATCCAAATATCTTTCTCATCGCGTGGTATCATCCAGTATCGATGTAGACACTCAAATTCAGGAACAAGTTCTTGTCCGTGACGTGGACTGAAGACATACTTGTCACGTTGTAATATTCGGAGATTGCCGGTATCTGTCATCCACAAATATTGTTTTTTTCTCTATTCTTCTTTTGCAGACTTTATTTTTGATGTGTCCCTAGAACCAGGAATGCTAAACAGTGCCATGTGCTCCAATATCTCAGCGACAAATAGCAGCTTCGCCGCTGATATTGAGAATCCCTTATCTGGAGTCAAAATGGCCACTGTTGCTTTGTTTTTTATCACTTTAGGGTTCTGATCTGTTGCTTGGACTTCAGCGGCGTAAGGCACAGTGAGGTCCAGTCTTACTCCCGAAAACCCACACACAGTCATCATTTGGGCAAGCTGCTCTTCGTCGTCATCATCATCGTCGTCGATCAATTACGGTATGGTACGCATTAATTCAGAGAACACTGCAGCATGCCTGTCTTTGGCTTGGAAACCGCAGGATCAAAAACAGTTGGCAACGGGTTCAGACTCAAAATTTGTGGGTCTTTTATTATTAAGGTATTTTTGTCCTGCTCAGATGCATGAAGATGAAACTTCCGTTCCTCAATTTTTATTCATTCACATCTACTATATATTATGTATATGTACAACATAATATATACTTTATTGATCCCAGAGGGAAATTCTTTACATATATACATACTTAAATCGAGCCTTTAATTTCATTGAAATTCTACATTCTACTGTTTCGGTCTCTCAAATCCGATCCAGAATCCTATTCACTCATTGGCTGCCACACGCTGGGTCATCCCTCCTAGCCACACCCCCCTCCAGGTGCATAATCACTCATGCTGGATTCTGGAGCGGATGTGACACAGTGGAATGGAAGGGCTTGTGTTATTTTAATTAACGGTGATTTAACTCTTCCGTTTCTTTTGCCTAATTGACAAGTGGGCAGAGAATGAGAGATATATCCCGTTATTGGTTTTTACTGCCATCCCATCCAGGGTGCTCTCTAGCCAGAGATGGGCTCCAGGCTCTCCCTGCTATCCCTGCGCAGTTGGAAGACGGATGGATGGATGGAAGGAAGGATTGATTATCAATCTCTTCTTCCCTTCACATGCCACTTTCAGAAAAAAAGCATTCCCCTTCGCAGGAATTTTGTTTACTCAAACCCAACCTATAAAAACTGTAGATCAGTCAAAGGTTTGAATCCTATGACTGAGTTTGTTGTACCTAATGACAGTGCCAATCAACCGATTAGGTGATATAGGCGGGCGCCTAGAGCGCCATCTTCTGAGGGGCACCAAATTAGCCTGCCAGTTTCACTTTGTGGCAAAAGCTTTCCTAGGGCACTACGTGGGCTGCACTGGCACTGCCTACACCCCTGCTGAAGGCCCACCACACCATCCCCCTTTAACACCATTAAATCTGTACTCTGCACATGTGTGTCTTTTGAAATCTAGCGGTGACCCAGGGGACTGAACCTCTAGGGCAGTGTTTCCCAACCCGGTCCTCAGGGAGCCACATGCGATCCACGATTCTGCCAGCTCCCTGCCAGACAGTCCACATTTCTGCTCCCTACTGGGAGCTGAGAGGGAGCAAATACCTGGAACGGCTGCGGGTCCCCTTGGACCAGATTGGGAAATACTGCTCTAGGGGGAAACCAATCGATTTGGCCCATGGTTCATCCTGGAGAAGATTGCTCTGTAGCCTGTGAACTCTGTGCTCCTCTCGAAGCACATCTTGCTCGCCAGTTCGTTAACATCTGCCCTTTTCAGGAGGCTGCTCTGCCCCCGAAGCACACAACCTGCGGAGCGGCATCCGAGTCGCCATTAAGAGCATGGCTTCCCCTGCGAGGGGCTGCCTTTAATAGCCCCGAGACTCTCCAACATCTCCATCTAATGGAGTAGGTCTCCTTCCGCTTCCCATGATGAGAGGAACAGGAGCTTCATACCCCATTAGCTACGGTAATACTGTAGCGCGCCATGATATATGGAACCATCCTGACATACACGGGCGCTTACAGGAGAGAGGGGGAAAAAAACACACAATAAAACTTTGTTTCAAAAGTTTTACGAACACTTACCATAATCTGCAATGTACTGTAAGCATAAAATTTGGATTTGGAAAATCAGTTGAATCCCTTAAGCTTTGTAATTGAAAATCACCAATGTGAAATCTGTGTAACGTGTCGTGTGATAATGTGAATATATAGCTTATTATGTAATATAAAACTTCTGTTATAAATAGAAAATCCAGTGCAAGAAATACTTCGACATGAAATACAGTTTCTTCTCACGTTATGTGGACATGGTGCAGATCTGTTCTTCATTCAGCCATAATAAATCCTCTTCCGTCCCTTTTTTGTGGATTGATCAAAACCAAAAGATTGATCATTCAAAAGCGTGGGGGTTCTGAGCAACACCTAGAACGTCTAGAACTCCCCAGCTTGCTGTTATCGACAGGGATCCTGTGGAACTGGTGCACATTTTTGACTATGTTAAGTAGACGTTTCGACAAGAGCCCTGCTCTGAGGGCCTCCTCTGCAAAATACTGACAAGCAGCAGAAGAAGCTGGTATGAAAGTGAAGCTGATTATGCTGTGAAGGCCACAGACAGCTTAAACAAACACACAGCGGTTTAAAAAAAACTGTCAAGCAGTGTTAAAATCAGGGATATAGTGCAGAAGAACCATTAGCTGTTATAGATTTCTTATTTGAGACATTGACGATTGAAAACGTGATTTGCCAGCTACATCCTTCTTTTGGCTGTTTAATCCACGAGAGAAAAGCAAGTTAGAAATAACTAACTTGAGAAGGTATCCACCCTCACCCTAAGCATATCCTCAGGTGACTTCCTTGTTCTTGATCTATTTATGAAAGCATTCCGACAAAATTCCAATAGAGTGTGTTTGTGCGGGTGGGCAGGAAATGCAGCAGGGAATCATTCCGGAAACTTCTAATGAGACGCAGCTCAGAAGAGGACTTCAAATTCCATGAAGATTATACATCCTAATGTCTTGCTTATGATTTGCACCCTGAATTTTCTCCTGGAAGAAAATAAAATTGGCAGTATTTTGGAGCCGCTGAGGCTCTCAGTGCAGGTTAATCAATCCTGACATCCGGTGATAAACACACAGGATGCCTGGTGTCACAAAAGGCAAAATTAAAGGTTACTAGAGCATAAAGAAAACCACCGGGAAATTAAATAAATTAATAAAATATGTTTATTACATGCAGATAATTATAAGTCAATCTTTTCATACATTATAACAGTATCGTATGGTAAATTACAGTATTTGAAGTACGTATTAGCTGGATAAAATATTTTTTCTTTTTGCAAAAGTGCAGTCTTATGTGATTCTTTTTAATGCAGTTCCTATAGCGTAATGCTTTTCATCGCAATGAAATGTGCCGGAGGGTGCATTCAATCAGCTCTCGGGCTTTGATGGAGGTTTAGGAAGCTGAAACACTGCTGCCCTTGCATTTGCAAAGGAGTAGGACGTGTCACGTAATAGTCAGCGATCCGTATGAAAGGGCCACGGATACCCTGGCAGAATCAGTCAGCCTGCCCTGCACTTCACAGGGGTCCTTCAATATGTAAAATTATATGCAAAATTGGGCTGGGGGGCCAAGGTGACATTTTGTCAGGAGGTCCGGAATTTCCCAGTCCATATCAGAATCAGAATCTTTATTATCATCGTACAAGTACAACGAAATTGGGTGCAGTCCCTTTCAGTGTAAAACGATTTTAGACAGCAAAAGAAAAAAAAAAGTGGAAAATAACACTACTGACCTTCTAATAAATAAATAAATTTACATATTATATATATATATATATATATATATATATATAGTGCGTTGTGCCACAACTGTGACAGTTACGAGAAGTTGCATCGTAGTCCATCTTGCACATGGAGTTGAGGTATCGTGTATGTAAGCATTTGTATCTTCCATGTCAGGCCAGTGCAAGGCAGTGTTGATAGACAGGCGTTGGAGTGAAAAATCCACTGTTTGCATCCGTAGCAATCAGTGCACAGTCTGTCCAGAAAAGGAGTGGCACCTTAACACAATGGAAACTTGAAGGAACTTAAACAGAGCCTAACGTCCCTCAAATTGTACAGGCTGAAGTTTTACTTAACGTCTTAAAATCAATCACGTATTAATACAATTTATTGTAGCGCATCATTATTAATGCATTATTGTTGTCATTGTTGTATCATATTATTTTTATTAATATATTTTTATTGTTTTAGATTTAAATTTTTCATGATTTCATGGTATTTATGTATTTTATATATTTACATGCTGAAAATATAAATATGAGAATAGCTGAAACTCAGCACCCCTGCTCAAAGAAAAAAGCAAGGATAGAGAATCTGAGTAAATATACTTTGCCCATTCATTCTGCACACGTTCGGAAACGAGAACCTGATTCTGGTCTCGCCTTGGCTTCTGTGAGACAGAACTCTCCGGGGGGGAAAAGACACTGACCTATTCCAGGCGCTTGACTGGGCTGGTCATGGCGGTCAGGAGAATCATCCTGTGCATGAGCTGAGCTGAGGCCTGGACCCATTCCTGCTGACCGTCGGGGTCACATGAACGCAAAATATATCAGCTTATTAAAATGTAAGCGCACGTCTCCATACCACCTACTGCTAGGTGCACTGCAATATGATAACAAAATATGTGGGTTGAAATGGCTACATATAAAATATTTAATATAACAGCATGGGATTATGGGAACCGTACATGTGAGGCACCGTAATGGGGCACAGGCAGCAAACATAAACTGTCAAGTAAACCATCACATCTCTTCCTTGCTTGTGTATTAACTTTCACTTTTATTTTCATCCCGCCAAATATGTATCATCCATTTTCGGTTGTGGATTTTAATATTTTCCAATGCTTTTTAGCTCCCAGACTCTATAAGCCTGCATGCATCTGTGTAAACAGCCACAAATGCGATGACAACAGTGAAAAAGAAATTAATGCATTTGTTTAGGTTATTGAACAAATATGGACAAAATAATAAAAGGCCAGCAGATTTTATTGTGCACATTATGCTTTGATGAAATAGTTTCTATTGCAATGAAAATAAACACAATATAATCTCTTCCTACTCTGGAGTAATAGCATTACAGTAATTACTATTAATTGTTAGCTATAATTTTTTTTCTTCTTATTTCATAACAATTCACTTTTCTATATGTGTCGAAAACTATGGGTTTGTTCCCGGCTTTAATGTGCTTTTCTAAACCTGCTCATATTATTTTTATGTTCTTACTGTATTTCAGCGATGGCCATTGGAACAGTAGAGCCCCTCTTCCAGAAATCATTAAAACTAGATTTTCTGCAACCAACAAAAATCCATCTCAAACTTATCAAGGCAAACTGTCACCGGCCCACCAACACAATCAATAAATTGTCGAAGGTGACAATTTGTTGACATTCCTGCGGTGGGAGCCATTTCCCCCATATCAGTCCATAGTCCCAAGCGACCAGGGGACCCCCCAGAACATCACAGACATCGGAGAGCTCTGGGGAAAAGCTTCTTGCTGCTCCAGATGGCGGAGCCACTGGCAGGAATTAAATGCAGTCTGTCAGTGGGAAGCGAATCTTAAGCACATTTCCATACTTTTAGCAAAGTCCATCATAGCACTTAACTACAAAAATTTTATGACATATGGATATATGAATGATATATTTCTTCTCATTCTGCTGCTTCAGCAAGGCGCCTGGCCAGCGATTTTCAGTTCTTCCCTCAAATCCTCAAAAGGGTTCATCGGCATTCAAATTCAGCTACTTTCATTTTTTAAGCTACTCTTGAGTAACTTCGACCTCGTGCTTCGGAGCTGCCGGAAAGTGAATCGTGACCCCTTTTGTCATTTCGCGCGCTGACACGGTTGTTCTTGAAGTTTGGCTTCTGCATTATGTGTCACTCCTTTGCTCAGATAGTTCAAAGGAGCGTCGTGTTAGAATTCAATTCTGAGCAGATCGCTGGATGGTGACCGGAGGTTCTACTCACAATATGCCTCACAGAAGGAGCACTTTCAACATTCGGGAGTAGGGTAGGTGTACATCAGCTACGCTTTGAGCACGGTATGGAAAAGCTTGACCATAGTGTCGATCCCACCCAAATAATCAAGAGTCCTGTGTGCATTTCAATACAAAATGTCACAGGATGCGATGGCCAGTGTTCATCAAGCCAAGTGTTATTGTTAAGTGTTCCATGAACCACAGTGAAATTCTTATGCCACAGATAAAGGACAGGGGACAAGTATGCGGGGGAGCAATATGCACAAAGAGAAAAGGCAGTCCAAGACAGAAGACATCATTGCTAGAAGCAGCACGGGGACTTTGGCGATGCACGATTTTCCTGTGAGGTCGCAGCGGCGGCCGCTGAGCTGCCGGCCCTTTGATGGGCACACACATTAGCATCGCCATGATTATTGTGACCAAGGTGCGCCAGATCAAAGGCAGACGTGGAGTGGCCGAGATTGCAGACTCTCTCCCGAGACACAGTAGTTATCCCTTGATTACTCTTCTCTTTGTGTCTCGGCCTACTCGAGACTGCCACGTCCCACATGCCCTTGCTAGTAAGTATGATATTAATACATTCTACACAGGCTCCATCTGCAGTGTTTCTGGACCCTCTAAGCAGCTCTAGCCGAAGACTCGCCATAATTGCACTCCGTTCACTCCGCCGACGAGTGCACTCCACCGATTCTGCTCGTGACTCTCCTCCTTTGCGGGTGTCTTCAGATTACGCCCGTGCTCCTCCTCTGGGCTCCGCACCCGTCCAAAGCTCTTATTAGGAATCATTGCATATTAATTGCTCTCCAGTTTGGTGTGAATTGCAGTCGGTTGCCAGGGTGAAGGATGTGCTCGAACAAATGAATAAACAGACGAAACCGACGAAAGCACTCAGGAGACAGCTGAAGGTCTCACTTCCTTTTGGCATCCAAATGACACCCCCCTCTCTCCCCAGAGACAAAAGTGAGATGGAGACTTTCTTTCAGACCAATAGAACGTATAAAACTATAGTGATAAAAGTACAATAAAAGGTCATTTTTGTTTATGATGAAATGCTCATTGACCTTGCTGCTATTAATTAATTTACTACTGCTGACGCTTGCAAGGCTCGTAAAGGCAGTGAATTCCCTGAACTGTATACGAATTAGTCATACCTTTACCATGCATTGAGCTTGCTTAGACACATAAAAGTATGAGATCGACCTTGGGGTGCTAGAAAAGTTTATTTAATGTTGAATCAAAACAATAAAAATACCAGAATCTCCGGCAGGAAAAGGCAATTTTCCTACACAAAAACCACAGAAGTGTTTTTTTTAATTCAGAAATAAGCCTTTTCATGTCTTTCCTTGGAGAATTAGGTGTACTTAAAAGAGTGGGAAACAGCAAATGGAGACTCTACATTATATCACTGAACGCAAGTCGACAGGGGAAAATATGACCCATTTCTTTAGCTGTTTAAGCAACAGTTGACATTACAAAGTACTTATTTTCAGTCTCTCTCTGTAATTTCATGGTACTTTAAGACTCATTGACTCGATGTATCTCACTGACACCTCATTGCCAGGCTGCAAAAAGCCAGTGTTTTCCTCAGAATAATGCAATTCCCTATTTGATGTTCTGTCACTTTTCTCGTTATCAAAGTAAACAACTGCGATGCAAATCCACTGTTTACACTAGACAAAGGCTAATACCTTTTATAGATATCTATATTAAAAGAACATTTGACTGTACTTCAATAAATGCTAGCAGAGATTCAAACGGTTTCAAAAATAAGGTCTATCAAGACATTTATTACGCATTCCTAAGCTTCTCATTGCAATATATAAAGCAATTAATTTGCCCGGTTTCCTCATATTTATCTGTTTCTGAGTCACAATTTAAAACTCCACTCCTTCTTCAAATAGATGCCCAAGAAATGGTTTGTATTTAGCTTCTTTCTTTTTGAAATGATTATTCATTTATGTTTTAGCTTCTGCTGAAAGGATACCCATTCATTTACAGCTCCATTTAAAATAAAAAAGACTGGACTAAAAGTTTAAACTTTCATTATCCAGAATGACTGGAGAGACTTATGTTCTCATAATGTTTGTGTATCTGTTGTTCTGTTTACGGGAGAGTTGTCCTTTGCATGTTTTCAATCCAACTGGCATCTCTGGTTGACATCTTCACGTTGCCTTCCACATGATTGCCTGACGTTCAGCAGGGGCCCCCTTTTTGCACATGCCCCCTTCACACGCCAGTCTCTGATTGGCTTATGGACACCCCTTCATTCTCTCCCCTTCAGTTCTTTCCATGAGGTAGAATAACACCGTGCAATCATGGGAGAAGGAGCCAAGGCTGCCATTACACCTCTGCGTCTGCTTCAGGTGCACATATCCAGTAAGCGATCATATGATCTACTGGCATGTATGTTGGGCTTAATTGTGGAGCACATGGCTGAGTGGAGAGAGGCACCTGTCTGATTTATTTCTGACGTCTGCTCTGGCAACGTGTGGGAACATTTCTCCACCGAGATCTTGCCCCAGATCCTCTCATTAGCGAATTCGACATCTGTCGGATGCGAGCCCCTTTTTTCGCCTGGCAGTTGGTGCCTTGGCAGAGATCCATGCCATGTCAAAGCCCCTGTTAGGTCGCCAGGGCCGGATGGCTTTACCAAAGCAAAGATAACTTCTCGTAGCTTTCCAATGAGTCTCAGATGAAGAACTCTGCCGTATCTTCGTGTCTTACATGTTGTCTTCGTGTTAATGCCAACACCCATTACAGCATTGGTTGGACCCAGAGATCTAGCTGGCAATTTAGTGCCAAATTTGTAAGTGATAAATAAAACATATACAAAAAGAATTCTCTTGCTTAGCTTGTGCATGCTTCGAAAATCCATCTTCATTATTTACAAATCCTTTTTTCCTTTACAATGTTCACGTCTCTAAGTCACCGTTCTTCTGCCGATGTGGCCGTCGCCGATTATCCAGCCCCATCTTCTCCTTCTACCTCACATCCTCGTCCCAAATTTCACTTTGCTGCTGTCAATCGTAATAAGATATTTTCTTCCATTGAAGGCAATAGACAAAAATCAGAACAGACAAGAACTGCGATGTCACACATTTAATCTGGTTCTTCTTGCAACCTTGTTGCTCTTTTTTTGTGAAACTTTGATGCCAACCCCATGCAAATGATGCTGTTTGTAGGGTGAATATTGGTTAAGTGAGGCAAAGGAAAGATTGGGACACTTATATGTTTAATACTCCATATCTTTATGCTTCTGTGGTCTATTAACTTAATCTGAGTTCTTGAGCTTTCGGTAATATTTTTATGTTTTAATATTTATAATTAGGATCATCTTTTCAAAGTTAGAAAGAACGTTAGAAAGAAAGTTAAATTTAAGGAATTGTCCATGTATTTAACAGAAAATGAGGCACATTTTTTTGTTTGCATTTTTTCTCCACGCCTCTGAACCGTCGCTTTGGATGCCTTGTTATACACATTGTATTTTGTTAGATTTTTTTCACACTGGCCGATTAAACGGCAATTAATAACTGATTAAGCACAAGATCTCTCTGGTTCTTTTTCCACTTAAAAATTTGTTCAAGCAAACAGCAAGACCTCTCTAGGCAGCTTAAGGCAGTAATAGACATTTTTGAGCTTTTTTCCCTGTATTTTCACCTCCAATTAACAGCCACATTATGGTTTTAGGGGTGGCATGCTGGATCAGTAGCACTGTAGCCCTGGGGGTCTAAATCCCAACGCTGTGTGTGTGGAGTTTGCATGTTCTCCTATGGGCATTTTCTCCTGTTAGGTTAGCTGACGTCTCCAAACTGCCTGGGGTGACTGCATGTCTGTGCGCTATGATGGAGTAGCAGTGCCATGTGTTGCCTTGGATGGGCATTAACCTCCAAAAACCCAGGCCGGGATAAAGGTTGAAAGATTGGAGTTATGGTTTATTTCAGTTAAAGGTGGTCCTGTCACTTTAAGAGGGCCATTGAGCCTGACTGAACCCCCTTCCAAAGGACTATGAGTGCAAGGCAACTTGATGTCCTTTAACTGTCTTTACAGCCTCAGAGTAGCTGCCACTCACTAAAGCCTTGGCTGGGTCTTTTAAGAAGGAAACGCCTGGTTGGTTTACTAGCTCAAATACCTTCCTCTCGGTGAGGAGATGAAGAGGAAATGAAGAGCCGTGCCATTTTTACATTCATCCCCTAGAGGTTCCTGCTCACAGACTAGGAAACTAATTTTGACATCAGCATGCAATTCTTAACACCCCGTCTCCCATACGGGTGGCTCAAATTAATTCCTATACCTCCAAGGCTGCACAGCATGTTTCAGAGAGCATTTGGATGCCATAGGGTGGAATTACTCAGAAGTCTAAAAAAATGAATGCGTTCCCCATGATGGATTGTATTATTAGGGACGAGGGAGCGCTCGCAACAACGTCGCTGTCGAAAGTGATTTCCACGCGCAGCAAAATCGAAAGCCGTTTTCATTTTTAAGGTCAAAGTACTCCAAAAAAATTAGATATGGCATGTTTTTCTGCTAAAAGAGGCACAGTAATAAGGTGCCCAAGCTGTGTCTGAATAACACAATCAACATTTCAAGTAGTCCTTGCCGGTCGTCAAGACAGTGGTGCGATGGAGATGGCTGGAGTGGAGTGCCATCAACGGTTTAGATGAAGATGAGGTCTTTACGTGTGCGTTATGTTGGACGTGAGCCAGAGTTATCTAGGGGCTTCCGGGACATCCGTTTGCACAAGGACGCGCGTTAACGTCAGCTATGATCTGCAGTCGAACATCACGGCGCCTCACTTTCTGCTTGAGATCGTAGAGGTCGTCCCAGGATACGGAAACAAAAGCCGATGACTCGAGAGTCCGTCTGCTCTTTGTCTTCTCTCTCTGATGTACGATTCTGTTTCAGGTGCTGGATCATGGAGTGTCGGGCAGGTAGGAAACGGGCCGGGGTCAGTTAATTCAAAATCATCTCTAAAAGCATTGTTAAATTTCCCCTCAGTTTCTCTGTGGTCTGTGGTGGTTCATGTTCTAAAGTAACGAAGATCACTGTGTATAAATTTTCCAACTACTCATCCTGGTCAGGTTCAGGGGGGTGCTGGGGGTAGCAACCTTTACCCTGTGCCTTATCCTAGCTCCAATGCTAATTGCAACCCTAACTTTAGCTCTAATGCTAATAGCAGCCCTAACCCTAACTTTAGCTCTAATGCTAATAGCAGCCCTAACCCTAGCTCTAACCCTAACCCTAACCCTAACCCTAACCCTAGCTCTAATAGCAACCTCCTGCCATAATCCTGCTTACCAGAATAAGTCACTGGAGGACAGATGGATGATGGATGATGGATGGATGGCGATATATGGTGAATGTTTTGTATACTTTCAATATATTGGAGATATTATTATTTGAACAAATCCAGCTTAAAAAAACAGGCTTTTAGACCAATATAAAGCTTCCTTGTTTCAGACTAATGTCAAAGCCATCACAGTAATAAAGTCCAACATAGTCCATTGCTTTCCTTTCATTTCTGCCTGCGCGCCTTGTGGAAATAATATTAGATATGGTTGAATCAGCACAAATTGATTGAGAGATCAGTAGCATTATCAGAAGGCACAGGAGACCAAAACAGTATCGATCCCAGAGACAGCGAATAATAAGCTTCCCGGCAAAAATATCGTTAAAGGCGGGGGAACCTACCCACATGCCGCTTAAGGCCGCGTCTCAGACACAGACGCTCGTAATGGGAGACACCACCCGCCCCCCCGGCTAAGGTGTCGACGTCAGTTTGGTAAAGACTCACTCAGGCTGGTCCAAGTCACAAATAGTCCAAACTTATCACACGGTAATGGCAGTGAGAAAAAAATAAATAAGTAAAATTACAGCAGGTTGGTGACAGCAGGGCAGAGCTGCGGTGAAGGTTCCGCATGTCAGCATAGTAATTTACATTCGACATACTCCTCCCTGCTGTCTTGCGAGAATGGCTCCTTCCATTTTGGAGGCTGGAAAATTAGGAGGGAATGGCAATGAGCTGCGGATAGTCCACGTCCTGCCGATCGGTTTGTGCACTTTGGGGTCTGAATGCACCATGATGTCCTTTAAACTTAGAAGACCCACATAATGAGCCTATTCCGACCCCTGGAGATAAGCAGAATAGGAGAGTGATACTTTATTCATTGTTGTGGGAAAACAGTCTTTTAACCCCATCTTGCTCTCCATGAGACACACAGACAGGTGAGAGAAAGACAATTATAGCTCTGGGTCAGTCAGAGCCCTGGGGCCGAAAGTCTTGCTCAAGGTACAAACAATGGCTTCACTCTGCTGGCCATGAGATTTGAACCACCGATCTTCTGATCACAGGCATAGGGTCCAAACCCACAGAGCCACGCACTCATAAGATTGCCTTTTATAATTTCATAAGAGCATAAAACAAAGTGCTTATGATTTGGTTGTGTTTCACTGGTAAATTTGACACCATCAAAAAAAGTATATGCCTCACAAAGTCATTTATTGTTATTATTTTTATTTAGTGATTACTTGTCATTGTTGACACACCACAGCACACAGTGCACAACAACGAAATGTGTTCTCTGCATTCTCTCCCATATGTGACATAGCAGGGGGCAGCTAATTCAGCACCCGGGGAGCAGTGCTTGGGGGCGGTACCTTGCTCAGGGTACCTCAGTGGTGCCTTGCTGGTAGGGGATTCGAACCCCCGTGTCCCTAACCAATAAGCCACCATTGCTATGTAATGTTAGGTTGTATTTCAGCAAAGAGCACATTCTATGAGTGAGGTCACAGATTAATTTAATACTTTTTTCCAAGAAGTTTCTTGGTTTAAAAAATAACCTAAAAATATTTGTTCTTTGTGTGTTTAAGACAATTGTTTTACAGAGTAAATCGGCATTTTATTTAATAAAAAGTCAACTGCCAAATTCATTTGTTCTGCAGTTTATTTGTAGAACATAATTTCATACAGAAATTATGGGGCTTCAGTACAAAATAAAAACAAAAAAACAAAAAGAATGGCTATACTTAGGAAAGCGATTAATTTTGGTTTGCTATGGGAATGGAAATGCTGAAAACAAATGTCTAATTAAGAGGATCTTTTCAATATGATTTGTCTCCCAAAACTAATCAGAATGGAGCATTTTGCACTTGCATTTTTTTCTCAGGCAACCTCGAAAACAGCCCTGGGTCCAGGCTCGTTAAAAAGTCCCCTGCACCTTCTCTGCGCGCAAAGATAATGATGATGGCGGCTTACGCGGGCACCGGTTGTTTAGAGTCTGGGGGAAGGGAAAAAAGGAAAAAAAGTATCCAATTCAACTCTGCATTAAGCAAAGCTGTCCCCCTGCCTCTCGTCAGCCTGGAGTTTCCAGACAGACTGTCTGTTAGCGATGTGCGATGCATTTTCAGTAGTGCTGAAACGGACCCGGCTTGAAATCGATGCCTATTATGACCGGTGGATTTTTACTTTTAGTTGTGTGCTATAAAAAAGAACCTTTTATTTTAATTAAAAACATATAAAAACGTCATTTTCTAATTAACATGCTGTCAAATCACATGGCAGTCGTGTGACCACAATAAGAGACGATGTCACCCAAGTCTTTCCATTTTTCATTGGTCATTAAACACGGTGCACTGCCTATAATTAAAATCCCAGCCAAAACTTCATCATACTGCAGGCATTAGTAAATTATTCATTGAAGACGGAATGGACTTTTCATAACTGAAGTCTCTCACGCTCATCCGAGGAGGTCACGTCTTTGTGACAACAGGGCTGAAATTGAGGAAGGGTTGCAAGAATTAGGTGGAATTAAAAAGGTGAGCTGTTAAGATCCTCAGGGAATCCTCTATCATTAACCCAAGAAATAAGGCATTTCAGAACATATTCTAAGATTAAGTGAATGTAAGGTGACCTAGACAAATGTTAGCGGTCAGTATGGATGGGTTCTGTGATCTCATCAGCGTAAACGTTGCAGTCGTTGCTGTACTCGTAATAAAGACCGTCAAATTGTTTGACCGATTTTATTTTTCAAAATAAATATGGATATAATCTACAAGCTTCAAGTGCAGAGCTACGATAACATCTCTAGACTTGAAACCAACCCCCACTGGGGGCAATTACATACTCACAGCTCCCACTTAGCATTGCACTTTGATAGCTCAAGTCTCAGAAATTCACCTTTATCCCATCTTGGGTTTAAACTCATGGTCAGTCATACTTAGCCATTAAAGCTCTTCGGTTTCTGTCTCTGTGTATTCCGGGGGGGGGTTAGGGAGCGCTGACCTGGGTCCATAATCGAGGCGGGAGGGGCATGAAAAAGCCGTGAGTGTCCTGACTTGGAGGTGACATCCGGTCTCTAGTCAGGGGGGAGAACCGGAGATGTTGTCAAAATAAGAAGAGTCCAAAATTACATAATGACCACTCACACTCACACTCACACACGCACACACACACACACACACACACACAGTCACTGTATTCATGTCTTTATGGGACTCTCAATACATTTTTATGGGCATAACCCTAATTGCAACTATAACAACTTTAACCCCGATCCAGCCTTAACCTTAGCCATAAGTAACCAAACAAAATACAAGACTTTTGGCATTTTAAAGTTTTTGATTGCATTCACATATTTTTTTATAAAACTGAGGTTATCCTTATCGGGACTGAAAATAAGTCCCCACAAGGTAAAAAGTTTTAGATTTTTATCACATCGTAGGGAAATCTGCCCCCCACAATGTAATAATTACACACACACACACACGCACAGAAACACACACACACACACAAACAGACCTGTAATCATATCTTTTTGGGGACCGCTCATTCATTTCTATGGGAAAAATGCTAATGCTAACTATGACAACCTTAACCCCCACCAGTCCTAACCATAACCATAAGTAACCAAACAAAAATCCAGACTCTTAGCTACTTTAGTTTTTTGATTAAATTCACAGATATTTGATTAAATTCACAGATAACTTCAGTTTTCACTTGTGGGGACCATAGAAATTGTGGGGACATTTGGTAAGGTATGACGCCCACACATACTCACACACACACATACTCACACACACACGCGCTTCTTTGTGTGAACTGTGAAAGGACAAGTCAGGATTGATTAGCTAGCCTTTCCACCAGGGTAACATTTCAATTGGTAAGTAATAATTGGTTCAATATCACTGACAGGGAAACCAATTCTTTGCAAGTGCTGTCATGATGATTAACATCTACTTTAACCCCATGGCCATCAATTTTCCATTACAAACCAAATAAATAATTAATTTCGCTATTAATAAATGTCCACACTGATTATTATGGTATATATTACACAGAAAAGCATTCACGAGATGGAATACAACAGATCCAGCCAATGCCTCTAATTAGTAACACAATTCTGAATTAGATAAGTGCATTTCCCCCCAAAAAGCCCATACTTATGTTATGAGGTGAACATGATTGTTTAGAAGGTTCGAGGGCAGACTTGAAACGAACAATTTGTGAGCCTTTAAATAACTCGAAGGCTTCTGTTGCTGTTATTTATTTTCCTGACCATTTGAGTATACCCCTATTTGAATGAGCTGCGCATATTCCAGTCTGCTGGGCGTATGTTAAACATCAAGACCCAGCCAGCCTCAGTCAGACAGAGTGCATGCAACAAAGATGTCATTTACATGCAGAGAACATCATTTTTAATGCTCTTGTCGAACTGTCTGGCTTAAAAGCCAGCTGCTTTAATTAGTTATGGATTGTCCTGTCAGTCTCCCTTGTTATTTAATGTGGCACCATTTGTTCTCCAATAGCTCCGAAGTGTAATAACAGTAAGTGTTTCAACAGCTGTTACACCCCAATTTAACAACGGGAAAACGGGGACAAGGAAGATGAAAGTTCCGGTAAAACAAAGCACTCTGGCCCGGAGAGAAAGCCGGAAATAAACAGGCTGGCGTTATCTCTGACTAGCACATTTCAATAAGCCGCAGTGCGTTTGACGTAAAATAGAACTTCATTTGGTTGGGCAGATAGCGGAGGGGCTGACGGATGGATTGCACCTTCCGGCTCCATCCGTCTGTCCAGATGCAATGGTGAGGCTCACGAATCGAGGAAGAAGACAGATCCACATGACACTGAGATCGGCAGAAGGAGAGGATTGGGGACTAAATCTGGGGTAACGTGTGACTCAGCGGGAGAGGATGCCACGCCAGAGATCAGAAGGTCACCAGGTCAAATCCTTTGGCAGAGTGATGTCACTGCTGGGCCCTTGAGCGAAGCGTGTAACACTGGTTGCCCCTGCATTCTCAAATCGATTGTTGATTTAGATAAAAATCGACCAAATACATGCAACAATGACTTCAAAGGACTACGTATGTAAGTTTGCACTGTATGTTTGTACTTTGCACTGTATGTTTGTACTTGTTGTACTG
>JAODLD010000049.1:5201873-5214832 GCA_026781065.1 Mormyrops boulengeri
GCTACGCTGCTACTGGGAACTGAATTTCCCGGAGGAACCATCCCGAGGGATAAATAAAAGTTTACCTACCTACCTACAAGAACCGGACTAAAAGGGACGCGGGCAGGCGAAATAAGGTGCGGAGCTTGGGGCTGGTAGATGTATCTGGGCTGTCAGGACACAGGGAATAATCAATTAGGATAAAATTATTTGCTAAGGAACTGAATTATTCAGATGAATCAATAAAAAGGGTTACCCCCCCTTGAAAGGCAGACAACCCAAACCATCCCAGCATCCTTTCCCCCCCACCCTCTGCAATTCACCCACACCTTGACTCCGCCCATCCGCCTCATATGTGAGGTCGGGCACAGATTATGATGGAATGCGGGGGGGACACACCAATGCAGGACGTCCCACAGCTGGCCGAATGGCACCTTCTCACTTTCATACCATTTGAATTAGCCATGCAATAGGAAGCGACTTTCTGCTCATGACATGCTCTGTTCCCATTGCACAATCACAAGCGCAGCCACTGAGCCGTAACTCTGTACTAAATCCTTGGCGTTTTCTTAAACACTGTGGAAACTAACTGTTTGCAGTCACACTGTATGAACTATAAGTGTGAAAAAGGGAAATACTAAGAGGGGGAGGGGAATTTTCCATCCATCCATCCATCCATCCGTATGTACCCATACTGTCTGTGATTGTAGAAATGGCAAACAAATTTTGTCAGTCTTGAATCATGTGTGTGTGTGTATATATATACATATATATAAATAAAACTCCAGTGACCATCATATAAAATATCTGGCATTTATACTACAGTAGTATTGTGGTTGGTACCACACAGCATCGGCAAGTCTTGGCCGCCCAGGACCCAGTCTGCGTTTCGTGGTGTTTCCCTCCTCTGACCGCTCTCAGTAGGTCCTCACCACAGCTGACCCTGAGCTCCCCACAAGCCCTGCCGTTTCGGAGATGCTCTGACCCAGTCATGTGGCCGTAATGATTTGGCCCTGGTCACAGACACTCTCATCTTCCTCCCTATTTCTTCTGCATTCAACCTGTCAACTATGAGTACTGAACATTAGCTTACCGTCTAATATATAGTACATCTTAATACCTCAATACGCACTTTACAATATAATCAACATGATTCACTTCATGTGGGGGTGGTCATAATCTTTAGCGGTACAGAGACTGCAAAATATATTCTAATATAATGATATTGACATGAGCTGTTTTCCGTCATTTTAGAGTGCTGTAAGTGAAAACAATGTGGTGTAAAGAAAACATGAAATTTATTTAGGGAAGGAACATCCATCCATCCATCCATTTTCCAAACCGCTTATCATTCTGGGTCGCGGGGGGTCCGGAGCCTATCCCGGAAGCTATGGACACAAGGCGGAGAATAACCCAAGATGGGGGGCCAGCCCATTGCAGGAGGAAGGAATATAATAATGGTAATATAATATATTATGTGTAATCCCAGGGAAAGAAACCAACAAAATGAGCAGTTTTGCTCTGAAATATTACCCTGCAATGCATTTTACCATCAGGGCTCTACAGGGAAATGCCATTATATCCATCCAGGGTTTTTTAGTTGCCATGGTGAGTAATACAATTGCAGTAACTAACTCTTATGATTAACATCATAGGTGATGATTTTAATAGTAATAGCTGCACTGTTCATTTACCAGCAGACCTGATATTTTTTGTTGTTTCTTTTTTGCCTTCAGCAGACCAATGAAATTCTTTCTTGCTAAAAATAGAGACTCGACAAATGGGAGCGGGCCTTTACAAGGCACCGGCCCGGAGAGTGAAGTGAAGTGCATGTGGTGGTAGGTGGGGCAGATCAGATCGGTCTCTGTGTGTCATCGTGTCATTAATCTATGGGGATCTATACGGATGCAGGTGGGATGATGAGCGGCTGAAGCTGCAGTGTTTCTGTAATTATTAGTTATGGACGATCTGACTTTGAGCTTAACGTCACGTTAAATTTAATGTTCATCGTCATGCTCTTCCCATTGTTTTAATCATTCCCCAGTTTAATCACATTCCAAAAAACTTTATAGGTTTTCCGTTCCTATTTAGATTCGCATATTTTTATTTAAAATCACATGTTTAATTTATAACAAATTATAGAGGTGGTGTTGTTTGTGATCCTCAGGTTATTAATGGGCTGAGAGCATAATTGTTTTTCCACTGGTATCATAGTGTGTAAAAAGTAAAGGTTAGTTTATTTTTTTTTTCTTTTTGCTTTTGTACACTGAGATATAAATCAGCGACGTGGTTGAGGACTTGGCTATTTCATTCCAGAAACAAAATCTCCTCCGCCTACCTGCCAAGGGCTAAAAATCATTTCAAACTGCTCACGCTGCTTTAAGGGCCTTTGCCTTGCTGGCCCGGCCGGTGGAAGGTAGTAATTACATAAATTGCACAGTAAGTCACTGAAGATTGAAGTTTTGGTAGGTGGGGCGGGCGGGGGGGTTGCAGAATCAGAACAAATAAGAGAGTGTCCTATGAGAGAAAATAAAAGCAGGATTTGCTCTTGAGATTGTTTGCCTTAGTAGATGGGATCAGAAGTTCTGGAACAAACCGTGTGGTATTAGCCATGTGAAGCCAGGAAAGAGCAAATTCATGCTCTCCTCTGCTGCTGAATGATTCGCTATTTACCCATAACTCCCGATCAGGTATATGACACAGACCCGGTATACAGTATGAAACAGGCCTGGTATATGTCACAGACCCGGTATATGACACAGGCCTGGTATATGAAACAGACCTGGTATATGACACAGGCCCAGTATACAGTATGACACAGGCGTGGTATATGACACAGACCCGGTATATGATACAGACCTGGTATATGACACAGGCCAAGTATATGACAGGTTTTTAGAAAATAAGGGAATATTTAAAGCAACTAAATGCTATAACTCTACATCGTTTATAATTCAGCCAGTGGTGGGATTATCAAACACACATTTAATATATCAATTTCTTGCAGTTAAGGTAACAAGCTTATACAAAGTTCCAGATTCCCAAACTTCTGCATTTCTGCTGTTCTGAGAGCACATGTTTAGCTCAGCACAGTCAGTTCATTCGTTATCAGTATATCATCAGGGACGCAGAGAAACAGTTACGTAATAAAAGGGGTTGTTTTAAAATCAAAGTCTGATTTAACCAAAATGCAAATATGACAGAGGTGGCCACTGGGGGGGTCTACATTGTAGGGCCACGACCACCCCTTGCCACCCCCAGATCTGCGTATTCTGCTGTCCTACACAGTCCCGTACTGCCATGCTTGCTCCATCCTCTCATGGCTTGTGGCCTGTTTTGCCGGTGATTTAAATTTAAGGGGAAAATAAAACAACAATCTGTTTATTTCATAATGTGCAGTGGAGGGACATGAAATTGTCTGTCTCTTCCCGATCGCCACTGAGATTTAAGATGTGTGATAGGCATCATGGGTTGTTTACATTTTTGATTTAAAATAACGACAGACGGCCATCAGCGGGTAATTGAAGTTAAATGGCTAATTGCATGGAAATTTCATGCCCGCACCTCTGTCACGTGCCGGAGTATGCTGGAGAATGGCATTGGTAGCTAATTTGCTGACAGATGGCAACGCCGTTTCCAGGAGAAAATGAATGGGGGGGGAGTTTCGCGCTGACTCATATGTGCCTGGCGACAGCGGTCCCGCAAAGACGCCAAAAGCCACTTGACTCTGGCTTTTAGCTCTCACTCTGAATTTCCTTTGCTTTCTTTCTTCACCCCTCCAACAGATCCCCAACTCTTATGTCACTCATCAGTCTCCAGGAGAACACCATTACAGCATCTGTGCATTCTGTTAAATTACAAGAAGTCCTCCAGGCCACAGGGGGGAGCTGTGATTTTATCCTTTTCATAAGTGGCTACGTTACATACCTTCGGCCCTCAGGTTTTCAGAGGTTATATGCAGGGAAATGTGCATGAAAACAGGCTTAAAAAACACCGAAAGAGGACCTGCAAAAAATGGCATGATCGTGCCAAAAACAGGGACCCGCGATAACCGGCTCAGCTAAGTGGCCAACCTCAGAAACCCTGTTTCAGTGAAATCAGGCTGGAAACACTGGAAAAAAAGGCTGCTTTCAGTGAGACCTAAAAATATAACTGACAGTACCTTTGCCAAATGCTGTCGCGAGAGATGATGCGTCAAAAAGGGATTAAAGCTAAATTAAAACATGAGGAGACAAACCAAAGCTTGTGAGACTGAAGGCGAGCTGCTGTCTCTGTACTGCAGTGTCATAACCCAGAATGGATTGTGACAGAACTGCAATGAAATGGGACAATCGTCCATTATGTACCCAGAGTGTCCTTTGTGTATTTAGTTACCTAAGTAACCAGCATAGTGGTTTTACTTTTATCATCTCATTAAGTAAATATTTCTATTGAAAGTTGGTTATTATATTTCAGTTTTAAAAACTTACCGCTCAATGAACAATAACTTGTTGCACCTCATGAGGAACTAAGTTACTGCATAAATAAACTCTACAATCAAACTAACGTTTAAGTGCTCTCTACTCCATCATTGGGTTAAACTCAGAATAACTGGTCAGTCTCACGTGCCATATGTGTACCATAAGTATAGTCTCCTTAGCAATACTGGTCAAAGCCCACTTGGCGCCCTAAGCAAGCTTCACCACCTGTGCTCCACCTGTGCTCCACCTCCAAGACAACATGAAATTGGCTGATCAGAAGATGGAGCTCCCGGAGACCCAATCTCACCTAATGGGTTGACTGGCACTACTGGGCTGGGTAGGCGTAAATTTCCATTTGCTTAACAAAAGAAAAAAGACTCCATTTTGTTATTTTTTATATATGTTTCAAGGTAACAGTGAGGCAAAAGCTTGAATGATCTGTCAGACAAACAGAAAGATGTTTTACCGTTAGATTCCACCTTTCCTTCCTGCCATGGGAAATGCTGGATAAAACAAGCCATGTGTTTTATTTCAGTGGTACTTCTCTGCAACATAAACGGGGAAGAACGCAAGATTCAGCTTGTTAACATGGCCGACTATCTCTGTTTTTCAGAGGTATTTAATAACATTTTGCCTGCTCGTGAGCCTTTATTGCTCGCTAAGCCTTTGCTAATATTGCCTTAGGTAGGAACGTAATTGCGAGAATTAATTCCACAGGGGGATAACAGAAGCAAAAGCCTCATTTTTCCTTTGATATCTATGAAAGCAAGCACTGCTACGATCTCAGAGGCTGTCAAATGCTCCGTGTATGGATTATACTCCGGTAAGGTTGGCTAGCTCTCCATTTTCCAGGTTCAGGAATCAAGCCTTAATCGAATTTGGATCCCATGGGTGTAGATGTAGCATAATGATGATCCTAGTGGCACTTAGATATGTGTTCAAACATCCTCCAGTCTTGATAAGAAATGACCTAGAGACTTTATTGACCCCAAGAGGAAATCCTTGTGCATACACTAAACAGGGTACATAAAGGCACCGCATAAAGTATACCATTGAGCCCTATCACCACAAATTGCCTTCTTTTACCCAAAGACTCAATAATGGGTCTTTGCTGTTTATCTTACAGCACAGGAAAGTGACGTGAGAATTAGCTCCAAGTGAGTGCCTGAACAAAATTTCACCATTTATGTTTCGTACGTAACGTTGGCTATTGGCTCAAAGGCTTTCCTTTTTCTGCGACTTATCTTAATTTCTTTCAGATACCCAGATGATCCACTGAGACTCTGCCCTGGCTCTTCTCACATTGAGAACAATAAAACTGGTGCCACACAGAGGTGAACAACCCTAAGAGCCGGTAAGTCACAAGTCATGGTCAC
Organism: Mormyrops boulengeri; assembly: GCA_026781065.1. Classification (NCBI taxonomy): domain Eukaryota; kingdom Metazoa; phylum Chordata; class Actinopteri; order Osteoglossiformes; family Mormyridae; genus Mormyrops; species Mormyrops boulengeri. Next base: position 5,207,689 of record JAODLD010000049.1, read on the forward strand.
CTGACATAATCAATAAACCCCTTTTATGTCAGACGGCTGAGATACCCTGACTGATTAGTCCCTTCTACACTCAAGTGAACAACTCCTATTTCCTCTAGTACTTATTTCCTCATAAATATTAATGTAAATTAAACTCTGGCAAGTTATTTATAACCAAAGGTCTGGTGGTATTACCTGCAAATCTTTTCATCAACTGTTTTTTCTGCTTTGTCATATCTTGCAATCCATTCCTGACACACGCAGCCTATTCTGCCCATAGGAGTTAAACTGCAAACTTAGGCCGTCGCCCACTTTGCCAATGTGCTAATGCAGCACACAACAGACATCTGGGATGTTCATGCTGTCACTTGTCACTGCATTTTATTTCAGTTTTTTTTCTCTCGCTCATGCGTCCTGCCAAAATCACAATTATAAAATGACATCACTGTCCCCCCCCCCCCCAATGCCAGGATGCGCCAGTGTTGTGAGGCCCTTTGTTGACATGCGGCGAGGAGCGTGGGGTAGTCCGAGAGCGTGCAGCCGCCACGACCACACCGGCATCCGTGTGTGATGAGATCTTGCCGGCGAGATCTTTTAGGACAGGTGTGTGGCCTTGGCTGGGAGAGCAGGACACAGACCCTGGAACTCCCGCGGTTTGAGAAAGAAGCGGCTTGGATACATCAACATATCACCAGTGCAATGGGAGGAGTGGGACTGCTGTGCGACCTTGCAATGCCATACCATGTACCCCGCGGCTAAAAAGGGACGGAATCGGTCAAACGGAATTCGTGGCTCCCCTGGTTTCGGTCGCAGAACACAGACACACTGAGAGATGCTCATTCAGTTTGCTTCCCACACAGGCACAAGGAGAACTGCACCCACGGACAGCTGGGGGGGGGGCAAACTGGCAAACCTAGAGGCATCAATACACGGTGCTCCCCCCTGAGCCACAGTGCTGGCTGTAATACAGACGCCTGGCCTTATATATGAAACTGTTTTATTTATTTAGTAGACATTCATATCCAAAGCAATGTACATCTTAAGAGAGCAGTCAGTCCCTGGAGTAATTGCAGGTTAAGGCCCAACAGTGAAATCAGCTGTCAACCCATGAATTTTAACCAGTGACCTTCCTATCACAAGTGTAGCCTCCTAACCCACTAAGCTACACAGCATACTCAGTGTTATATATATATATAAATATATATATATATACACACACACACACACACACACACACAAATACACACACACATATACCTATCTGTGTGTCTGTATATTATATATATATCTGCCAATTCAAATTCCATTTAATCCTGGCAAGAAGCTGTAATAATGGGTGTCTTTGCTGGTTGGAGAAATATGCTTCTGGTACACAGCCCTGGCCTGATGAAATGGTTATTGCCAGCGGACTGGTAGATGCCCCTCAGTTTCCGACAGCCCGTCAGACAGCATAACCCAGTCTGGTCTTTCTCCGGATGCATCTTAACCACCCGACATAAATCTTTCATTAAACACATCTAAGCTGAGGAGCTGGAAAAGTATCTCTGTGTATAAAAATGCATCAATATTCATTACGTTTATGGCTGTCACTCACAATGTACACAGATGTACAATCTAAAGGATAACTTTGCACATAAATGGGCTTATTGGGAGGGAAGGTTAAAATAAATATCTATTTTTGTCACACTTTGGGCACATTCAATACTGAATTATGTTGATATAGATGCATCCAACTAGCCCATTACCACCAGCATGGAAGGATACAGACCAGACTAAGGTCTCTACCTAAATGGGATGCTTTCTAATTATTTTTCCGATATCTGCTGTTTTGTGAGAGCAGACACATTACCTTAATTTCAGCTGGCAGGACAACAGCCAGTAAGGGTGGAGTTACTGTCCTACCCCAAGCCATAAACTCAAATCAGGATGATTTGTTCCACCGCGGTTGGCAACGTCCCCTTCTTGGATTCTATACTAAGTGAAGGACTTCAGGAATATCCATGGCAACAATGCTGAATTATGACATCATTTTAAAACTTCTTTGTTTGCTAAAGAAAGCCAAAAAGTTCAATGTTTTCACCTTAATGCAGATTTTATGCCCATTGATCAATAATATAACTTGGAGGTTTCCTTGTGGGCAAGTGCTGATATAATGAAAAAGCAGAGCCCAAGTGTCATTGAATACATCTGAATATCATTACTGTTAATCTGCATTAATTATAAACTTAGACAGCATCCCTATATGATTAACCTCATCTACGAGCCTCCGTTTTACGTACCGTTTCATTCTCCTTTGTAATCAATCCATGGCATATTATTTGTACGTGCCAAGAAATTTCCCCCATAGGGTGCAGTTAATCTCGGTCATAAGGTGTAATTATATGCATTTAAATGAACGCAAATTAAAACATTTTGCGACCTAATGGCGGCATCTGTTTGAGATTCCCTGCGATGAAAATTACAAATTTTAAACACTCCAAGGAAGAATTCACAAAAAAAGACACAGACAGACAGACAGATAGACAGATATAGATATTTTCCCCTTCTGAGCATTTAGAAAGTGATGAGTATTGCTGCACCCATTTCCACATTGAAAGGTACACAAGGAAAGACTGAGGAGATATACTGTTAATTTCACTTAGGTAGGGAAAAATTAGTATAATTATATGTGACATACAGCGAGAAAAGACGGATGTGCCAATATTGTGACCCCTATATAATTACAGCTTTGTTGTTATTCTGCTAAAATCTCCTAGTAGATGTTACTTTGCATATTAAATAATGGTACATAAGCAGGATAATTACCAGCCAAAACGATGAAAAACTAAGTGCTCTTAAAACTCATATATTTTGTTCCTTTCTGCGAGTTGTCTGCTATTCTGCATCCTCATGAAATCAGTAGTCATTTCTAAAACTATGATCTAGCAGCTTCGTGAACATGCTGTAAAATCGCTGTAGGGCTATTTGTCGAAATGTGGGGATTAAAGAATACCAAATGCACAGAAATACTTGTGACATAAAAATCTTTTGGAAGTAAAACATCTTGCCCAGATCGGCTGCATGTAGCGCAGTAGAATTCTATTTTATCATTTAGGCTCGTCATTGTTTGTGATTCTTTGTGGTTCAACAGCTTGATTGGGTCTTTGGGATTCGCGTGTCTGGGAAGGACATTCATTTGATTTGTTTTGTACGTGGATTTTTAGTGTTCCCAAACGCAATTATGAAACCCTTCATTTTAATCAATGCAACGCTAATCTTGAAAAAGGATTCTATTATCAAGAACCGGTTTGTGAAAAATGTCTTTAAAATGGCACCAAGTTGGTTGTATCTGCTTATAATAAACATTTGGAGATGCTCAGTAATTCATGTAATGCAAAAAAAAATTTTAACAACAAACAAAAGCATGTGGTAAGGCTACATATCATAACATGCCTCATACTCACTCCAATCCACTCAGCTGACTCCATTTAAACCTTTGTAGGCCAGCCTAATCAGCACCAGCTGGTTTTTGTTACCTGAGGCCATTGCTCCAAATTGTGTATGCAACCAGGCTTTTGCATACAGAATTCTAGCTGAAATCCGCAACATTTATCTGGTTTGCAATCGAGTTGAAATGACATGACCAGATTGGCTGTACCATTCACGTTGATCATTACAGCTTTGGGAGCAGTGCAGAAAGACCCGGTGAAATACAGAACGGCCAGTTAAACCTCTGATTTATGATTGCCTGATATCAAGATGCTTTCCCTTATACTTTCAGCCAATAGGAAATGGCCAGTGTCTAGCATTTAAAGGTCCGCATGAAGCAGTCCAGCTAATATTGTTTGCAAGAATTACTCGGTGGTCAGCAACAGACACATTCAGTGCTGAAAATCTATCCATTGTAAGTGAGCTAGTGTTTGAGGGAGCTTTAATGATTGAGACTTACAAATGTGGAGATTTAGTATATGTGGGACAGGCAGTGTGATGTGGGAGAGCCAGGAAAAACACCAGTCACATTCCACATAATATTTTGGTGGGGAGATGTGATTGATGAACATATTAATACTATTTTTATAGCCATATACCTAGCAGCTCACTACAGACAGTATATATAAATATAAATATGGAAAATATTTTCTGGCACAGTGGAGATCATTTCCTTTGGGATCTGCATTAATTATTTGGCTGAACTGCTGGTGTCCCTATGATAACCTGCATCGTGGGGCTAAAAAAGCAAGACGGCAGTGAAGATGGCCTCAAAACTATAACTATGACCCAAGTTTTACACGTTGATATCCTATGTGCAGAAAAGCAGCAAACTAGCCAAGGTAGGAATGAGAATTTAAAGTCCTCAGCAACTTCTAGCATCATCACTCTAGCCCACCTTGCATTGGTTACTTCAGTCGGCTTCCTTCGGATTGGACCATGAGATGATTGACGGCAGATGGAAACCCCACCACAATAGAGTTTGAAGCCACATTTTATATATATATATATATATATATATATATATATGTGTGTGTGTGTGTGTGAGTGTGTGTGTCCCAGAGGACATTTGCCCAATTGTATCCAGCAGCTTACAATCTCACACACAAAAAACAACACCTACAGAGAAGAAGATGCATCTTCCTGAGAATGAAGGACGAGGCACTTCTGCTTGGTGATGCAGTGTGAATGAACCGTGCCCACAGGAAAAGTGACGGACTTATTATTTTTCAGTGCTAGATGGAGGTGAGCAGGTGTAATTATGTTACGATTTCCTGCATTCTCTCCCTCTGAAGGCCAGTGCGAATGTTTGTCCCTCCTCTCAGCTATTCACTGACCAACTTGATGGCTAAAATAAAGCGTCCTTAACAAAATGACATCGATAAAGCTCAAGGCGAAATGCGGCGTTGTTTGGTCTCGTGAACGACCGTCAGCATGTTTAACTCTGGCCCTGGGTGCCTGAATCGTGACTTATTGCCTTCATCATTGCACTGTAGGTTCACTCATGCGATCCAGACAAAACTTTAATGGGAAAGAAGGTCTTATAGCCTGTTGGCTGTCTGAAGTACATAAAGGATTACACTAACAAACTGTCCCTCACTGTCCGAGACCAAACGATTGATTAATGACAGCTGACAGAACGATAATTACAAATCCAAATAATCATTTTAAGGAAAAGTACAATGCGAATAGCCCACAAAATGTAACAAATTTTCACTTCATTGTGTAATAGCACATGCATTTTGTAATACTCTGTCACATTTTGTAATAGCTTGAATGCAATATGTTATAAAATTCCGTACATTTTTCATAAATTATGTATTGTGCCAGCTATTACAAAATGTGAGAGTTGCACTTTTTAACAATGAAAATGGAATACTGTGCTTTATGTAATAAACAACAAAAATAGATTGTCTTCATTGTCACTCTGTTAAATTGTAACATAAGATGGCGTTATTACACAATGCGTCATTACAGCACCTGTATTGGACAATATGGCAATATTACTGATGCAAGTTTAATGCATAAATTTAAAAATTACATTTAGTTCACAGGATAAATATCCATCGTCAGTATAGCACTATTTTCTACATGCCTGAATTTCAGCAAATAAAATAATTTTGCTCCCAATAATTTCATGCAAATAAGAAATTTGGACTAGATATTAGAAGCTGACAAATACATAATTCCTTGTTGGCACACAGACTGATTGTTAAAACCCATTTAATCTCTACATATGCAGAAGAATTACAATCTGTTTTTTTAGGGAATTACCTTATTAAAAAAGACACTCCTGAGATTTGAAGGCAAGAGGCATTTCTAATAGTTTAATCACCATTTTTTGGGCAGTAAAAATTACATTTTCCAAAAAAAGCTTTTACACCTTCATCTTGTGGAAAAACCGATAAGACATCGCAGTCACATCCATTTATGGGTCATTAAATTAAGCAGAAAACTTACATTGATATGTGAAATCTGGAGCATATAAAAGTTTCTTCCTGTGCGCTTTTGAATATCAGTTCCTACCAATATTGTCTCTTAAGCACGTGATAAACAATAGTTCTGTGCAAACTATCATATTGTGCTTCACGCTTTTATTTATTATTTACAATTAGGGGTGGGCCAATCCACATTTTTTCAGTTCCAATCCGATTCCGATACACAACTGCTGATACCGATGCAAGTTCCGACATGAGCTCTTTTTACTTATTATTAATATATATTATTTTTTAACTAGTAAATACACACTAAAAACTGCTAAATCTTTAATTAAGCTACTAGAGACATACATAACGTACTGTTCCACCTCGCTTGTGTGTCTTGTTTTAAGCATTTTTTAGGGATTTTGAGTTCAATTTGAATATCTTCCAGGAGAGGATACGCAAGTGGTGAATTCTTAAAATGCCACACAATTTTTCTCCCACTGGCAACAGCGCCACTTACACCTCATTGCGATTTCAAGTGCGCAAAACAGAACCTGTATAACAATAATCTATATTCTAACATATGCATCCATTCCACACTCTAATATAGAGGATTTGGGGGGAGTTCAAGACGAGGACAACATTTATGTACATGTCTAGTGCCGTGTTTCCCAACCCAGTCCTCGGGGAACCCCGGACAGTCCACGTTTTTGCTTCCTCTAAGCTTCCAGCTCCCCTGTACCAGGTATTCACTGTTCCTGATTGGCTGGGAGGGAGCAAAAACATGGGGTTCCCCGAGGACTGGGTTAGGAAACACTGGCCTAGTGGCCAGAGCAGGGGTAACTGGGAAGTCAGTCCCCAAGTGTCTTAGCCAAGTAACTGTAACCCTAAGCTTCCGGCAGCATGCTGATTCCCATTGACTTCAATCTGGCAGTGACTGAGAGTTCATGGTCGTTGGCACTGACTGCTGGTTTGAAAAGCCGCATTGCCCCCGTCGCAATGTTCACCCCCGGGACTTAGAGCCCCTGTGCTCCCCAGGCCCGGAGCAGACCCCACATATCTTTGGATGCTCCTTCTGCTGCGTTTCGAACAGCACAAAGGTCGTTGGGAAGCCTGTTGCATCGATATCCCTGTTTCCTTTCTGCCGTTAAACAAAGAGAGAAATCTGGACCGGGCCAGAGAGGAGACCGCGTCAGGAGATGCACGGAAGGTCCATCACTCACCCCCCCCCCCCCCCACCCCCAACGCTGCTCAGCTAGCCTCGCAAGTGGGAC
>JAODLD010000049.1:5214932-5234826 GCA_026781065.1 Mormyrops boulengeri
AAAAAAGAGGAAAACAGACCATATTAGGCGGGGTAGTGACAGGACTTATAAACATCTGCATTAGACCCATCAATTCATACCCACTGAGCTCCCAGCTGGTCGGGTTAAGACAGCAAAACAATATGTGCTATAAACAAAGCTTCAGCGACTTTATACATAATTATATACATGTATATAATTAGCTGTTAGCTGAAATTCCCACAGTGGAGGGATCGATGACAGCTAGTTTTCGTGGGACTGGGGAAGTCTGCCTGATCTGGAACACCATCACGCCTCGAAACCGACTTACCGTCACTGTGGGTCCATATGGCCTGCCGGGTTCTGCAGACTGAGTGAGATTGATGTTCACAGCGGGTAAGTGGGGAGCCCTTTTTAGCTTGCAAAGGAGAAGAAATGGAAGAGGGGGTGGCTGGCTGGTTGGGGGATGGGGGGATTCTGTAGGGTTCTTCAGTCTGAGGTGGACCGTTGTAAGGAAGACTGGGCCTGTGTCTGCCTGGTGAAGGTGAGCCAGCTATTCTCATACACACCATGTAATAGATATTTATAGATACCAGACATAATGTATTTATGAAGCCTCATTGTCATGATCTGCTCGTACGACCCTCTCGTGTGCCACGCCCCTCATTAACCTCGTGCGCAATCCCGCTTGTAAGTCTGTGTTCAAATCAGTTTTCCTAAGTCCGGTCATTTAAGTTTTTGTCCGTGTTGATGCTTTGCCCGCAATAAACCCTGTTTTTGGATTTCCGTCTGCCTGACCCTATTTCCCCGCTCCCTGCTCGCTCGCCCTACGCACGGACATAACAGAATGACCGGACTTCGGAAGAAGACGCCTCAGCTTATCCCCGCTGAATACAGTGCGCTTATTACTGAGGCTGGGTACTGGCTTTAGCATCCGAGATTCGGGAGGACCCTGCAGCTAGCGCCCTTGCTGCACACACGGGGGATATCCTAACCAGAATATCCCTGACCAAGGACACGTTCTTGGTGGAGGAGGTCCGACTGAAGCTCCGAAGTAAGGCGGCGGAGGCAAACCTACAGCAGATAGCCCTAGACAGCGGACTACCTGTAGATCCACCACCTGAACTGCCCAAAAGACCCCCGAATACAAGCAGAAAGAAGAAGCGGAAGAGCCAGAGACGGATAGATTCGCCGGAGATCTTCTTAGGGGCCGTCTACCTCTCTTCTGCTTGCCCTGCTGGTGATCGGGAGGATTTCCTCCCGATCCAGTACCTGGAGGTGCGTGCGATGGAAGCGGCTGCCATTTACCCCAAGCGGCCATCTGAAGTTCATATCGCCACCGCTCAGCTACCCACGCCAGCAGCTCATCCCTATCTAGGGACGCACCTGGCTCTTAAAGGGCCCTGGTCACTAATGGATGAAGCTGGGGCTTCATCCATTCCTTAAAGGCGCTAACCCTGGCTGCTGCGCCTATTGTTCCTGACCTACCTGACCTGCCTGACCCACCTGAGCTTCCTGACCCGCCTGAGGTTCCTGACCCGCTAGTCCAGGCGGCGGATGCACCGCCCTGTGAGGCTCTGGTCCCGATGGCTGAGTCCCAGTCCCGGCTGTTGCATTGCCGTCCTCCAAGGTACCTGCTGAGCCGCTGCCCTCCGAGACGCCTGCTGCATCGGTGCCCTCTGAGACGCCAGCTCTGCCCGAGGTCCTGGCGCCTCCCCCTCCTGCTCCGCCCAAGGTCCCTGTGCCTCCACCGCCAAGTCCGGTCATTGAAGTTTTTCTCAGTGTTGATGTGCTTTGCCTGCAATAAACACCGTTTTGGGATTTTCGTCTGCCTGACCTTGATTCCACGCTCCCTGCTCGCTCGCCCTATGCACGGACATAACACTCATGTTCTTGGATGTTTCTTTTATAAATTTCATAAATCTATGTCAGTAACCAGAAGGTCAATTAACAGGACCTGATGCGCACTTGCATACTTTTCAACAAATGTATTCAAAATGTCCAAAAATATGGTCGCTTGTCTGTATACCAACTTCCATCCATTTGTCTTCCAACCTTCCATCCTGGTCAGGGTCCATGGCAGGCGAACTGGTGTTTCAGCGTTCCAGGAAATTAATCATGCCAACGTCGCTGTGGACGGCTATCAGTGACGGGGCCGGCGCTTTTCATGTGGCCAACCTATTTATCTGTTACATAATATCTCTCCGTGTGCCAGTTAAAGAGAGAAAATGGCCCACTGTGGGTCGTCTTTCCATGGATAAATATTTATTCCCCTAAGAATGACCCGGACTGGGAGAAGAACCACCCTCAGGATGGGGGGCAGATTAATTTCACGTGCTTGTTGGCTTTGTGCGAGAGCCAGCTCTTCAAACGATCTAACCATGGTTCCCAACCAAGTCTTTTAAATGTTTAATGAGAGCATATACAATATAAAGTATAATACGCATGAGATTTCAGGAGGAATAATGCCTTTTTTTAATCTCCAACTTTATTCGTTTTGGTTTTTTTTTTTTTTTTTACATAAATCCGTATTATCACCGGCTCTATACAGTTATTTTTCTAGATGATGAGTGATGAGTATTAATGAAGTCCGTCGTGTTTGAATTACACTCATTTGGGTTTTTACGAAAGAGCAAGAGGTTTGAGAGGAGTTATCGATGAGAACTAGATAGACACTCTCCCCGGAGCTGTGTAAGTTCTAATGCAAATCACGGCTCTGAGAGGGGATTATGAAATTCAATGGGAGATTATTAATAGGCTGTTGTGCTTGGCACGCTGCTCAGATACACCGTCCCCCCGTGGGCTCAGGAAACATCTGTACTGTCTTTGTAGAGTCCAGGCAGCGGCTATGCTGAATTACGACAATGCATATCAGCTCCTAGCTGAAAAATCCATCCAAAAGCTCCACCTTCTTATCCTAAACCACGTATCAAATTACATTCCGACGGCTGCCAGTTGCATGCATAAAAGCTCGATTCTTAATTTCGCTTCTCGCCTTCCAAAAACTGCCCCCCCCGACTGTCAGGCACCACATGCTTTACAAAACCATGGTGTGCCAAACTGGGATCAGAGAGCAGCCCTCCCTACTCATGTCAGATGCATTATTGGGGATCAAAGGGCTACAATGACTTCGGTACACGGTAGACACGCTAGCCAGTGTACGAAATACCTGTCAATATTCGGGGGGGGCCCCATCTCCCTATTGTTGCCCAATACCGATCTTGAGACCCCCTTACAATTTTGCTTTTGAGGCTTTCAGGGGGTCTCATGGGTTAATTGGGTGTGTCGGACCCCCCTGTATTTCGCACACTGACGCTAGCTGTTTAGCGCAGTTGGGGAGGGGGCTCGTTGTTTGGGTCAAGCTGATATTAGCTTCGTGTAAATGAAGAAACAAAATTAATTCTCGCTTAAAATAAATATTAGGGGAAGTTTTATGGTCCACGGATCAGTATGACACAGAACTGGACAAGGACATGATTAATAACTTTAACCTTCCAGGCATCTGTATGATTTCAAAGGCCTTGTTTAACAAATTGGCTAAAAACTGGCATATCAGGGGAAAATGTTATTGTTTAATCTGACAAGGACTGCTTTACAGAACCAAATTTAAAATATTTACTGAATCTGTCTAAGGCTAAGAGCCAGCCGCTCTATATCTAGGCATTCAGCCTTGTGAGTTAAAGATTTAGGAGCTGTGTTCGGATTTAGGATTCAGTGTGAAATAGGCTGCCCTTAACACACACGCTCTCAAAGCTGGTAAAGTGCTCCAAATCCCACATTTTTAATGTAGTGGCTCCCAGATCAGCTGCACTCAGATGTGGAACACCGCCCTGCCAGATGAAGAAGGGGTTAAACAGGACACCAAAGAGGCAGTGAATCAGCGAAGCCCCCCCCTCCCTCATGAATTCAATCAAAGATGAAATGCCGATTTCTCCTCATGCGGGTCCTCCATTGAGGTGGAATCTTTCTGAGGGCTTTCAGGAGACACGTGCAGAGGTATTTACCTCGAATGACATGATAGCATCCAACGATGCGCTTTACGGATTCCCTCTGAATGAAGCTCAACCCCCTCAGGTTTATCTGAGCGTGGCGGCTTACCTGCCTTTCAGCTCTACGCTGACAGCACAGGCCCTGGTTAGACCAGCCTCCCCCAGATAAGCACGAACCTTAAGAACATCGCCGCCCCGCTGAATGACATTAGAAGTAATCCGACCATGGGGTAACATAGCGGCGCCACGGGAATCTTCGTGACCCATCTGATTTTTGTCCTGCTGAAACCGCTTATGCCTTCATTAGCTGGATTAGCGAGGTGGAACGGAGTCATTCGGGGATGCTTGTGTTGACGGGCAGGATGATCCAACAAGGATGGGGATGGCATGGCGGTACCCCACATTAATTTGCATTTGACACTGCCCAGCTTGAAAAGGAAGTTCGGTAGGCTGGTGTATTAAAATGTTAATTATAATGACTCATCTGTAGATCAAGCCTCCTCTTGTGTTTGCAAATGGATTCAAATCACATGATGCACAGAAGCAACTTTTATGTGTCTTAGCATGGAACTCATAGGACCCAACAGCAAATGAGCAATTTGGTAGAATTAATATGTCATGTGCATTTGTACATAAGGACTAATCACATGGGCCAATCAAATGTGCCAAAAAATGTGATGTCATGTTATGGTTTGATCATCATAATTAACCAGCTGCTGCAGATATTCAGCTGGCCTATGAAGACCAGTATAAAATGAGGAATGGTCGGAAACATCAAACCGCCACTTGGTGGGGTATGCATCTTCTCCCAGTGTCCATTTGGGTTTCTTTCAGGTCCTTTGATTTGTTCCCGCAGTCTGAAGCTACACTGCTGTTGCAGGTGATATGGCATCTCTGAATTGTCCTTCAGTGTTTGTGTGGCATTGAATGTGCCACTCAAAACAGCATCCAGAGAATACCTGGTTCTGAAGACCCAAGGATCACTATAACCATGAATGTGGTACGTGGTTCTGGGAAATAAACCACCCAATAACTGTAAGTACTTACTATGTAAATTAATTGCCATCACGGTCAAATAAAAAGAAGGCGATGACTTTAAGTCACTTTGAAGTCTACTCAGACTTGCTGATAATTTAGTGAAGTGAAAATGGAACCCGAATTTCAAGAAATAAATGTTTAAAATGATTTAATTAGATCTGTATTGCATGACTCCATTTATTTGAGACAGTAATCAGAAATAAGAACCGTTTTCCCTTCACAAACTCATGGCTTTCTGAGTTAATTTCTCCACTGCTTCATATTTATACACCAGCTGCTGGTCTTACTTGAAACCCTGTTTTATATCCCCCCCAGTACTTTGGTGTTTTTTTTATTTTCACTTTAAATAATTTCAAATCACTGAATATCATTTAGTATGCAAATGTGGGAGAACAAATGCAAAAATAAGCATATTTCATAAGGGGGGAAAATAAGCATGAAACAGAATCGTGTGCCAGTTCTTGGTCTTTTTGCATAATTTTATAAGACTAAATTCAAGAATGTCAAAACAAATCAATAACATGGGCGACTCCCAAAGCTTCACATCACACCAGCCAGTAGGCCTCATTCTGCTGCTGCGCCATGCATATGTTACGCTCCTCGGCTCAGGAATTTCCATCCAGTCTGTCTTACATGCAAAACTCACCTTCAGCTTTGAGTTCTGTGGATTCCACACTTAAGCCAACACCTCTGGCCCGACCCAGAGGAAAAACAGCCACCTGCCATCAATCACCGCCTGCCAGCGTACTTGAAGAAACACTTTAAAGAATCAGTCACGGCCGTCAGACGGTAAAGAAACTGTATAACACAATATGCTACAAATTGCTATAAGTACAATTTCATGTATAGAGGGAAACAAAAGCTCTATATTTCATTTATTTATTATGGAAATTAAAATATGCATTTGATTATGTGATCAAAAAAATGTTCCCGCTGCACTGGAAAGACCAAACGGCATCCAATCAAACAGCACCAACCCACACAACTTCAGTTTAGCAGACTGTGTGTCAGCTTCAATCACATAATTACTTCTTTATTAAATCAGGGAGGTTGATGATTAATTGATGCAGGGCTGAGAGGTATAAGCATCCAGTATGGAGCATCGGGTAGGATAGTGGTTAAATGTCATGGACTGGTAGCACAAGTTTTTCTGGTTGTCTCACAGAAAGGCCGATGAAGAAAGGAACTTAACTTGAACTGCTCAGGTAAAGTATTCAGCTTTCAGCATATCTACAAAACTAGGTTCCTGCTAGCCATTCATCACATCACCACTTCATGATTAAAATGCAAATGTGTGAATTTATTTCTCAACTCATGATCCTTTTGAGTGTGTGTTACACTAAATGTGTTTTAGTGATATGCTGTTTACTTTCCAGGTTTTCTCTAAAACATTCTAGTACCACCGCAACCTCCACTTGGACAAGTGGGTCGAAACTAGTGATGGTGTATTTGCGAATGAGTTGGCTCTAAGAACCGACTCTTTTAAGTGAACATCTGAACAACAAGAGCCAGCTTACATGAAGAAGAGCCATTTATTAAATGAAAATAAAGGAGCTTTTTATTGAAAAATAAAAAAGGGCCACTTGAGAGCTGAAAGAATTTTTTTTGAAAGAGTCAGAATAGAAGGTTCTGCTCTACCTAAGTTTTGCATCTGTGGAAGCAGTCCCGCTTTCAGCATGAGAATGATTTCGTGGTTATTGCATTTCATGCATGGCTAAGGAAACTCCAGTACGGTTAGCCACAGTGGCTAACACTAAGGAAACTCCAGTTAGCCACAGTGGCTAATGCTAAGGAAACTCCAGTACAGTTAGCCAGTTAACACATAAAAACCTACTTAAGTATCCCTCACCGCAAATAAGACAGCTAAGTTCATCATTCACTAAAGGTTTTTTAACTGAAGCACACTGTAACTGTTATAGTAAGCTCTTTATAAGTCAGTTTCCTCCAGGGGCTATTTTGCCAACAGAATTTGTGGATCCTTTTGCTGTCAAGACTTCTTCTTTTAGCCCTTGTCACGGATACCTCAGAGATGGGAAAAAGGTCATTCTCACTCGCTGGCCCGGCAGACTTTCCAAGACGCTTCACCGCTGAAACTGAGATGCGTCAACGGAATCGGCCCTATAAAGCGCCGTGACGATCCAAGGACGATAGCATCAGCAAAAAAACGACAGGCTTACGGAGGTGAAACTTTCAGGCTTCTATTCTAGGCTGGTATCGTCACGCTTGTCATCCGAGAGCGCATCAGGAGAGGCGTCGCTTTTTTCACTCTGGCATCTGTCCACCACACCAGCGGTGCTGACACACGTGTCCATGGTGTGTGAAAAGTGTAAATTAACCCGACGGCAGAGTGTAATTTGCATGGTGTGTGTTACAGCCCTCTTCCTGTGGCCCCCTTTTCCCTTTCCCACTCATATTTTCATGCTGTCTTCATAATCCACACATTTATGCATTCCATTACACAGCCCTTCCACTAATTAGCATAACAGTCATCAGTGGTCATGTCCAACGTGCACATACTTCTTAAACCTTCTCAATCCCACTGTTATACTTTGCTCCAGCATCTTCCCAGCATCACTTTTGTTTTGTCACACAATTTCCATGAGCTCCTGATCCCTTGAACTATGTGTAATTCAGCCTGAATACAGTACATCTGCCGTAAATTGGTGGGTACTGCTAAATGGATCACAGATAATACAAGATGATTTGGGTTTGCTAGGAACAATGCAGGAAAGATCTTAATGGAGTACCTTTCGTGTGTCTTCAACACTAAATTGTTTGTAGTAAATAATAAAACAAAGCATAATGTATATAATTAGAAATTATAATCTGAAACATCTGACTGCTGTATTCCTCTACCATGTGGAGAAAAGCTTCCACAATCACATAACTCATCTACAATGTATCACCTCATGATCCTCAATGGAATCATACAGGAGTAGATGAGGATCTTAATTACAAAACAAAATTCAAAAGTAAACAATCCCGCTGCATGTGACGAATTACGTTGGCTTATATTATGAAGAGTAATGAGTTCTGTCTTTTCAAGAAATGTAGTGCATCCAAATATATTTTGGGTCCAGGGTAAATTTTTGCATGCTTATTAAGATGCATTTACTCTATAATATCAAATGAAGAGGACACAGCATCATCCATTTTCCAACTGCTTATTGTGGATATGGCTACTGGGGCTTTGAAGAATATTCCAGATGGCCCCAAAATGAAATGTGTAATGTGTGAATTCCCCTCGCAAAATCATTTATAGTGCAAAAAGTTATGTTTTGCATCAACACTCACTAACTATTCCACTGATTTACACCTAAATATTTTGTATATTTGTATTTTTTGTATATTTCTATTTAAAAATACCACTTTTTTGTTCAGATTTTTACTTTGTGTGGTAAATGCTGTGGAATTTGAGCCTATTGTTTTCCAGCCAACTAGAATCAATGCTAACAAAGTATCTAATTGGAGCCCTCAGAAGTGAACTTCACAGTATCCTGTACAGCGCTCCGCATTAAAAATGCATGACTGTAGCCGAGTCCATCTCCAGAGGAACTCGCGAATAAGGAGCTTCAGTGATCATGTGAAGGCCTTTGATACCGGAGAGTCGGTGTTTGCCCGGATGACACGAAAGATTCCAGGTCAATAAAACGTACTGTGGTTCACAGCAGCAGAGAAACTTTCCAAAAGTGTTTTTTGTATAATAAGCAGTAAAAAAAAAACTGAAAAAATGAAGCTGTCGTGTGCCTCTGGTCGATGATGCATGTAGGAGCTGTAGGACCAGCTCCCATCTGCCATCGCTCACTTCCTGTCCACCCGTGACTACGGTTACCTCCCATCTGGCTTCCGTAAAACGCCTCAGTGTCGAGATCCGCTGCAAGGAAGGTCCTGGACAGACGGATGTGAAATATGGCCCATTAGTGGGATTCATTCAGGCAATTGGCAGTAGACACCTTATGCGCAAATTAGTGCATTAGACTAATCCTGTTCGTTAACACCCACCCAGATGAAGCGAATGCATCAAACATGGGTTGGTGAGGGAGAGGCCAAATCCATTCCAGCGCTGAAATCTTCCCGATTCCATCATATTCAATCACAGTGGTATAAAAAGTGCTTTTTTCTTACAGGTATGCTAACAATGAATGGGCTGGTATGCGGTCCTGCACTCTGAAAGGTGTAATACAATTCGGAGTGAAGCCTGTTTTCCTGTATTTTGAATGTTATTAACAGATGTAAATGCCACTGAGAATGGAGGTGTTGATTTCACATGCATCTTCTTCCTTATCCTTTTTAATTGCAGGTCTGCATTCATGAAAACAGAAGAGTCACGAGGTTTCAAAGCGCACAGTTGTTCACATGGTGTATATAATCACAGGGCACTGGGTTAATGCTGAGGCTTTCCCTTAAGCCAGCTACACTGTACTACACTAGTGAAGCCCATATTTTTTCTGTTTTCACATTTGAACATATTGCTCAAATACGATTAGTCGCACCCTTTCAATAGTCGTAAGAGCTGATTAGTCGCACCCTTTCAATAGTCGTAAGAGCTGATTGGTTGTACCCTTTCAATAGTCATAAGAGCTGATTGGTCGTACCCTTTCAATAGTCATAGGAGCTGATTGGCCGTACCCTTTCCATAGTCATAGGAGCTGATTGATTGGCCGTACCCTTTCAATAGTTATAGGAGCTGATTGGCCGTACCCTTTCAATAGTCATAGGAGCTGATTGGCCGTACCCTTTCAATAGTCATAGGAACTGATTGGTCGTACCCTTTCCATAGTCATAAGAGCTGATTGGTCGTACCCTTTCAATAGTCATAAGAGCTGATTAGTTGCACCCTTTCAATAGTCGTAAGAGATTTGATACACACTGAAGGATTCCTGGGTGGGGGAGCATTTCAGAAAGACATGGTAATGCCTTTTGCCGAGAAAGCCGAGATTCGGTTACCCCCCCCCCCTTCGAAGCTGGCAGAGAGAACCTGGCACCCGCTTTCCTCATCCAGCCAGACCTACAGACCGGGTCGTTTCACAGAACCCCAGTGATAATGCCAGTACTTAGTCCCAGGCCCCGGGTATGCCCACGGGACTCTTCCTGGGCCCAGTGACCCAGAAGATGCACTGGATTACTGCGGGGGGGGCGCTACTGGCAGTGCCAGCAGCAGGCAGCTGGACGTGCCAGGTGGACCAGCAGAGGGAGGGAAGCATGTGAGTCACCGGGCCACGTCGAGTACTTAGCTTCGCAGCTTGGAGTACAGCGGCTCGGTGCACAGACCCGTCAGCTGAAGGCTCTCTGTAGGGGTTCCTGGAGGGGCCTTACCAAACACACTCAGTATCTCATACTAGTACTGCAGGCACTGAACACGGCAAACTTCTGCACACTGCAAACTCCTGCTATCAGAGGTAGAAAATTCAGGTTCAGAAAGTACAAATCCAGACCAAGATTTTCATTTAACCAACCAGTTCTGTACTCTGCAACTGTCACTCCTTATACTCAACTGTTTAGCTGAAACAAAATCTTGGCTCGATTTGTACTTCCATCTCTGCCTGCTAAAAGTATTTATATGAAGTTTACGCCTTACTCAGGAAATGGCGTGTGTGACTCAGCGGGGCCATGCCACTGTGCCGATGACCGGACAGTCACCGGAGGGAGCCATGGCAGAATAGTTACGCGTCCATGAGCCCTTGAGCAAGGCCTTTAACCCCCAGCTCCATGCTGGCAGACCCTGTGCTGTGACCCCCAAGCTCGCTCTCAACTGCATGTGTGTCTCATCAAGAGCAAAATGAGATGTGCATAACGACAAAAAAGTTGCCTTTGACTACGTAGCTTTATTTAATTCCATAAACAGCACAGCCTGAATATGTAGCTGTTTTACGCTTCTCTGAAAAAGCAGAGAAGTAGCAAAGGGGCACGCTGACTGGAGGGGGGAGATGAAAAATAATCCAAGTCTAATCACGGAGTCCCGAGCGGGGAGACTCCCGCTAGCAAACGAACAGCCGGCAGCCGCCGGGTTCCGTATCCAGGGTCACTTCCCCCATCGCCCTCTAGTGCTCCATCTGCCCCACGACGGTGTCTCGACTGTAGGCTGCGAGAGCCCGACCTGGCTGACATTGATAAATTAACATCCTGACGTGTGAGATGAGGCGAGAGAGGCAGAATGGCAGCATGTGACTCCATCCAGCTCGAGACACGGGTCTCTACGAGGAGCGAGCACTGGTGCGTCAAATGGTGGGCATGTCCAGAGGTTTATTTCTATTGGCCAAAAATGCTGTTGTCAATAAATGTTATTTCAGAAAGAGACCAGACATTCCATCAACACATATAGGTCAGGCAACGACTATGATTAACAGACATCTATAATATAATGCCTCATTCATATTTGTTCATACAGTATAGCGTAAGACATTTCCAGTACTTAACATTTACCACCATACTTGCAGAAAGCGCAAAGAAAATCACATGCATGGTTCCACCCGCTTCGC
This sequence comes from Mormyrops boulengeri, assembly GCA_026781065.1. Lineage (NCBI taxonomy): Eukaryota > Metazoa > Chordata > Actinopteri > Osteoglossiformes > Mormyridae > Mormyrops > Mormyrops boulengeri. The sequence continues at coordinate 5,226,397 of JAODLD010000049.1, forward strand.
CACACTCTAATCCTGCCAACATGCCCACCTATCAACACGCCCACAAACCTTTCCGACAGACCCACAAACCTTTCACCATGCCCACTAACCTTTCTATACCCCCACTACTCCAGCCTACAGAGACCTATACCTATATCCATGTCATCATCTGGTATATGTACATTAACCTCAATGAATATTGTGTCCATCCCTGCTCATTGCATTTCTGGCTGGAGAGGAAGCTGGCTGGACACCTCATTGGACTCCCAACTCTATGGTGGCACCTTTGATGCTTATCCACAGCCTTGTCTTTAGAGTTTGCTCTTTCCCTCCTTGTTTATATTGTTTCCAACCACAATCCAAAGACATTAAATGAACTACTGTTCGTATATTACCCATAATACACGCACAAATTTCCCAGTGTTGTGTACCATGTCTAGGGGTGTAACTAGAAATTTTGCTCTCCCTGTCGAAATGTCACCTTGCCCTCTCGGCTCAATGTTAACGTATAGTTTTATATACTGGGTGGCATGGTGGCACACTGTTGCCTCACATCTCTGGGACCAGGGTTCGAGGCTCCACTGTGGTTCGATGTGTGTGAAATTTGGTGCATGTCGTCCCCATTTCATCGTGGGGTTTCCTCCCACAGTCCAAAAACATGCGGAGGTTAATTGGAGTTACCAGATTGCCCGTAGGTGTGTGTGTATGAGTGAATGGTGTGTGAGTGTGCCCTGTGATGGGTTGGCGCCCCATCCTGGGTAGTTCTCTGCCTTGCACCCATAGTCTGCAGGATAAACAGCAGACACCCCACAAATCTGCAAAGGACAAGCGCTTACTAAAACTGGATGGATGGATTGTGCATAATTCACGCCCCCTATAAAGTGCAGGGCCCCCTGAATCTGCCTGGGTATCCATGGCCCTGTGTTTGCCTGCTCATTGTTTGTCTGATGTGCAATATTTGTTATCTTAGGTAGAAAATATAGATAGTAGTCTTCGCTCTGTCTTCTTTTCCTTTAAATTATTGATATTTGTACAGGGTTTTTTTTGCATAACATAAGTTATTCCAGAACTCTGTCTTTAGCACTGTAATATCTGCTATGAATGTTGCGTCGTGTGTCCAAGAAGAATGTTATTTCGTTTCACTGTGTATTGTACATGGCTGAGATGGCAATAAAGCTTTACTTGACTTTACTTGAATTGGGAGTGTTAGAGTGTGCACTGCAGTAGACTGGTGTTCTGTCACTGCCTTATGCATCCTGGGATAGGCCCCAGGCTTGCTGCGATCCTGCGGCAGATTAGCGACTGACGAAAATGGATGGATGATTGCTTTCGGAGGATGTGAAGCTGCACATGGGGTGTGGACACGGCTAGGGGTCTAAAGACATGAGGTGCAGATGTCCATCATGAGTCAGACGTTCTTTCCTGTAGCTAAAGCAAGAAACTAGTGCCTGGATGAGATAAGATAAGGCACCATTAAAGAGTTTAATCACGCTGTCCTGACTGCCACGGCTCCCCCATCAAATGGCGAAGGTGGGGGGTCAGAGATAAACGCCCAATTTAGCGAGAAGTAGGGGGGTGGTGATCAACGATTGCACGTTCTTCCTCCCTGGCATGGATCTGTAACGGAAGGGGGACGTTATAATGGGATAAATGCCCCAGTGACATGGCAAACCACTGCCCGCCATGGATAACGTCTCTATTATGGATCTGAAGCCACAGCCCTTGGTGGGGCCAGACACGTCTGCGTACATGTTATACGGCACAGGTCTCTAAAAAGGGTGCATTTTACTTTTTAGAAATGTTTAATACCAATGATTTTTTAACTAAAAAGCCAGGCCAGGCTATACATTTTGAAAAGCTTTTTGTTCAAGAGCCTTTTGTAGCTCTGCATGAGCTCGTAAACAAACCCACCAGCACACGGAGGCATCCCCCGACTTCTTTTCAGCCATCAGAAAACTGTTGCCTTTAGCTTATGTGCACTGCTGTAAAGCTTATTAACCGATAATTAAGATTCAGTGCTCTGGAAAGCAGGCATCCGTGGAGATACCTTAAGTACGTTTACCTGGAAATCTCCGCTTCGGCTGGCTCTGGCTTCCACTCAGAGCCCTCCCATCTAAGGAGTCCTCACAGAGTTCATGACTAAAACCCACGCCAAAAATAAACAAAACAAGTCCTTGATAGTCACAGTTGTGGCAAGCCATGCTTTCTCAGCAATGCCATCTTCGATCAGGGCAGCGGAAGCCTTGGCAGTGGAAGAATGAGGGAAAAAATGCAGCCAATCGTATCTGTACCTTTTTACTGCTGACAGGAATTCAGTTATTGCAAAAAGCTGCAGGTTTTGTAAACACAGTCTCGCAGCTGCTTGGCATTCCGGCACCTTTGTCCGCAGTACTGTCATTATGCAGTAGCTTTTACAAATATTCCCCCCCCCCAAATGTTCTTCCATCAGTCAGGATATTATCATGCTCAAGGACAAAACCACACCCTGTCTCCATTCCTCACAGAGTGTGGGTAAACTGGGAGTGAATGCCTCACATTCCCAGAATGCTCGGCGAATTCAAGTAAGGTCTAGAAAGCTGCACAGACCAGATCTGTCCAGGCCACCAAACTCAAAATGGGACACCAGTCTGTGAGGGAACAGTCTGGTCTCGTTTCGGCAGAGCAAGGCACCAGGAATATTTGCGGCACATTTGAGAACTGAGGGAAACCGGAGCTCGTAACAGGCGCCACGGCATGGCCGTGCGCTATGCTTGACAGGGGCTGTCAGTATTGCTGCCGGCAAGGCCTCATACTCATGTTCTCTTTCATCACTTCGTGTCCTCTATTATCACCCAACTTTTTTGCAGCACAGAAACAGATATTTTGGTAACAGAGTTCCATAGTTAAGTGTCAACGCATCTGAACTGACAAACAAGAATTTCTTCCCCACTAAAAATCAACATCAGGACATCAAGAAGGAGGGTTCTAGCAATTTCACAGGACTATCTCTGATGCCAAAGGTCACTGGCCATCATTTACTTTGCATGTGTGGGCAGAACTCTTTTTTGGCCAGGAGGAAGGGTGATGCACCTCTAGGACATTTTTGAGAAGAATGCAGCCATGCTCATTTTCAGGCCCTCCAGCCTTAACAATTTGTGTTCATTGTGACAGAGAATGTCAAAAAGATTTGTGGGAGGCAGACATAAGTACTTAGTTCAGTGGCAGGTTTGTTATTGCTTAGGAAAAAGAAAAAAATAGTAAAATTTGACATTTTAGTGGCACCAAGGGATTTTTAACTTAAGTGTTTTATTTTTTTGACCATTAACAAAACTGAAACTGCCACATACTTGATAACAGAATCCGGAAGAAGCGGACAAAAAGCTAGTGATTGGTGAAATGATTTAACCTGGTGAGACCTAATCAGGTAACCTAAATGGATGAATTAAGCCAGTCAGTGATTGACATAATGCCCCCCACCTCCCATAAAATCTGAAGCAGCATTTCTCCCCTGAGCGAATGCGGCCTCTTCATAACACCTCTCTGGTGTTAGCTACAGGAAAATCAAAACACGAAGAGAGAATGACATTCTTAAAACATCATATTTTGATAGATAAGTGAAAAGACCACCTCCCATGAAACTCACCTGTCTTTCAGATCCCGTGAAAATGATCTCCCCTAAAGGCTGAAGGACCTTGTGAGGTTTGCACTACGTGTGCTTGCTAATTAAAATGCCAGTGTCAATGTGCATGAATACAGGGTGCAACATTTCATGCCCTCAGTTTGGATTTTTTTGAAGACTAACTTTCTCTGACGGCTCTTTGATGCAAACTCGCGCGCGAGCCCACTCTCGTGCGCTAATTGCTTGTAGCATTGATGGGCACTTAGTAGCTTAACAGCAGAAGGTTCAAAGGTAATTGCATTTATATTTAGTAATTGGAAAAGTGTTGCGATTAAGCAGCCTTTGAACATGGACATAAAGAAACAAAACCATGAAGCAACATGAAGGCATGACCCTGACTTTATACTGTTTTAAATGCCAACGGTATAAAAGGTTTGACCAATGAATTGTTACATGGTTCATATTTGTATTCATTGCAATGAAGGGCACATGTTAATGCAAAATAATTAACGCCACCCAGCCTTGGGGGATCAATCTGTCTCTATCATAGACTGGCTTTGAAAGGACGACCCGTCGCTACAGCAACAAAACGCCAGACCGTGGTAAATGGTAAGCAGCCGCTGGAATCGGCGACGCATCCGTGAACAGAATGCCGGATCGTCGTGCGTCCTTCAAAGGAAATGGAGCCCCCTCTTTTGTCAAAGAGTGCCTGGTGGGCATGTGTGCGGCAAGGCAATTAAGAGTGGAACGGATCGCCTCTGCGGCGACCAACACGCTATGCTTTTTAAGGGTGTTGAGATTGGGAGACAGCATCGGTAGTAGAGGCTGTTTGTCACTAGGCTGCCCAGCATCCCCCTGTTGAGAGAAAGCTGTGGAGCATCAGCTTGCCAGCGGGAGACCAATGCAGCACATAGTTATGGGTTAGGAAATACACAACTGGTTCTCCTCCCATCGATCTTAATGGGTCTTTCCATGGCATTTCCCGAGGTGGTGATGACCCCATGGCTACCCATTTTCTTTGGTCATTTCAGCTGCAGCAAGGATTACGACTTTCATACGGGGATTTTACACGTTAAAGGAAATTTACGCTCCCACCCTGTGCCATTCTATCCCCACCACGGTGCCCAAACTGTACAAAGGCCAGAGATTTTTTTCCCACAATGCATTTCATACTGCCACAGATTGGACTTTCGAAGGAAGCCTTGTTTTTCAGTGCCCGAACCATCACGGGTGGCCCCCTGATCAGTGCACCGGCACCCCCGGTATGCCGCCGGGTGCAAAAGCCGATAAATTGCACGTGCCTGTACGGCTGCTGATTTACACCTTTTACTTTGATCTTAAAAATGTGCTTCATACAAAGCTGTGGAAGGAGCTGCAGAATTAATTGCGGAATTTATGGGGGAAGTCATCCATTTTAATGTCCCCCGCAGCCACATAATACTTAACGGCCTATTGTTTCAGCGTCGATTGGCTCATGTGGCAAAGGCGTCCTACTCCCCAGCTCCATAGTTGTGTAACGTTACATTCATTTACATCATGCTGGGTTCTGTGAAGGAGCAGAAATCACCAGGACAATGGCTCTCCTAGTTCCAGGCTTTCCTTGACTCATCCACAGAATAGAGCCAAAAGCTCTACCATTAAAATTATTACCGTACCTTCACCAAAACATACGACTCTCTACCACACTGCTGCCATTAGCGGTAGGACTGTCAGCAAGGTAAATTAAATGATGTTTTCTTTCTGTGAGTCTTTTTTTCTCCATTATAACAGCCAAATTGATGGGAACATCAACTCAGTTCAACTGAGCGATTTTCAAAGCTTTGTTGGATATTTTTGGCTTGCTGTTTGTTTTTTTTTTTTGTTCCCCTTTATTAAGACATATTATTTGGACCCAGCCTTCTCACTTCCACTTTCCCCAGCAGGTCAATATCTCCATGGTTTCTGCCCGGTAATTGCTCAGGCCAAGGCGTACGAGGTGCTCATGGCAGCCAGGCCTGAGCTTTTAAGTCTCCGCGGGATCTAGTGAGGACACAATGTGACCTGGAGGGGGGTCTGCAAAACCGAGGCGAGTCCCCGCTTGTGCGATGTGCCCCAGCTGCCGGCAACAAAGTGGGATGAGCGGCGGGCGACATTTGTTATTAAAACCGACCGGAAGAATCTCTCAGCTAGGATGGCGGACAGGACCACGAGGTGTGGAGACTCTGACGGCGAGCATCCGGGTTTATTGACCATGTTTCCCCCTTGTTTTGGGTCTGAATGCCATTGAAACGGAAACACCATAGCTAGGAGCAAAGGCAAAATTAACAAATGGGAAGAAGGGGGGACATGAGTGCCCAGGGGGGAGGTCCGAGCTTTTAGGAGTGGCCTCTAAGTAATATCCAGGTTTTACGGGGCTGAGATAAAACAGAGACATCAATATATATACGCAGTAAGGAGAATGGGGAGCAGGTGGAGTAATCAGTGTGTGAAAACCCTGTGAACCGACTTGCCCCCTTGAGATGGCTGGTGGTTATGCGGCCCTAACAAGGTCCCCCCCCCCGTACAGACCCCCGTTTCCTCAGATCGGCTCCGTGAACAGCCTTGGGGTCACATAGAGGTGAACCAAAACTAACGAAGACATCGGCAGCTTCCTCCAAGTACAGATATAAACATCTCTACTGACAGGAAGTTCAGCGAGAGGATGCTTAATATTGCAAGGGGTAAATAACCTTTGAATTTTAATATTTCTAGCTTCCTGGAACTCATTAATTACAAATGCATTCCGACGCGAGGCAGCTGCGAGTTGAGGACTGAGCGTAAGAATGGATAAAGGAGTTTGCTATGAAATTCTGCATGTCCACCAATGGGAACAAAGGAATTTAGGCTGCTAGGTGCTGTCTCAGCCCCCCCCCCCAAAAGGAGAGTCATGGCCCTGGTATTGGGATTGGGGGGGCATCCCTTCACTTTTAACCTTGCCAGTGTAGAGTGAGTGTGAGTGCAGGGAATTTCACAGTCATGCTGTGTGCAAACTCGTCTCAAATCTGCCCCCTACAGAGGGGGATGGACAATCAGGATGGAGGGACCACAACTTTCTTCACTTCCCACATTATCAAACTTAATAACTTTTCCTTTTTAACTGTGCTGTCTATCCAGGCTGGAAAATGAGTGCAGAAATCTTTATTAGAGAAATGGAATAATCCCAAAAATAAGGGAAATCAAACCAGTTAGTCCTTGAATCAGCACAGAAGTTTTTTTTCCTTGCCCCTAGAGACCAGTCATTATGTGAAACCATTCTCTCACTGGGGATTAAATGAATTCCACTCTAGGGTAAGGTGGTGCAGTTTTGCAAGTATCATGAGATGGTTAATCAGAGTGATGACTCAAGCTGAATGAAGAACCTCAAGGAGAAAATGAGGATTACATTTCGACATCAATCTTAATTTTGTCATTACTGTCGAGATATCTGGCAAGCACAGACTCCCGTTCCTGACCCAAACTCGTACTGCTGAATATGTCTAAATGAGTTTCACAACCTGCTCTCAAATCTTGTATGTTAAAAGGGCATTTTTTGCCTTGGCTGGAAAGTATTCTTGCCCTTATGTCACCTTCATGTATTAAGCAGATGCTTTTATCCAAAGCGGCATAGAGGTGAGGATCAGAGAGCAGTGCCACCCAGTGTCACTGGAGCATTTGGGTTATTAGTTTTGTTCAAGGGACTAACGGTGACATCATTCTGCTAGCCTTAGGGTTTTGAACCAGCGACCTTCTGAGTCCTAACTCAGAGAGCCACACACTGCCCCTTGCTCTAGTACTTTGCTGTCAAGTGGAGATGTGTAACATTTCTGTGAAGTCTACTGGGTCTATATACAAGGCACTAGGTTCATATTAAAATGGCAGCCTCTCCTGACGGACGCAGCACTGCAATGATTAATGACCCTCTGCCTGCTGAGGACAATATAAAACCACATCTTCAATTTTATTCCCCCAACTCAGAGATGTGAAAATTGCCTCTCCCAAATTGCTCACTGGCCGTATTTCTATTCTATTATATCGCTCCTGCGTACAGTTATGAGTTAGTCATGAACAAAAGAGGACATGGTACGTTTGCAGCTGTGATGACTCTCCGTCTCTCCATGCGGAAAACAAAAGCCGACACCAGGGAAAGATCTCTTTTCCCTTATCCCCAGCGATGCTTTGACCGTCATTAGTGTGAAAGAGAAATAAAAAAAACAAACACTGATATCTGTGTACTCGGAGGATGAAACACCCTCGGTTAATTAGTATGTTTGGGGGGGCTAAATCGAAACAGACACATGTGGGGTGAACAAGAGACCCAACAACCGAGACTATGAAAAAATAGCTTGGGGGCTACGGCTGTAAGGAGAAAGAGATGCAGATGATGATGTTCTGTTGGTGTGTTTCATGTGACATTGCAGCCAGTGGTCATGATATCATGGGTCATGGTACGACAGCATGCCGTACTTTCAGAACATTTTTAAATACAGTACATGTAAGAAAAAATACTGTCAAAGAAATTTTATACTGAATACTGAGTACTGAAAAAACATTACAGATAATACATAACTACAACCCTGTACTGGATAAGCGAAGATGGAAAATGGATGAGTCAATGGATATAAGAGACAGAGACTAAACTAGGTCCTAAAAAAAGGCAACAGCTTTGTGAGAAGGCTGTGTTTGGTCTGAAAACCTGCACAGCCAGCAGAGGGCAAGATTCAACCAGCGGACACTACCGGCGACCTTTGACCTATGAGATCAAGAAGGTAGAGAGGTTCAGTCAGATTGCTTCAGATGAATCCGAAGGGAGGCAACGTTGATAATGGAGTCAAGAGCACCACGAGCCTTCTCAGGCG
>JAODLD010000049.1:5234926-5249730 GCA_026781065.1 Mormyrops boulengeri
TGCGGTTCCGTCAGAGTGCGTCAGATCACCCCGACGGGCGGCACCGTTGATCCTGGCGCCACGCGCCCCCCCCGCCCTCCCCGGGGGGGGGGGGGGGGAGAAAACTTTCGCGCTGTAACGGCTTCACCTGAATGTCTTCAATGACACCGGGTGGTGGGGTGGGATGGCGGAAGGTGGCAGGTGAGGGGGTCAGAACAGAAATGAGCAGATCCAGTGGAGAATACATTACAAGGGTGAGACAGTCAAGTGTGACAGCATCCACCATGTGTTTATAATCCACTTAATCTAATTATCCGTTCAGTGGCCGCTTCGAGCATCTCGCCAGGGCGTCCCTTCACCCACCTCTGGGCATTGTGTTTATCTCGTCTAAGAAGCACTAAAGAAATCAATTACAGGTAATTACCATAATATTGCAGAGGATATCTTGAAACAAATTTCCCTTTGTAATTATTTTGATTGTTTTCCTGACAGTATTCATTGTTTAAAAACCTGAGAGTCTTACTAAGACCCCTCACAATGAAAAAAACACAGTATCAGAACCAGCAAACAACATTAAACAACATATATGTATGATATATGATATACAGAGTACTAATATATTTTGATTCATTAGTGTTTCTTGCCTAAGAGATGTTTACTTAAGCTGTATAGGGTCATCAGAGCCTGGAGCCTATGCCAAGAAATAGGAGTGATTCTAGGTGTCAGCCAGATTCTGGTGGGAATGTACAGTAAGGGGCCATAATTCGTAAAGTACGGCCATTTTTATCATTAGCCAATGATGAGTTTCAAATCAATGAGTGACAGGGGAGGGGACATTGCGGTGACCAATTAGCTTTGAGCTGCCTATATGGTCCCGCCCATTTCCATTTCAGGGCACATGCCCTACAAGCCACCTAGACACACCAGTTCACCTGACTATATGTTTTTGGACTAGGAGAAACAGGAGCAGGAATCAAACCCACAGCCTTTACAATAGTCCTACCCAACAAATTACCACATGACCAATAATTAGTTCCCGTACTAGGGCTGGGTGATACCTGGGAGACTAATGCCACCCTTACTGTCCGCTCTCTCTTTAAAAAAAAAAAATTAAAAATCCATTAACAATCTTTTCCTTTTCCTGTGCACTCTTTCCTTTTATACAACGTTCTTAGCGGTAATTTGATCTTGACAGCTGTTGATTTTACGTCTAGCTTATAAACTGAAGAACAGTCATAGATTACTAAGCACTTGTTGTAAGTCACTCTGGAAAAGAGTGTCTGCTAAATGCGGTAAATGTAAATGTGATATCATATTATATCATGCATGCACTGTAGCAGAGCACACCACAGGATATTGTTTTGGTATACTTCAATGCGTTATGCACTGTAGTGGAGCACAGAACCCATAATACTGTTTTGGTATACTATGGTTTGGTGGCAGTGAAGAAAGGTACAGCTCAGCAGCCACAATGTCTTTTAAAAAGGAGGTCTTGTGGAAAAACAAGGTAAATAGACATCCATGGTGTGGCGGTACTTTTTGCGGTTTAAAGTCCGACACATTTATTAAACATAAGGATATGCTAAATTTATACTGGTTACTGACTTTTGGGCATCATAAAGTGCCTCATTAATATTTTAGCCATACTACTAAACTACATACCAAATTGTATACATAAATACATGTCTGAACAGTACCGAAGAGCTGGCGTCGGGCCAAATGTTTCTCCCTGGTGACTATTGCGCATGCGTGATATAATATCGATATGATATTGCCCAGCCCTATCCCCAGCATAATTGCTCTAAATGGTGAGGACGTATGAATCTGCAACACTTGCCCACAGGTTTCCCTGCTTCTTTTGAGGTAGAGGCAGCTTTCAGGTTGGGAGCCTGTTGTAATATCAGCATTTCTGCCCAGAACTATTCCGCTCTGCAGCCGGCACATTTCCTCTCCTGATTTTACAGCATAAGCACACCAATTTTCATTTCTCCCTGTACTGAGCCCTTCCAGGTTTATATTATGTTCTGAATTGTTTGATAACAACAAGACAAAGACTAAAGTGCTTAGTTTCCCTGAAGTGTTCTTAATGTTATATATGTATTATTCATATATTGAATTTAAACATTATTCTATGCATAAAACTCATAAACAATGGTATTAGATGACACCAATCAGCAGTATATGCTTATAGAGGTAAAAAACCAACAGGCTATCTGAACAAGAGATTAGCTGTCTGTATTAAAAACAGCCTGTCTGTTAGGGCAAAGCCAAAGACGGCCCAGAGATTGTATGAAGACCCGCCTTGGTTTTGCAGTGTCTCGCCTCACCAGCTCTGCTGATGGAACAAGGTGTCCTGTCGTCAATGTCAAGGGAAATCATGGGAACAGGTACTCATCTTCCTGGGGTGGCAAGTCGCTGATCCGGTAATTATTCCTCCACGGCTCTTAATTGTTTAAACACTTATATAGACAGCAATTCAATGCACTGTTTGTTTCAAGTATAAATCACTTTCTAATTGTAGAGCGACTCTCCAAATGGCTGAGCTGCAGCTCCCGGGGACCAGAGCAGAGCGATCCCACGTCCCTGAACTTGCCGGGGCCAAAGGACACTCTAATTAAAGGTAAACATTTAAAGAAATCATAGAGCCCATTCAAATCATTTTTATCCTACAACAGCAGACTACAAATATCATCCAAAACAAAGATTTTGAATTACATGCACGTATACACACATCGATCCAGTGCAGGGTCAAGGGAGGGCCTGGGGTACCTGAGAGAATTCCCCATAACACAGGGAGGACGTGTGGACTTTATATACACTGAGCTGGGCCAGGATTCTAGCACCAACCCTGAGAGTGTGAAGAAAAAGTGCTACCCACTGAGCCACTGTCTTTATAAACTGATTATTTTCACATATAATATGAATGTTGCTAAAACTCTTTTAAATGCTGATTTCAAAGCTGTTTCCTTTGGCATGGGAGAGCAATTGTGCTTCAGGTCTGCTGCCAAAGTGGAAGGTTCATTTTCATCTCATGGTGTGCCAAGTTCATGCTGTCCACAAGTTCTACAAAAGGGGACTGGCTGATCACGACTGAGGGCCATCCGTGACTGCGAACAGCTAGAGCAGGGGGAATCAAATCGGGGACACAAATCAGTTTAGACCACACAATCAATTCCTCCCCTCCTTTTCGCAAAATCTACCCCAGGGGGCCTACCATCCCCAGTCGGCAGAATTCAGGGTTGCTAACTTTGGTTAGCTGGCTGGAGTGAGATTTTCAACAAGACCGCACACACATTTACATGTATGTGACAGTTTTATTACCTTTAAATAGTCTGTAGGGTTTGCAAACTACCCCAATGCTTTTGATGTAGCTAAGTTTAGGTTTATAACGGAATAATACAGATTTGCCGTAAGGTTTCTTGCATGAGCGTGAGAGTCTGTGTCACGCCAGATGCGTGAGAGTTGGCAATCCTGAAATTTTTCTTATGGGCGGGGGGACAATGGCTTTGTGCTGCTGATGGAATTTGGACCCTGGGGGAAAAATCATAGACTACCCCTAACCTAGAAGGTCCACAGACACACACCTTTGCACGTGGCTCATCTCCCAAGCGTTGAATGAAGAGGATGACAGTGGTGCTCCATATCCACTCTTCAGGCAGTGACTCTGCACCTTCCATGACCTCACATCAGTTGTTCTCCCTCCGAAACCACACCAAGTAATAAACAGGGCTAAATTCAACTAACTCGGCACAATTACCTCAACCAGAACATAATTTTCTTACAATACAAATATTCCAGAACATTTCTGTCAGACGTAGCACATAAATTCACCCATTTTATGTCCAATTACAAAGTTTAGCTGGTCCATTATGGATTAAAAACTATACTTAAGAGCCTTCCTGGGATTTAAGCTGACAGGGGACAGTCTGTTCCCAATATTGAGGGTGTCAGAAGAACCTTTTTCTTTGCTGATAAAACATAGCTCCCTGGTCATTAATTGATCAAGCTTTGCAGTTAATTAGGACATTAAACCCAAGCATAACTTCGCCTCAGCGCTTCTGAACGCAGCCTGGAGGCAGGACACTCCAATCCAAGCACTCTGCAGCAGGAGTAAATATTAACAGTTGGGCTATATACATCTCTGTGGATTTATGGGGGAGGTTATGGTAACTGGGACACTCCTGCCATTCTGTGACATCATCAATCCCTGACTGTTTTGAGCTGCAAAGCCGTTAAGAATCACAACTGCGTACCCATATTACCGCAGTTCCCTTGTTGACCATCACAGCATCACAAGCCTGTGTAAAGCCTGTGTATTTATATCTCTGAAATCCAATGACCAGTCTTGTGCATGTGGAAGAACCTGCTTGTCCCCGTTTCTGGATTGAAGCTTAGTTTAGCTGTTTTTCTCAGATTTGTTTCTTTAACCGCCAGCTTGGATGCAATAACTGGGTCACAGCCTTTGTTTTGGCTATGGAGCTTCACTGGTCATTGTTGAGTGCTACTGGGAAGCCTGGGATCTCAGGGAGACAGTGAAGCCAGTTGGCTAGTGGCTGGGGGACGAGACGAGGCTTATGCTAGGTTGCGCGAGTCACACCACTACACACACTCATTCACACTCACCTGTCTACTTTGCCCTCCTAGTGACCAGATATTAAACTTCCCGGCTGGATGAGAGGAGGAGATCAAAAATAATTGTCCTCAATCGCGGTGCCCGCTTTGTGTCGGCGGGAACAGATTCTGCCGGCCCGCATTTCCAGCGGTGTGAGCTGGCACGTAAACTGCCCATCTGGGCCTCGGATCGAAGCCCAGAGACCCAAGCTGCAGGAAGTCCCTCCCACCTGCGAAAGCCGTTAACTGCAGATTGCCTCGACACTCCTGCGGCGGTAACTGATTGTCCTCAGCAGGGTTCCCGCCAGTCAGAAACTCCACCCCCCTCGCAACTCCCACCTGCAGAGACTGATGCCTCTCTAGGCAGCCGATGATGTCTCTTCGCAGCCGCATTGGGTCTAGGCGATCATGATGCACAGCGGTAAATCCTGGCAGGAATGACTGTGACTTTGAGTATGAAGAAGGCAGAAAACACACACAGCATCAGAGCCAAGAGCACATTGTCTGCAGTAAGCACCAGGCAGAGGAGTACACAATTTACATTCTACTGGAATCACACACATGCCTATACCCGAAAGGAAATTGGTCCAAATGGTCTTCAGCGGCCAGAACTGGCGTTCTGGTCCATCTCTGTGTGTGGACCACTCCCTTGAGGATGGGACAGGCACATGCAGGATAAATAAGCACGTGTGAATCATCTCAGCATGTCTCTTGGCTTTGAACCCGCGCATTTCCCCATAATGAGGGGGTAGCTCTCTAGAACTGTCTTTGTGTGGTTCTACCAAAGGAGTGAGAAAAGCATATTTTAAACCTGATGGTCAGGCAAAAACAGAGAGCAAATGAGCAGGGGGTAACAGACACTGATAAGCTTTTTGCTGGCTCCCTTATTCCAAAAACCAAGCTTGAGTGCCCCATTATGAAATTTGAAACAAAGATACAACCAATGGTTAAATTATGTTTCTGTCTGAAAAGCTGTTGGTTATTTGTCCAGTCAGAGGAATCTGCCCCCATGTCACTACACATTTCAGGAAGTGTCCTGCCCTCATGGACTCTGCATGACTTTGCATGTGTAAAGCAGACCTAAATAAGTACATTTGCTTGTAACTTTATTTGGTTTAGCCGGCAAAACTCATTAATCGACTCAAAAAACCAAAATAAAATTGTGCTTTGTGTTTGATGGTGTTCTACTGGTCAGCTCTTGGGTCTGCCTGCATAGAGAATAAAGGCTGGCATCAAGGAACCTCTGGTAGCCAAACTGTACCCCGATGCAGACTGGTTGGAAATTATCAACTGCTGTTGGTGGTAGTCAATTTTAAATGAAGGTGTCTTTCTTCTGGCTGTGACTGATGGAGAGTTAGATGGGCCTTGTAGCAGTAATACTGGTGCACTGTGCTTTGGGTATCACACAACTTAACAGTTGATAGAAGACCAGTAATAGTTTTGGCATTTTCGTAACCTGTGGCAGCCAAGAGTGACTTCATGGCTTCCCCCGCCCCCTTCCAAGAAGCTACAGCCTGCATGTTAATGCAAGAATAATCACGCTGACTATGCAAAGGTTTCCTTCTATTTAAAAAAAAAAAACAGGGCAAATTAAAGTGCAAAAGCACTTTGCCAAATCTTAGAAGAGATCCTACTCTTTCATACTTCCAAATCGAGAGGATCAAACGGGAAGCCAGGAGGCCCCAGAGGCCCGTCACAGATTCGGAGCAGTAACTGTCACACCATCACATATCTCGGTCTGTGAGGGCTTCTCAGAGGGTCACTGCTCATCAGTCTTGGTTCTTTCCATTTCCTCACGACTTCCCACATGGCCTTATCTCCTCTGGGTCCCATGACTGGCAGCCATTTTGGCGTTTCTCTCACAGTAGAGTGTGTTGTAGCGCGATTCTGCATGAGGAGGGCACACGGCAGGGGACTTGCATGCAGTAACCCGAGCCTGAGCACCTAAATAATCATGCCATCCCTGGATACATTGATGCTTAGAGAGAATATGTGCCAAGCTGAGATGCTGTGGGTCCACATTACGCAAACTCCCAGGGAATTGATGCAATAACCTCAAGCAAGGGATTGTTTTGGTAAATATCCAGCAGTAATGCTCATTTTGTGGATAAAATTAAACTATGGGCACAGTCACGGTATATAAGGATTATGCCATGCTGCTGTCAACCTGTCACTGATCCAGGATCAGGTCGCTTCTTGTCAAAACTACTACAGCTCCTGGCTGAAATCACCTAGCAAATGGTGCAGAATCATCTGGAACAATGATACAGAAGCATCATTTGACTCATGGAATGTTCAGACATCACCTTTCCATGTGACCTCTTTGCTGGCTACAAGCTGGAGGCCATTCGCCTTCCAGAACCTTCTATAGCACCTCCACAGAAGATCTTCAATGCTTCCTTGACGCCGTGTCTCCGTTCTTGACGTTTTGCACTGCTTGGTCTGATGGGCTGAACCATAAAGCTTCACGGTGCAGAGACAACTGCCACCTTGAAAGGTAATTGGAAAACAGGCCTTGTCTAGCAAACATCCCCTCTGGATCTTCTCCCGGCCTTTAATCAAAATGAATATTTGTTGTATCATTTAATTACTCTTTCAGTCGAGTTCTGTCATCTCCATTGAGTGCCGCATGTTTTTTTTTTTTGTTTTTTTTACACCAAACTGCCGAATTCTATCTCTGAGCAGGTGCTTCATCAAAACTGGTCTTTTATGTTGATTTAAAAACAAATAGAGGCAGTTGTTGTTCACCCTGCAATTAGTTCAAGACTGAGCACTTATTGTTTTCTTACTTACCTGCTCAATAGCTCTCACAGCCTCTGCTTTAGGAGAAGTACCTCATAAAATGAGAAATTAGGAGTATATAGAACTTAAGAATAGAGTATCTCTTTCCCCAGGCATGATATCAACATGAATTCCTAATATACGGGGCGGAAACAGGAGTCTGAATTGTAAGCGCTTACGTAACTCTGCTCAGCTTGGTGATGCAGGCGCATGACTGAGCGCTAACTAGGAACAAGATGGAGGAGTTTAATAAAAGGAAAATCTCTTAGGTTCAGAGGCACAAACAAGCTCAGAGGAAGGCAGTAATAAAAAAGATGAGAACGAGTCACACGCGCCCCTTGGGAAGCGATCACTGGCACCCCCGCAGGAAACATGGCTAAGACACTACAGACCGCCGGCAGCATTTGAAAGCTTTGGCCTAGGGCTGGGTGAAGCAGCAGCAGCAGCAGCAGGTTCCCCCCACCCCACCATTTCTGCGGGTACCCTCTACAATCCAAAGCCGCACAACTTAAGGGAACCACCAAGTGAATTGCCTTACGCCCTATGCTTCCTACAACTGGGGTCACCTTGACCCCAACCAGGAAAACACTTATTGAAACTGGATATGTGGGTCACATTTAAAGACTCACTAAGACTCTGAATCACTAAGACTAAGAATCTGGAAGAATATAGACATATAAACTCAAATAACCTATTGGAGACTTTATTTGCGATTTAAAAGCAGTAAGATGGACATAGAAGCTTACTGGAAAGCTTCATTCTGCCTCCTGCGCCCTTATCCTGCCTTTTCTAATCTTCCTTCTTTTATCTGACTAGATGTAAGTCAAATGTTGGCATTAATTAAAACTCTGCTCCAGTGGTTCCTTTATGAGGACTATTGTTTGTCTGGCCAGCTAATACGCAAAACATTTTGGTTTGCACTTTCTGATCAATCAGTCACGCAAGCATGAAATGGTGAGTGAGGAGAAATACCTGAGATCCATCTTCTGAGAAGAGACGGATTTGTAGCCAGACGCATAGCGACATAATGCACGCTGAGGGATGCTCAGCTCAGACTGCTTTGACTTCCATATTGAATCTTCACTCGTGTTTCTTAAAAACAAATGCCGAAACTAAGCAGCTCCATCTTGCGAATAGTAACATCATCCATTCAGTCTTATTATCAAAGGTAAAAAAGTGAACTAAAAAAGCTCCTGAGCTGCAATAGTCGTGTTGAAGAGGTCCTTGTTTGGGAGAAGAGGTAATTAGATTCATCGCTTCAGCCGGCCCAACCGCCCATCAAGCATTTCTGGTGATGAGAGAAACAACTCACATTATACTAATTACCTTTCAACTGAGAAGTGGAGATTGATGAAGAGTGTGACACTAAGTGTCCAGAAGTAAGATATAGCACCCCCATGTAAACAAAAGCCTGAATTTAGGCGACCAGTACTTGTAGTCAAATTGTTAATGCTCCAAAGAAGTTGTTTAGATGTTGTTAGAACTTCTCCACTGGACGATGAAAGTAATTGGATGTTTGTGCTCATAATGAGGCCTAAGGAACAGGGTTAGTGACAGCGCTGGCGAGATGTGAAACGTCCTCAAGGAAGCAATCCCAACACCCTCCTATACTCGAGGAAACATGGCAGTTCGGACGGATATCGCCGTGTCAGAGCATGTTCTGGCGAGCGCCGCCTCCGCCAAGGCCCCCGTCACCGCAACTCTCATCAAAACTCTTCTCAGGGGGACCATCTGCTTTTAAGACGGTAATGAAGATCCGAAGAAGCAGAGAACCCCATCTTTCGTATACGCTATGTGAACTGAACCACACACGACAAACCTCCTTTCCCTGTGAAGAACTTCATGTCATATATAATTTAACACCACAAATATACTGAAGCAATGTGGGTTGTGTCCTGCTCAGGTTCTTGCCATTCAGGATCTGAACCAAGAATCCCTGGGCATTACTGTGGGACCATTATCATTATGGAGAACTACTCTTTATATTAACCCATCCATCCATCTTGCAACCAATTATGCTAAAACAGGGTTTCAGGGAACTACCCTTTCCTTATAACAGTATTTCAGTGAAACTGTAAAATACTACTTTTAAGGAATTCTAAATGGTTCAGAAAATTGGTCTAAAAGCACAGATTTAATTTGACTATATAAGTGATAATCAAGTCTAAATTCATTTTCACATTCAAAACTGTGTTTGGGTGATAAAGACTTAAAACTGCCTGCAGTTTCTGATGATTAAGTACAGACAGGTGTGGGAGAAAGATTGGTGTTTACACATACCAGGTACCAAAACAAAGACAGGCTTTCTGATACTCTATCTCGCTCTTCGTTCGTGGAGATAGCTCCGGGCTAGCTCCTCCTTCATTATTCTGACTACCACCATCATCATCATCATCATCATCATCATCATCATCATTATCCACACCACCCAGGTGCTGGGAGTGGCTCACTCCCCCATCCATGGAAGAAAGATGCAATGCTCCACAGCCCCACTATGGGGGCGACACCTTGAGGGAGAAGCTAATCAGGACGTGACGGGGCTGGTGTCAGTGCACCCCCCCCAGCCCAAGGCTACGTGACCGGCAGGTGTCCCAGAGCGGAGCGGAGCGCGGCCGGCTGGCTGCTTCAGCCTGTCTTATTTTCTGCCCCGTTTGTCACACCCAGAGGCACCAGGAGATGAAGATTCATTCCCGGCTCACTTCCGCGAGTCATTTTTTTCCATTTTCCCCAGCTCGTCCTGCCCCCCCCCACTTCCAAAAAATATACCAGCCTTCCACACGCCATAGTCTTCTTCTTGTGTCATTTTTATTCATTTGCTCGCAAGCAAATTAAATTTGGTAATGTTTTTGTGGGAGATTTAAACAAGTCAGGCATCCGCCTGCTTTTAATATAGCAAATATGAGATTTCTCACTGGTTTCAATCGAAGAGGCTCTTAATTTCATTTCCCTCTCCCATTAAGCCCGCTGCTGAATGTCAGAACAAGCTTTTTCTGCTTGGAGCCGATTTGATTACAGTATAGCATTACTATTAGATTTAATGAAGGAGTTCCTAGCGTTTGTGTAGTTCCCAATATCTCTGCCCCCCTCCACCCCCCACCTTAACCCCATAGGAGGGGAGGACTTCATTTGATACTGTGCCTCCGAGCAAGCGTACCGCCAAAACTGCACCACGCAGCTTCCCCGCCACCGCCGTGACATTGCCACCACTCTGCTGGCTTTTCGAGGGGTTGCACAGGTGTTGTGCAGCCCACTAAGCAAACGACAAAAGTGGCTGTTCGGTGTCAGAAATGACGCGCGTGAGCACTGAAGCTAAAAACCGCATTATGCAAATATCATGTTCGACACAGAGTAAATAGCTGGAATTAATTACCTCCCAAATGCATTGTCTTTCTGTCAGGGCTTAAAAGTATCCTCTTTCAAACGGAGTTAAGAATCTTCACACAACCGACACAGCATATAAACAAACGTATATAGATATATACATGTTGGTACAGTATACATAAAGACTTCTTTGTAGTATTACATATATGTGTGTGATAGTATATTAAAAAGAATATAGATAAATGTTGTGCTTCCCTATTTGTGCTTTTTCATGTATATATTAGCATAAATTCCGTCAAATCCACACTCGGTTTTATATTCTAATAGAGGAACATTTGCATTTCAGTCAGACTGCAGGTAGTTTTGGTGGTGGAGAAGAGCGGACTGCCTGAAATCCCTTCATCTTGGAACCAGCTGTGCCATCAGTTCTTATACACATTGCCCCAGCCAACAGAAATTTACTTAACAACATACAAAGCTCTTATGTCGTTTCTGATTGGATGTGGGTCAGTAGATGAGCCAACGCTATATTCTTGGCAGCACAAGGCCGATGCTTCCCTATACAAGACTAGAACTTAAAAACGGCTTAGAAAGAAACTGAATGCAGGATTAGGCTTGTGAATCACAGAACTTTGTTTTTACCCCAAAATACCTTGGAATATACAGACTCACAGACGCAGTGGTATTAGTTACAGGGTCCCAGTGAGAGGAATGGGTAAACTATTGTCAATCACCAGCCATTGGTCGGAAACATCTCGATGGCTACTCTGTCAGACCTGTGCTTGAATCCCAATTAAAACATCCAGTGATTGATCAATGCATAAATTACAGCTGCCACTCATTAACTCTGCTGGAAGGGAGGGGGGGGGGGGGAAATGCTGCAATTGGATCCTGCCATTTATTGTTACGATTCACACCTCAAACACAGAGATGGCCATGACAGGCTATTTGCCCCCAGGTCAGGTAGCACTCGTAAAGCATGGAGATGTAGAAGAAAAGAATTTTAAAAAGGGAAATTTATAGCAACTGGAGGGCAGGGGAGGCTCCAGTGAGCTCTGCTTTTTAATCTCCCATTGGAATCGGTTGTTCTGCCTGACTAGTGCCTCTAGAGGGCAGCAGTGGTGGTGTGGTTGGGTGGGGGTGTTGCCCTCTCATATCGTAGCCTTTCAGGAGATTTCTCCCATCTCCGCCCCATCTGCCTCCTACCCTTCCGTTTGACCAACAGAGGGCAGCACCACGTTCCAGGGTCTCTCGTCAAAACTAACACGGCCAACCTACTCAGCTCTGTCTGACGCAGACCAGTTCCTGCCATCAATATCCATACTTTTGGGTTCCAGACAGTACCCGGCTCTTCTTGCGCATATGAATCGCTCCGGTTTTTGTTTAATCCGTGCTAGTGCTCTGTCATCACGGCCTGCATATGTCTAAGGCGCTCACACTGGGGCAGTATTCCCTATAGGGGGAGGAGAAATGCAATCTGCAGGACAGAAGGGGGCCTGGTGCTATAACGGGAGATTTCCATCTGGAAAACGGAGCAAAAAAGCTTCAAAGGAAAATATGCTTATTGTCCAAAGTCAAGAATACATGTTTATGAGGCATCCCATTGTAAAAATATTCATTTCTGCTGTTGTGTGCTAAAATATACTATTTTGGGCACCTGAGTGTCATTTTGTCCCCAAAGAGCTATTTTTTTCCCTTAATGTTCCTCCCTCTCCAATAAGGGGAATACTGTCCCCATTACTCGCTGCTTTCTGAATCCCTGAATGGTTTTCTCGTTTGTTTTTCCACCCGTCATTGTTTGGCCTTTTGGGAATGGTGTCTGTCAGAGCAGAGGTGCTGGGGTCGGCTATTCCAGTTTACCTTTTTCCAGGAGCCACTTTCCACCTCCTCTAGAATTCCCATTGGCGACAGGCACGATTCAGCATTTGTCCACTGCTTTCATACCTTTGAAGTACTGGTCTAAAATATTAATTCAACCCACCACCAGCCCCCCCCCCCCAAAAATGTTGTCAGGGCAGAATGAAGATGAACACCTTTGATAACTAAGTGCTTTTTCAGGCATGAGGAAATCACTACCGCAACGAAACAGATTCACGGTTCAAAGGGATGGAATTGGAGACACGAGTCTGCTCACTGAATCCATTCTCACCATTTTGCAGTGGACATGTACTGCTATTGTGTTTTTTCAAATGCTGGAGAATCCATGTATCCCCCCCCCCCAAATATTTACCACTCCTCTGGAACTCAGCTCAGCAGGACACTAGTACTCTGCAGCAACAGGAGGGGGGTGGGGCATCTCTGCTGTTTGTGAAGAGGGCCCTCTCAATTCAGCTGTGTACTGAATGAATACCTAATTAGATATGCGTAAGGTACCCCCACAGCCACCAATCAGAAGATCGTATCACCATCACATGACCCTGAATTTTCCATATTGGCACACTAGCCTCAACAGAGCCTCGGCCTTAAGTGATTCTTTGCCTGATTCCCAGAAATCTTGCTCACACTCAGGCACAATTGCGGGCCCTGTCCCATCCTCGCTCCCTGTATTCGGGGGCAGTGAGTCCATGAGGTCTTACTGTGGAACCCATCTGTCAGCACAGATTTTCAAGGGGAATCAGGGTCATGTGATGCAGATACGATCTTCTGGCTAGTGGTTGGAGGGTACCTTACAGATATCTAATTAGCTAATCTCCTTTCCCAGCAGTAGCGCACTGCGTCTGACAATATGCATTCAGCATGCAGCTGAACCGAGAGGGCCCTCACTTCACAAACGGCAAAGATGTTACATCTTTGTTACATTTTACACCCCACCCCCTGCCCACGATACTTACCTCCACTCTGGAACTCAACTTAGCAGAACACTAACACTCTCCAGCAACAGGAGGGGGTGGAGCACCCCTGCTGTTTGTGAAGAGAGGGCATTAGTGCGGACGCTCATAAACATTAAAATTTTCACATGGAGGACAGTCCATGCAGGGCTTTCGCTACGTAACAAATGCTCTTTTGCTTACTTGTACGCAGCTAAATTGTGTTTTGTGTACATTGTATGCTGGTTACAGCCAAAGAAAGCTAAGAATTTACCGATCGCTGCTTATTCCAGACAAAGACAAGACTGCAGTGAAACTGAGGGGATGAGACATGTAGTGACTACATTTCTGGATCCATGATGTATTTTACTGATAACTGTGTTGTTGCCGTGATTTTGATAACCTACATGGTTCCTTTTATGTACAACTTTGTGTTTGCGATGCAACAGTACTGTGATATTTCGCTTTCGCTAAATTAGACATGTACATTTACTTTAAACACGTGGTTCTGTGTGAGGGCAATCAAGTCAAAAACTTTTATTTTATTACAAATATTATTACAAATTAAACCGAAAATTATATGATTCAAAATAAATACTTTGCCACTATAGCTATAAAAAATTTTTTTGGTTTGATAAACTGGGAAACGACACGTTGTGCTCGAGCTATGACAAACAAATAAAATATATAGTTGGTAAGTGCACTGCCCAGTGCAGACTAATATGTGTCATAAGCTACGGCATTCGCCTTTTATATGGTGCAGTTTGGACGCAAAAGTTTTTTTCAACGCTAGTGATAACGGTAGCGTGGATGCAGATCTTTTTCTTCGGAAACCCCCATAAAAATGTTTTGACGAATTAGTGTGGCCGTAGCCTCAGAAACAATGTACTTTAGGCAGGACGGGAGATTGGCTTATTACATGTGTGAGGTACCCACCAATCAGAAGAGCATATCAGCAGCATATGGCCCAGAGTTTCTACCTTCAACACAGCATCAGCCTTAAGTGTTATTAATTAATTCATTAATTGCCGCTCCCGATTACCAGAAATTTTCATGTAGCTCAGAGTCAAGCTCTCAAAATTGCAGGCACTGGCCCTGGCCTGCCCCCTGTATTCGGAGGCGGCGAGTTCATGAGGTCTTACTGAGGATTCCATCTGTTAGCACCCCGGGGTAACTACAGCCCTCACAGAGCAGCCCGGCAAGCTGTCATCACGAGACGGCGCAAGCGTGATGCCATGGGAAACTGCAAAGAGATGCCCCCCCCCCCCCCCCCAGGTTACAAAAGGGGGGGGGGTGGGGGGGAAA
>JAODLD010000049.1:5258571-5275885 GCA_026781065.1 Mormyrops boulengeri
CCCCCCCCCCCCCCCCGCCCCCCCCCCCCCCCCCCCCCCCCCCCCCCCCCCCCCCCGCCCCCCCCCCCCCCCCCCCCGCGCCCGGCCCGGCCCCCCCCCCCGCTCATTTATGACTGACAACATGCAAGCCCCCCAGGCTCCTCAAAACCACTTAACGGGATTAAAATCACTTAAAAATCACTTAACGGGATTTGGATTCTTATCTGCTTTTCCGTAAATGGCCACATATTAAAAATGTGCGGCAAGAGCGCAAAACCCAACCTCTTTCAATACAGACAGGAGAACTTTCCATGTGAGAATCACCCTGGTGGGGGAATGTACAGGGGGATATGACAGCACATATATGGATGGGATTCCTTTGTGAGACTTTACAGGAACCAGAATGGAACCAGACAGGGTCAACACACACAAAAGGTTAAAGACCTTCTTTTTTAAATGTTCCCTTTTAGCCAAAATGCCCCCTCACCCCAAGAAAACAAGCAGTAATGATACAGAACACACATCCAGATACAAAACATCAAATTTATACCATCAGATATGAACAGTGATAATGTTGAGTGAGTCAATCAACATGAGCAACCTCAATCAGCTGGCCTTACACCCCCAGACAGCCATTCCACCTCCCCCAAGAAAAAGACATATGCAGCTTGTCTTCCACCCCAGACCCTTAAACCATTGAGGTAGGAAAGCAGAATGAAATCCATCCTGGGAGTGAGAGCAGCTCCCTCTCACACGGTGGGCCGTTTCTTGGAGGGGGGGGGG
Organism: Mormyrops boulengeri; assembly: GCA_026781065.1. Classification (NCBI taxonomy): domain Eukaryota; kingdom Metazoa; phylum Chordata; class Actinopteri; order Osteoglossiformes; family Mormyridae; genus Mormyrops; species Mormyrops boulengeri. Next base: position 5,259,334 of record JAODLD010000049.1, read on the forward strand.
GGCAACGTGAGACAAGCCTTGTAATTCTCCAGGTTTCATTAGCCCAAGGCTTCTCCCCCACCATCACCAGACCTTCAAGAAGAACCAGTTCTCAGGAAAATGGAATTAACCCATCCTTTCATCTTGCCGTTCCAACACAATCGGTCCGATAAACACAGAGAAGCCTTACAAGCAATGGAATGTGTCAAACGCAATCGGCAGTCAACCTTCCTCATCCACCGTCACCTGAGGCCTGCACTATCAGTGACCGACCTGCAGGTGTCACTGGAAACAAATTAGGTTCAACCTTTGTGTTGCTTTTAAAAAAGAAATAGCTGTGGTTGCAGCAGCTAGCGGGAGCTGGGGAAACGGTGTGGACTCCGCACCTTGGCAGACCGCTGACTCCCTCTACCACCGGAGGGCTCCAGGCTCCCACCCCCACACACCGGCCTCCCTGAACCATCTGCTCCACCTCCACCCCTGCCAACCAGGCCACCCTCCGCACTCCGCTGCGTCAGTCAGCGAAATCAACGGCAATACATACCCGACACAAATCATCCTGACACAAGTGATCCCAACCCAAAAACGGGAAAGGAAAATGTGAAGGGGGGGGGGGGATGTACATTTAACCTATTTAGCTAACACTTATCCAAAGCGACACACCTTTTTGAGAGAGCAGGGTCAGACAGTCCCAGGAGTAACAGCCTTTCTCAAGGGCGACTTCAATCTGCCAACCCCAGGTTCTGAACTACTGACCTTCCGATCACAAATGCAGTATCCGGTCCCGCTGAGCCGCACTCCACCCCCAATGCAGTTATTTTTTCCTCTCAGTTTGTCTAACCTGCCTAGTGTTAATAGTTTTATTTATATCAGTTATATTTAGCTAGCTGACGATTTTACCCAAAGGAGATTACAGCTTTATTGAACCAATTTACACAGCCCTGAATTGCATAGAAGCGATTCAGCCTAAAGATTTTGGGTTCATGTCAATAATCGCGACTCATAAATATACAAGGTCTTTCGGAGCCACATAGGAGTTAAAGCTTAAGCTGAGTTTCATCTATATAAATGAAGAACAAATCCTCACACTTAAACGCCTCAATCTTCCATATCGTCTCCAGTAAATGTTAGAAAATTGCATGAACATCGCACCAAAAAGGAATGTTAAACCGAAAGGCACGTACTTTGCCTTATAAGCCGTTTGTCTGCCACGATGACATTTTCCGCATCCACGATGATGACCTTCCCGTCACGCGGGCCCACGGCAAAGTTGTCGAAGCTGACGTCGAGGAGATACAGCGCAAAGTCGAAGTCGTTGTTGGTGAGCTGCTCAGCGATGTCCATCAGCTGCCGGGCCAGGTCCACACGCTTCCCCCAGGGGGCGCCGTAGAAGCTCCAGAGCTCCTCGCCCACGTAGTTCACCGCTACCATCCGTCCACACGCCCCCAGGTATTTGGCAAAGGGCCAGCCCTCATCAGAAGGAAAGCTCTGCGGAAGGTGCCAGAAAATGGGAGCATTAAACTCCGATCCCCAAGCCTCATTAGAATACAGAATTTATAAAATGGTCCGACCCAACTCTCTCCCCACAAACATCAAATGTTCATGACATTGAATGTAACATTCCTGAGATCCAATGCTTAGGATAATTAAATATAAAAATAAAAAGCACAATATCAGCGGTTATAACAAAAACATTGCACCAGAGGGACTTTAAGACACGTGCAAGAGCAGACTGTAAAGCAGCCCCAGCCCTGAAAAGAGCCAGACTCAGAAATTGTCTCTAGTGGCACCTGCCTCATTAAAGCGCAGCCTCTTCAATTTGTGGCATCCACACGAAAAAGTAAACAATTAAAGGGGAGGAATTTTTAAAGACAAACGGTAGGATGTTCATACATTCACAGTAGCCCAGCAAGGAATCCAGGGCCGTCGGGCGGCGGATCCGGTACCGGCAAACCATTAGCCTACATCCTAAACGCGCGTAAAAATACGGCAGATCGAAATTCTTTAAAATTTTACGAAATACAGACCCACAGATGAGGCAGAGCATTCCCGATGGGGCGTGAGAACTTCCTTTCACTGCGGGGGAGAATGGAGCCTCACAGTAGTGCTGCATTAAACAGGGCAGCTAGGTTAATGTGCAGCTTTTTATATACGGCTTCGTCCTCAACTGTGATCCAGGCATCAAGGTAAAGCGGCGCAAGCACCGTTAGCTTTCAACTGTCCAGCTTTCGGACTGGGAAGGGAGCACCAAGACTGACATCTTGCCAAACACCTAACAAGAAACCTTCTTGCGGTTTACAGACGTGTTGGTGTACCCCATGGCAACGAGATGATGTCAGAAAAATGGGACGGGGCACACAGATCCCTCCCACCATTATTAGGTAGCGCCAAACTCACGTCTTCCGTAACGACTCGCTGCACCTGCTCATCACTCTTTTCCACATCCCTTCAGTTTGGCCCAAAACAGCCCCCAAGGACTGAGGAATCCTTAAGGGGGGGGGCCGAATGTCAAGCTCCACATAGCACCACCCAACACGAATATCCGAGGTTCAGCTTGTTGGAAACCCAGGTATTCTTCCAACCCCGCCCCCTCCCCCAAACCCAGCCAGCGAGCTGCTAATTCGGAGTCCCACGGCACGCACGTTCCCGTCTGCATGTTGCCCAGACCTCCTCCCCCACCCAGAACACATGCTGAGGTTTTGGCAAAACAGTCAGGGGGGAGGTGGGTCAGCCTTGGGGTGTAATTTCACCCCTCTCCTTGAAAAAGTCTGCGTGTTTGTGGGGGGGGGGGGCATGGTGCTTGGAGAAAGGTTGCAGAAAACCACAGAAGGAAACTTGAGAGCCGTTGTGTAATAAGCGTGATGCTTCCTTCACTGGCGAACAATGGCCCCACTGTTCCTGCATTTCCCAGCAGCCTCTGCTCCACCGGCGTCTTGTACAGTTGGTCGGGTGGGATCCGATTTCCTACAAGGCAGCATGTCCAAAAACAAATAAATCACACTATTTTTCCCCTCAAAAATTAACAGCTGTTATATAGAAAGTGACCTGGCATTCTGCACGAGCCGGACATGATGACGGGCCAAACCGATGTGTCCAAACAAGGAACCCGGTCTAATTAGAACAAGAACCATGAAAAAGATGAGAGAAAAAGAAACAAATACAGATCGAGGTGAAGCCGGCCGCAGAACAGGCTCATCCCACTCTGGTTAAACACTAACTACCCACAGGGGCACAACTCATGTAGATGCCAAATAACACCCCCCACCTTCACCTGGCCACGACACCCCCACTTGCATAAAAGAACAACAGCTGTGAGGGGCATCCGCGAAGACACAGCAGAGAAGAGCAGCAGCACCACCTTACATAACTGGGAAACTGGAGACCAGTGTGATCATTTCTGTTAAATGGTTCAGGTACAGAGATGTTCGGGGGGGGTATGACTGTCTCACGGTGCTTTTAGCGGGTGCAGGGGAGAAAAAAAAAAAAAAAAAAAAAAAAGGGGTCTGGGTTTAGAAGTCACTCCCAACACCGCACCCCTAATCCCAAATCTTGCTTTCAGAGGAGAGAGGACGGATGACAGGGGGGGAAAAAAAAAAAAAAGGGCGGAGGATGAAGTAAGGCCTGACTGTGATGCAGGTGGACCTGAACCCAGGTGTGAAATGGATTACGTCAGCATAGGGGGGAGGGGGGCGCCACGTCGTCTGCTGTTACGCCTTTTCATCCGCTGCTCTTTGAGCGCAGAGATCTCCATCTGGTTCTCTAAGTCCCAGTCTGCAATTAGTAAACAGGCCCTCTAATTAAGGAAGGGCGGGAAAAACCACGGGTGAGCCAATGACAGAATGGTGGGGGGCAGGATATCACACCGGGGAAGCCTCTGAACACGTGACAAGGCAGGGGGGGGCCCTCGTGCGTACAGCAGACGCAGACCGCGTCCGGCAAGGCACCCCCGCCCCCCCCAGGGGACTCAAAGGTCTCTGCAGTAAATCCCACCCAACTCCTCCCCCACCTTGAGCCAGGGACACCTGCCAAGCGCATCCTTAAAAGAACAGAGAAGCGAGCAGAGTCACGAATGGCTGCCTAAAATCAGACGGAAGGGATTCCCACAAACACAGACACACACAGGATACAACAAAGTTTCCCTTCGGTATAAATAAACAGCTGTAATGTGTCACAGGCCCCAAAGTAAAGCCTCATATTCACACACGGACACGTGAAGCCATTTACTTTGAGTTCCTTCCAGAAACCAGGAAAAATTTATTGCCTACCCAATAACTATGTAAACAACCGCAAAACCACCGTGTTCTATAAAAAGCAGAGCGTGCCATATGTACAGTCAAGACGTCAGCGGACAACAGATCCGCTAGCATGTTTCTAGGAACTCATCCAAAGGGTTTGGGTTTATATTTTTATTACCATATTCTTATAGGTTGGGTTTGACAAAGAGCTGAATAGGACGACAGACGGCAGAGACACCGATGCAGCAAGTTTCGGAGAAGGTTTCGCAACAGTCAGCAAATCAAAGACGACGCTCAGCTTACGTTTCATAAGAAAACAGAAAGTTCAGGAAAACAGCGTGGCGCTGCCCAAGAAAAATAGCCACTTAACCGTTTTCTCATCTGCTGCGTTGGAAGGGCCGGCCGGACATAGGGCAACGATTACAGCCAAATCAAACCCACTAAGTCACTCCTGAAGGACCACACAAGGCATTAAACCCCTGGCTGTTCATCTCCAATTACGATATGCAGACTTGAGGGTTGCCAAGTATGGGGGGGGGGGAGGATAAAACGAAATTATTGATTCTTGTAAACAGACTCCAAGTCAAAACATGCCAGGGAGCGAGCCAATTCATCAGTGGCCTCGAGTGAAGTGTGATGACATCTTAACGGCGATGAAAGTACTGCCAGATCAGCGTAGGAAAGAAAGGCGAACCCCCAGGACCAATCGAGCATGGGATACGCTAGCACCTAACGCGATTAGCTGCGGCACGAACGCTAAAGCAGGCCATCCTCTGTACGTCCTAACTGGTCCATGGCCTATTTCCACAAAATCCCCCAGATCTCATGCTGAGACAGTAGCCTGAAGAAAGAGGCAAAAACATCCCCAGCATCCATTAAGGGACACACATCTTCAATGATTCAACATCCCATGCAGGGCTACATGTCGCAGCGGGCTGCTCGCAAAGGGGAATGACTGCACTTAAATCTCTCAGCGCAGAACGTCTGCATGGCTGCGGCAGATTTACCGGCTCCTTTGAAACACTACATGTTGAACTAAAGCGATTTCTTAAGGATGACAGTTTACATCACATCCTACCATGGTTAATCCAAGTAATAGACTTATGATCTATCTTACCAGGATTTAACTTCATATAAACATAATAAAAGACACCAAAACTGACTGACTGACCAATGGGTTAGTTGCTTAATTGAAAGATAAATATAACAGAGACAGACATCCATCCATTTTCTGTACCCGCTTGTCCTGTGCAGGGTTGCAGGGGTCCAGAGCCTATCCCGGAAGCTACAGATGCAGGGCAGGGAAAAAGCCAGGGTGGGGCACCATCGCAGGGCACACTCATACATAATTCATTCGCAATTCACCTCGGCATGTTTTTGGACTGTGGGGGGAAACTGGAGTACCCACTATGATACGGGGAGGACATGCCAATTCCATACGCAGAGCCGGGCCCCGGCGCTTAAGGGCAATCGGCCTGGGGCCCTCCCTAGACTCGCCGGACTCGAACCCTGGTATTTGAGGTGTGAGGCAACAGTGGTAACCACGGCACCTCCTTGCCGTCCTCCTACTATACATGGAAGGAATTTAAAAAGATTTTTCAAATGGTACCAGGCTTCCTTGAGACCACACTGTGCAGCGCAACGTACCTGCAGAACAAGGGGCTCCGGATTGAAAGCAAGAGTCATTAGCAGCTGCATCCGTTCAGTGTCCTTCAGGTTCTTAAGGAGGAAGCTTCCAGAATCTTTAGTCTCTGCGTACCTCCTAACCACCCTGTCGAGGAGTCTCTGGGAAGGGCAGTGGACCAGGTCAGACCAGCCCTCCACAACGTCTGGGGTGAGGAGCCTCACATCCCCGTTGAGGCGTGCAAATTCTGTCTTGTACATGGCCTGGATGAGGTCGCAACGTGGCCGGCCCGTGGCCCGCTTGCAGATCTTCTGGTCAATGTCGGCCAGCTCCTGGTTGGAACCCAGGCGCTTGAGGACAATCCGCCTGGTGCCCTCCCTTGGCTCGCCATACTGGGCGAAGTAGACGTTCTTGACGTTGAAGAAGTCGAGGAAGCGCAGCCGGCCCCACGTCTCGAAGGTCACCTGGCCATTCATGAATTTGCGGCACCAGCTGGTGCCAAAACATGCCGGGCACTTGTTCAGGTTGACGAAGCGGCGGTCGGCAAGCTCGTTCCTTTGGAAGGACGCCAGCAGGTTGTGCGTGTTCATCAGCAGCACCACGGACAGGCCCACCACCAGCAGGAACTTAAAGCACCTGTAGAGTCGGCCAAGCTTCAGGGAGGAGAAACGCAGCATGTTCTGGCCTGACGTGGGGAAGGGCTCTGGCTGAAGCGCGATGACACGTCACTGGTCCATCACCCCCGGGGCCTGATCGCAGTTGTCATCTATGTATCGCCATGGTGGCAACATATAGAGAAGCTCACGTCTCCATCACCTCGAAGATCCATCTGAGTTCTCAGGCCTTCAGCAAGCTGCCAGTGGGAAACTTCAGTTGTAACCTAAAACAAAAGATTAATAAGATCTCTAACACAAAAAACAGCCCCCCCCCCCCCATTTAGATCAAAGAAGGTGTCAGGTGATCATACACAACTGGTCTATATTTAGTTGGGGGGGGGGGGGGTTCCTGGATTAATGAAGGCTGAAAATCACCCCACTTTACAGAAAAGCTAAGCTTAAAACAGAAGCATGCAGACGATGGATGGTTCCACACATTCTGACCTTTATTTGCTGATTAAATCAAGCCGGAGGGCTCTGTAACATCCCCCAACACAGATTTGTAGATTTATACCCATCACACACAGTCCTGGGCCACCTGGCTGGCTGAACCAGAAACCTTTTCACTCCAAACCTTTTCCGAGGCTCCTCCCCGCCACCTCGGGTTTAACCAAAGGCCCAGAGGATGACGCACGCTAATTTGGCTCGAGTTACAATCTGCCCCCACCTGTCTTTCAGGAGCCAATCCAAATAAGAAAAAAAATCCCAGGTCAGACCCATTTAAGCACCAATGAGGAAAAGCCACAAAGAAGCAGCCAATCAGGTTCACTGACATCGCTTCCAAGGATAAATGTCCCTAATCCTCTAACCCTGGAACAAGCTCCAATGTCACGTGCGAGAAAACCGGAGCTTTTGGGCCAGACCACAAAGGTACAGACTTCTGAAGGACGATATCCAAGCCCTCCCTGCACCTTCAAGCAGAAAGCCATAACCTCAACCCCTCCACCATCACTTAAAAGCACCCCACTGCCCAGGTACCACAGATAAACAATCACATTCCAGTAACTTCTAGCCAGACTTTGTGAGCTGTTCCCCTCCCACTCCAACCCGTGTCAGTCCAGATCTCGCTTTTCCTGCCTCCGGAGATGCCCACCCGAATGTGTGGAGACAGGCCCCCACAGCTATAGGTTATACATAAACACACCTGAGCCACCTTGGGGCCTTCAAGGAATTAAAAACTGGGGTAGATCCAATTAAAAAAGTATACATCATGGAAGGCAGCATCTACCAGGATAATCGCCACACAGCGGGCATGTAAACCAATTCTGTTGTCAAGGTTGCCAATTGCGCTCGACCACATAAAAACATCCAATACTATGGCATAAAGCCAAACACCACCAAATTAAATACAACACTCCTGAACAAGGAGCATAAACACATAACCTTCCCAACTGTAAACACCGGCATCCACTTGCATTCCATGAACTCAAAAGCAAATAGAAAATGTGCCCCTACGACATCAGAGATGTGGAGAAAATTAAATGTTAAAATACTTTCTTTCCATGTTAATAAAAATAACGACAGCACTCAGCCACGTCAGTTTAAATTAGTGTCTATAATAAAATGATGTGCCCCTCTCGGCAGAAAAGCAGTAAGGTCGTGATTGTGAGCTACCGTGACCTAAATGTGCAGCATACCGCAAGGAAATCCAATTTGCGAAAAACAGGATACAACGGACAGCCTACATGGATGGACTAGGCAGAGCATCCCTGTAAATAATGTGCGGAGCAGACTGAAGCACGGGGCGTTATTAAGGCGCCGAAAATGAAGAGCATTGCTCAGGTGCAGGGCTTGTTAAGGTGCCGGTCACCGCCGTCGTCTGGGGAGCCTCCGAAACGAAACACGTCCGTGTGAACCGGCTTAAAACCATCAATCGCGCTGCTGACCGAGTCCACCGGAGCAGCTGTGAATATGCTCCTTAACTTTTCATATCTGACACTATGGGGAGAAAACAAACACTGCGATTTGTCCAAATATATTTCATACCATAGCATTATTATCATTATTAACAACAACAATAAAATTTGTATCACATGGTAAGCAAGCCAAGTGACCCTAATTGATTGATTCCTGCTTTTATAGACTCATCTAAACTGTAGATGACGTTATAAAAGCGATTTAAAAGCTTTACCGGCTAAATTGTTTTTTGTTCCGCACTACCACATCCTGCCAGTAACAAGTAACATATATAACCATGTAACTAATGCAAATTCGGAAATTGTGCAACTAAACGTGGAAATGCGCGCACAATCTTAGTTTCGATGACCGTCCAAAATGGAGCGTCAACTAAAAGACACTTAATATATACCGAAAAAGTGACACCTTTAAAATTAAAAACGGTAGGCTATATCCCATATCCGGAATCAGTTAGAAATAGCACTTCAATTACGTCGATTAAATGCTTTATTTGAGACAGCTCAAATAAGTCAACTCTACCGTTGTCTTATAATTTCCCGGAAATCCAGCAAAGTCACGACATAAAGTAAAATGCAACAACATAAAATTATTTACAACATGGGTTACGCGTCCTGCATGGAGCAACAGGACTCTGTTATATAGGTTTATATGTGGCATCTTGGTATAACCTGTATTCTTGTTTACGCCCGAATAAAAGAGGCGTAGACGTAAGCCAGATACAATTTCAATAAAAATATAATTACCCTCTAGATGAAGTAATCTGCAGACTGTATAAAACATGCAACTGTGCACAAGACGACGGAGCGTCTTTCCAAACTTGTCGAAATTAGCTCCCGTAGTTTCTTCGTTATCTTAAGCTACCATTTAAGTTAAAGCTTAGGTTTATAATTAAATGTGTTGCACGGCTTCTTAAGTTTTCCCACAACTCCTGGGCTACATAGACTCAAGAGCGTAATACTAGGCTACAGTCTATAAATGAATAAAACTCCGCTGCTGACGCCTCAGTCGCGTTAGAAAACCCACCGTGTAACGTTGCAAAACTAACTCGATTGGCAAAAAGCAAGTCGCAATGGTGCCTTAATTGTTTCACCTCTTCGCAGTGTAACAGCATTCAGTCGATCAGGACTCCGCCATGGTTTTCAGAGCCCATCTAGAGTTCAGACTTGCAATCATCAGGTATCTTAGCAGGCGTCCGGGGACAGTGGTGAAGGAGCAGGTCTGGCATGTTGAATATCCCGAACGCTGGATTCGTCTGGTCACTTTTCCGTCTCGGAGCTCCGATTATCTGTTGTCGCGGGCTGCTTTAGATCGCTGGCTCTACCTCTCCCACTTTTCTTCTCTCCATCCGTCTCGGTTGGAAACGCCAAGCTAGTCGTGCACGGCGTAATAAAACTACCCACAAGCAGCTAAGTTAATCCCTGCCCAGTTCTTTAAACTCCTTCTCGTAAACAGATATGCAATACATAACTTTGTTTCTTTAACGAATACATAGTAACAACACGGCACGGGTGAACACATACATTGTGTGCGTATCCGGCTAAATGATATACTAATAAAAATACCATTAGGAAAAACTCAAATTATCTGCACGGTTAGAGAGCGATCGTCGGCGATCAGGCTCGCAAACAAACTCTTCCAGCTGCGGATATCGCCCTGCACGGTGGCGTTTTCCTCCACCGCTTTGCTCCGGATCCCACGCGAAATTCCGCGTGCGAAGGTACCCGTGCGGCGCGTGTGGTGTGCAGTGTCCCGCGCCCCCGAACCCCGCTCCTCCGAAACACCCCGAAGCGTCACAATGGATTCCGCTCCCACTTCTCCAGTTTACGACCACCGGCGTCCCTTTACGGCAGCGTCTTTCACGCCGCCGGTTTCACCGATTGCCTGCTTTCCAACTCCGCCTCTCCTGTTTTGAATCAGCCGTTTCTCCCCCCCCCCCTCGTTCACTTCAGTTTTCTGCAGCTTCGCACTAGAAAAAAAAGTCGTTTAGCGTGAAATCCTCTATAGACGAATTCGTGCGGTGTGTGTGTGTGGGGCGAGATGTATCGAGTGTCCGTCCTCTGATTATACGGTGTGCTTGGAGAGATTTCCAGTGTGTGTATTTGTGCTGAAATGCACAATTCACTGACTTGTCAAGAGCTGTAGCAGTGCAATAGATATCACTTGTGCATAAACGTAGGTACAAATAAATATACTGTACAGAATCACACGGATAGTGTAATAACCCTGGTTGCAGCCTGTCACCATGTCAGCGTTGATTCCTGAAGTAGTAGCACATTTATCAAATCCCGAGCCGACTGAGAATCACCGGGGATGATTTTGGGATATCTGCAGGGCAAAGAGTTTTCTGAAAATTCAGACTACATGTAGTAGAAGTGGCTCGATGATTGGGAGGGAAAGGGGTATATTTTGGCTTTATTCGTGCGCTGCTCCGGGAGACATACGTTATGCCGGTACTGAAACCATGTAAACATTGGGCGGTATCCCACAGGGAAGAACCGGAGCATCGTCATGGGAGACGGAAGCAAAATTGGACAGCATCGCAAATAACGAGAGGCCTCTCTGCAAAAATAGCCCGGTGTCCAAGGGAGCAGGGAATGCCAACTGAATCACTTATGAATATTTTATCAGACCGTGAGCTTAAGGCAATGTAGATTCATGAGCTTTGGAGAGGTAAACTATCAATACTAAACTCATTATCTCTGTACAAGAAAACACAGGCTTTATTACATTCGGGATAGTGATATTTACCGAGGTTAATTTTCCCAGTGGTTTGTTTACGTAACATATATGCTGTTAGAACGAACTTCTCTTTGCCAAACAACCAAATTAACATACTGAATAAATATCGTCGGAAACCTATTACACTCGTATATCAATGTAATGTCGATTATACAGCTAACTAAAACAAGCATAGTAGAATATGAATATAAAGTTCAATCTTTTTCCACCGCCGCGTAAAAAAATAACCTTTAAACCCAATTGTTATTGTTAAGGTCTACCATCTCCTCAAATGTTTTTGCTTATAATATCAAGGTTTCTTTGAGTAATCTTTTTCCAATGGTAATATAATATAGCGCCGCTAAACTGCAATCAACAGTATATGACATTTGGGCCAAATTGCAATGGTACCCTTTTAAAATATGTGCCCTTTTAAAGGAAATAGCTGAATTTACGAAGACAGTTTTACATAAAGTCTGACATTTCAGCGGTAACTAAGTACTGCCACAACAGTTAGGTGTACCCAGACATTCTTATGTAGGACTGGTTTTTAACATGCCAATATTATCAAAATGAAGGTATTTGTATTACTGTTACTTGTGAGCATAATTAGAAACAGCGCTTCTCAAAACCTGGAAATATAAACCCGTATTATCATAGAATAAGCAATTAAACAATGAAATGAGTCATCTTGAAATAATGGGAAGTAACTCTTTTCAAATATACGCGTTCTGTTTTAGCTTTTATAGCTTGTTTGCCTGAAGGGAAGCTGGAAGCTCTGTATGCGCACACAAGGCTACATTTAAAAAAAAAAGAAAAAAAGATACATTTCCATTATTAAAATGTTAAATGAATATACCCCATTGGTTCAAGCCTAAAAATGGTCACTGCGGTGTGCGCAACGGTTGATCATAGCCAAGTAGTTACAGGATTAGTCGAGTGTTTAGTGACATCTAGTGTTGGATGTTAGTATAAAACTCTAAGGTCTAGATGCTGTTCAGCCAAATAGCTACTTCAATATTAGTTTTAATACTAGAACTCGTGGCCATACGTGGAAATTAGCAGAAGAACATTTTAAACTGTATTTGGGGGAAGCACTTCTTTACACAGCGTGTAATTGGAGTATGGAATAGTCTTCCAGTTAGTGTAGCGCAGGCTAAAACCCTGGGTTCCTTTAAATCAGAGCTAGATAAGAGCTTATCAACTCTAAGCTATTAGTTAAGTTCTCCCTAAACAAGCTTGATGGGCCAAATGTATAAATAACACAACTAACATACACTGGCATACCAACAATCATACAATGAACCACTGGGGAACTGAACTAAGGCAGGGACTTAAATACAGAAACTAAACCAGGTAACGACACAGCAGGAGTGAAACATGAAACAATTAACCAATCAGGGAGAACACACAAGGACTGACGCAAGAAAACAGGAAACAGGTGAAACTAATTATTAACTCAAGGAAAATGGGAGCTCACAGGGAAACTAAAACTGACAGAAACAGAATGTAATACTGGAGAAAGACAGGTAAAATACAACCAAGGCACAAAGCAAGAAACCAAAACGGAAAACAAACCTCAAAATCACAGGAACTAGGAAAACTGATACCAATGAAACTCTAGGGAACAGAATACAAAAACAGAGGAGGCAGGATTCAAACACACAACAGAGGGGCTAATAGGCAGCTGCATGCTCGACTCATTGAGCCATGTGCCCGATGGGGAGCAGGAGAGAGCACAAAGTCTGACAACAGGGAGGACAGGATGGCCAGCGACACCTGCTGGCCAAACAGGGAGGGGACTTGAAAGACTGGGACAAACTGGTGCTGACTCCGAGAGAGGGGCAAGGCGACATTTTGCCAGGGGTCCTAGAATTTCTGGCTAGGTCCCTGACTGGCATCCTGTTTATTACCAAAATAGTTGGAATGAAAAAACAGAAATATTAGGCAAGTCATGTTTTTTTGCAAGGATCAAGGATCTTCCAGAATTCTTGGGGAAGCCATACACTATAACTGTTAGGAGCAGTGTCATCCTGGTTAATTGTTATGGCCCACACCTGCCCCTCATGTAGCTCTCATATATATATATATACACACACTCGCCCTTGCCCTACTCTATTGTTCTTTATTGTAGATGTCAATGTTAGTTTTCCACTTGTTTTCAGATTTTACAGGTGCTGTTGTTTGCTTTAGACGTGTTTTTTGTGTATCCCCGTGTTTAGGTATAGCCCTTATTAGTTCTTCGTGGCCAATCTCCTTTTTGTTAAATAAACAAGTAGCATTGCATTATTTTAGACAAATCATCGTGTATCAAGTTTACCATAGTTTAGGTAGGGTTATGTGGATTTTTATGTATGTTATTTTAATGATCACAAACTCATATTCATGGCATAATACCACGAGGACAGGAGTCTTTAAAGGAGTTTCAGGGAAAGGGCCTCATCTTATGTCTGTCATTTAATTGACGTTAATATAGCACAGTCTTTCTTCTTGCAGGTGACCCAGTAGCCCCTGTAAGTCGATAATGGCCTGCCGGATATTTGACCAATGGATTTCATGACATGTCGGATTTTCTACTTATACCTGCAAGCCATGCTGGCTTAACTTAAGCCCAACTATTTCGGGAATGTTTCATTTTGCTTCGGATAAGCTGGTCTCCACCGCACGGTTTAATTACTTTTATATTGCCAGAAATACTTAGCTATTTCATTGGTGTCCTGGCACCATACCGGCAGAACCTGATTTAGCCCCCGTACTCGAGTTTGATGCTGATCGGAGCGGCACAAAGGCCAGAGGGGAAGCATATTTTTCCACTAAAATGAACCAGCATGTCTGAGCTTAATTTCATTAGGGTTACTGTTGCACATTGTGCAAGGCTTACCAGAATTTGTAGTCAAATTAAATTTACCTTCTCCGTGCTGAATGGAGTGATTAGGCAAGGCACTGTAATGTCGCTAACAAAATAACCCGACAATCTTCTACATAGTAGCCTGTTCTGTGAGTTTATTATGCACTTGCAATGTGTCTGAATGAAGAAACGTAACTTATACTGAATGTGACGTTGATCTATTTGTATACCAACATCCGTTTTGCTCTGCAGCCCATAGCACACTCATCCTTGAATGACTAAATCCCTATCTTGTGCTTTTTGTGTTACTATAGTAGTTTGAGAATGGGAATTGACTTGCCGTAGAAAACAAATCAGTCTGTTCAAAGATTAATGATCGTTAATGATTTCTTTTGTTGTTTCAGCTTTAATATGTCAGCATGCATAGTAAGACTGGTCTGAGGCCATGTTAAAAAAAGGTTTTCTTCATACTGTCAATAAATAACCTGTTGGCCATCGATTTCAGTTAATGTCCGTAAGCTGTTGTATTTTACGCAAACATGAGTTAATAAAGTAGCCAACTGGGTGTCAGTTTGTACTTAGAGTAGTAACATGAAACCCTAAATGTGCTGCATGGTGCTAGCAGAGCACAAGGCATCTTTGAAACAAATACGCTTTAGAGAAAGTCGAGTTCAGCTCGAATGGCGACACTGTGTTGCACCATGGGAGGTCAAAGGTTGTCTCCAGGGGCGGGATCAGGCGACAGCGGTGACTAAAATGTATGAGCCTCTTGCGCCAAGTTGTCGTAGTCGTTACAGTTTTACTGCTCGCCTGGTGCTCCTGACCTGAGAAACTCTACATGTCATCCATTTACTCAGCTGGATATTCCTCTGGAGCAATTAGAGTCGAGCACCTCTCCATGTCCACTTAAAAGGGCATCGCCTCAGAGTGATGTGCTGGCTTTGTTGCATTGCTGAGTCAATTACATGCTTTCAGCCCCGGAGTGAGATGCTGTCTTTAAAACCCGCATGTTACCTGCTGCCCAGAGCTGTCCGTCCACTTTTCATGACACAGTTCATCTTTATATTCCTGCTGTTCTTAGATTCTAGCTGGTCTCATGTGTGGCTAGTTCTACAGTAACGGAATTAGAATCAGTGGAAAATCAGGGTACAGTTTGAAAATAACTGGCTTGCTTTGTTTGAAATACCATCAGTTCTCTGATATCCCAAATTTTGTCAACTGCATGATTTTTTGCTAACAGAATTACCTCTGCTGTAAAATTGCCTGTATTGCTCAGATGTAAAGTGTGTGTGTGTGTGTGTGTATTATGTTTCTATTACATTGTGGGGACCAAATGTCCCTCACAATGTAATAAAAACCTGTTATTGTGACATTGCCGGGACCTTTTTCCAGGTCCCCACAAAGATCTGTGAATGCAATAAAAATTAAGTGTCTAAAATCTTGTATTTTGTTTGGTTACTTATGGTTAAGGTTAGGGCTGGGTGGGGGTTAAGGTTGTCATATTGGGATTAGAGTTTCCCCATAGTAATGAATGGAGAGTCCCCACAAAGATATAATTACAAACCTGTGTGTGTGTGAGATGAACAGCATATATTGTGAGACGCTATTGCATTATCCTAAAAATAGAATTTCCGGAAGATATACATAACATGCTGTCAAAATAGGACCACCTACATCTTTTTGAATGTGTAATAAAAAGAAATGGTATGTAGATGTAGTTAGACTGCCTAGCATGGAGTCTGGCAGTAACAGCTCCCTCCATCTGTGACACTGCCGCAAGTGTCACATGGCTCCGCCCACAGCCGGAACCGTAAATTATAATCATCTGAAGACGCCGATGTGGCGGTCGGGCGGGAAGTAGAGGGCGGTTTGGGAATGTGGCGGGGGAGAGCCTCTGTCACCGAATGCTGCAGGCTGAGTGTCCTTCCATGTGTTGGATATCCATCTCTTGGGCCGTCATTCCCCATTTTTCGTAATACTGCATCTGGGACAGGTGAAAGCGTCCTACCCAAGTGGCCCAAGTAAACGCTGTTTTCTGAAAGGCCTGGTTCATGCTGTACGTGGCTTTGAGCCATGGGTGTAAATTATAGGGGGATAGGCAGGTGGTAACCCCCCCACAGTAATTAAAACTAGCCAATACAACCCTCTGGACCCCCTAAATGGGTGGAGACCTCAACACCCCCAGTGTTCAACCCAAATTACGCCCTTGCTTTGAGGTTATGTCCAAGGGCATAAGTTTGGTTTCAACGTTGGTAGGGACCAAATTGACCCCAAATCCCCACCCCCCTAAAAACACATATTAGTCCCAGGATATTGATGGAGACATGTTGCAAAATACCCAAATCTATGCCCTTGGTGATGTCCTATACAGGGGCACATCTAGACATTTTGGGCCCCCTGACAAAATGTTACCTTGGGTCCCGCCTCCCAATTTTATGTATAATTTTACATTTTCAAGAACATAAGAACATAAGAACATAAGAAATTTACAAACGAGAAGAGGCCATTCGGCCCATCAAGCTCGTTTGGGGAGAACCTAACTAATAGCTCAGAGTTGTTAAAATCTTATCTAGCT
>JAODLD010000049.1:5286673-5346074 GCA_026781065.1 Mormyrops boulengeri
CCCACATTCAAAATGCTTCTGACGCCCCTGGGTATAAGCGAAGGAGAGAAGGCCCCACCCCTTCCTGTTTATCTATTGGACTTGTCCCGTTGCGATAGACCAATGTGAACATTAACTGATCGATAGTGATTCTGCTCCACTTTGGAACTTTGCCTTGTTGCCATGACATCATTAAGTTCCATAGCATTAAATTCCCATATGAGCTGTTAGCTGACCTCTGAAGCTTAACAAAAACTATTACCGCCATTTACGGGAAGAGGCAGCTACATCACTGGCCTTTGTAGCTCTGATGGACACGACAGAAGAATCCACACAACCCTTAGAGTGTAACATGGCCATGCTCCATGAGGAGATGACTGATACTTCACCATTTCACTCTGCAGTCTAGTTTCTCAGCTCAGTCAGAAATTTCAAATTAAGTAAATAAAGGTGCTATTGGAGAGTTCTGCGTATTAAGGGCAGCCATTCTTTTTGAAACAATTCTCTGTATTTAAACTGTTCTGGCATTTTGTTTTTACTTTGCATAATTGTAGTATAATTAAGCTCCATAAAAATCACATTAAGTGCGATACTATGGGTTGCTGGGGGCTGCGTGAAGACTTCTATTTTATGAGATGTTCAAATAGAGATGGACATCTTACTTTACTCTTTATGTCCTAACCCCTCTGTAATCACTCTAACGTTATTATCTGTGATACTCTTCCTGTCTCGTCTTAATGTATTCATCGCATTACACTATGAATGGAAAGGAAGATGACTTTATTTAAAGAAGATTGATAAAGCTTTTTTTCAAGAGACTCTTTAATTAGCTACATTCAACTCATCACCCCTGAGTTATAAATAAGAAATGTGGCTTTTATAGGGCGGCACAGTCCTCATTAAATCTGTCAGGTCGGTTCTGTTAGTTAGCAGGGGGGTGGTGAATGGGACTGGGGGGAGTCGCAGTACCTTGATTTGCGAGTCATCAGCAACAATCTGCCTCATGTGTGCATAGGTGGGGCTGTTAGCGGCCTAGCGGGAAGCTAGCTTCACGTTCCTGGGCCTGACGATAATAATTTTGTGCTGGGCTGCTCTTTTGCCTACAGTAACGTTTATTCCAGGGTTACATACATGACTCAGGCATTTGACTCAGCATGTTGGTCATGGACTGTGACCTGTAACACGAAAGATGGGGGCCCCCTGATACAACTAATCCTTCAGCGTGGTCAAGATTCTAAGATGGATGATCTGGAAGCCATGAAGCATCCAGCAAAGTGTGAGTGATTGAAATGTTCCCACATGATTACCCAGAATTCCCTCTTAGTGAGGGAGTGGCCTCAGCCCATTCCTGTTCGGTTTAGCATATTGTCATTGCGATACAGGTATTGGAGGTTTCAGTTGGTTTTAAAGTATCTTCCAGCCACGCTAATGTTGCTTCTATAAATGCGGCAGCACTCTGATAATGACCCCGAGGCACACAGCCACACGCACACGCGTGTGAGCCACTGAACGGCATTGAACCGACAGGCCATGTGAGCCTGAGACAAACTAAACAGGAAGTCGAGAGCTAGAGGTCGGTCAATTAAGCAGCGCTGGGAGACGAAATCCGACATGCTGCCTGAGGAACTCCACTGCGTGCAAAGCAATCAGCCATGTGGATGATTTTTCGTACTCCATTTGAGACGAGGGAAAGCAAGTTCTTCTGCCCTCCTCCAACAAAAAGGGCAGGAATCTAGAGAGATCCGTCAGTTCATATCGACAGTGTACAAAGACCACTCTCACAGCCTACAATTATCAGATGCACTAATGCAGTCTTTCCCAGTGCGGTCCTCGAGGAACCACAGCCAGTCCATGGTAGGGAGCTGGGAAGGAGTAAAAACGTGGACTGTCTGTATAGGTCCCCGATGACCGGACTGGGAAACACTGCACTAATGCAATTATAACAGACGTTCCCATTTAATGTACTTACACGACTTGAAATATGAATCCATAGTTATCGCTGGATATGGGTGGAGTGGGAATGAATATAAACATAATAATTAGATAATGACAGAGGTGGATAGTTCAAGTCCAGAAAGTAAAAGTCCAGACCAAGATTTTGTTTCAACCAACCACTTCAGTATAAAGAATCACAGTCACAGAGTACTCAGCTGGTCTATATACGCACTGCACCATGGTATTCCAAGGAGGTGCAGTTTTAGTGTGATTTGTGTCCTTAGCAAGGCAAGCACATTTAGAGAAGCAGCACAGGTTCCTAAACTCCTCAGATTGCTGCACAAGCTGTTGCTGAAGAGGGGTGGTCTATCAGCCAGTGATCTTTTTTTTTGGCTCGCTTAGGTCATATATTGGTACAAACTGCTACAAGGTCTACAAGTAATTAAGGGCCACTGTTTTTAAAAGAGGGGGTCAGCAAAAGCCAAGTAAACATACTTGCTCTTCGACGGAGTAAGAGCAGAGATCCTGATGTCTACAGGGTAGGAAAGTATTAAAGACCTGACTACGGGGTAGGCAGGGTCGATGGTGACTGGGGCGGGCAGATCAGCACTGGGAATCTAAGGCAGCCGCCCCTCCAGATTTATCCGAGCTGCCGTCCGTCAGCTTGCCTTTGCTGTCATGCTCGTCGTTCATTGAGTCGAGAATCGTCCTCCCAAAGATGTGTATCTCATAGCTGCTCCTTTGTTTACACTGTGTACACCCCCTGCACACACACACACACACACACTTATCACCTCACTGTAACTTGAGCCGGGATGAGCCAGAGGCAGTGGCGGATGCGCTGTCTGGGAGAACAGGTGGCAGCGGGTGGGGGGGGGCAGATCAGCTTGAGCTGCTTAATCACAGCAGACTCTCTGTACAGCCTTGTTCTTTATTTCGAGAGAACTGCCGTCTCTAATAAAAGGTTGCAGCTCTGATATACTGGCTTATCGAATTTCTGGGGGCAAAAAAATAGACAATCTGTAACGGTGTATATTTGTGGTGAATTTGGAGCAAAGGAGATAACATGGCACAATGTGTCTGGCCTCTCTGTCATGGTATCCCTCCTGTCGTGATTCACTGAAGACTGAAGCTGACTCCTGAATGAGTTCGGGCAGAAAGAACGGCACCGTCAGGCCCGTTTCTAAAACACCGATAACAGAAATGCTGATGTCTTTAACAGGTTTCTCCTCTCGCACCTTTTCCATCGCCGCTTCTCCACAGTGTCTGAAAGGCCATGAGGTTGAATGAGGTCATATCTTCTTCGTCTTCCACGTCTTCCTCCCCCTCCCTTTTGCACGTTGCTTACTGTCAACATGTAAGCGGCGATAACCACGGTAGCAACAGCAAGCAAGAAGAAAGGGTTGAAAGCCACTGTTTTATCCTCTTTAAATCCTTTTTCCTTTTTGCCTACCAAAGAATTAATGTTTGGAGTGCCACTAAATTTTGAACATAGCATTTTGGGGTCGCAAACCAGTCCAGTTATGCCGCAAATTTTTTAGCGCCCCTGAGTGGTATCGTCCAAGCTTTACCTGTCTTTACGGGCATTAATGTTTCTCCTGATTAAGTTGAGTTGATTAAGGTGAGTTTCAGAAAGGAGAGTAAAAGTAGTGCACTTTATATCCTGCTCTCTTTCATTTGATGGTCTCAAGCTACACAATAATAGTGTCATGAGTCACCGGGTGACAAGGATGAAGGAACAGGACTCCAGGAATCAGGCGAATATGGGGTTTCATTAAGGGAAACAATAAAAAGGACCACACAATCACCCTACAACATCACAACATTAATGACCGGACTGGGGAAACATACTCTAACACGGACTTAAATACACAACAGCTATTAAGAAGACTAGAAACAGCTGAAGACATCGGGATTCCACACAAGGTAGCGAGGGGGGCGTGGCACACAGGAGGATTGGCATGAGCAGGGCATGACAAATAGAGCAAACTGAGGTGTGATGCAAGGTGGAGGAGGAACAGAACAGGCAACAGGACCCTCAGTCAGACCCTAGGAGGGAAGGCCAAACTCTCATGATGCATTGTTCGCAATGGCGTTAGCCTTTAGGTGATATGTATAGCTATTTTCACAGAGGTGTTGAAGAAGAGCTTTAAGATTTTCAGGATACTCTTAAAGGATAAACATTTAATTAGCTTATTTTACCACAACTAATTCAAAGCAACTATGGTTATAATTTATGTGTACTCCCAGGGATTTGAACCCACAACCTTCACATCGGTTACACAATGAGGTACATGTTGAGCTACTCTGGATGTTGACACATTGATTTTCTTATTGCTCTCAACGTCAAAAAGATACAGGTTGCATGATCACTACCTTCCCTGTGGGTAGGTAACACTTATTGTTTTACTATAATAGGTCAGATCTTCTAAGTGCTGCTTCTGGAACTTGTGCTACTTTATTCTGGACCGTGTCTCTAGCTGTGCATGTCCTACTTCCACTGAAGGTGGTCTTCTTTGGAGAAATGCTTGCTCCAGTTCGCCATGGTCCTGCCAGCGACCGCTGTGACGCTCTGCCCTGGAACAGCTGCGCGGTTAATAAGACCTGCTGCTTCTGCATTCCCATCTCAAGGGGACAGACGGGCCGGTCTCCTGGTGGCACCAAAACCTTTTTTCACGCCTTGCTGATTGCCTTTCTCCACTCCGCATCAATGACCATCCACGCCTGGTCCCCCCACAATGCATGGGCGTGGGTGGGCGACGGGGACGATTCTCTGATTTTTTGGGGGGGGGCACAAAAGGAGCCTTAATCTATACAAAGAGACCAACCTTATCATTAGCCAATGTTTTATTTTTAAAGGGTGAGTGACAGGGGAGATGGCACTCATGGGGCCAATCAGCTTTCAGCTGGGGTCAGTGTCCCTGTGGCTCCGCCCCTGGACATGCCCCTGATGGATCAGCACAGAGGGTGTCGTGGACCCTTGAGTTCCTCACTGCTACTGTCACTGGCTGCCCATTGCAGACAGTGCTGTATTCCTGTCAGTCAAAGAAATCCCCCCCCCCACCCCCACCGCAGTAAACGCTAGGCTTTCAAAGAGACGGCTGGGAGTGCACGAGCCCCCCAGCTATGATGCTCTAGCTCTTCTGTTGGGGTTCCTCAGATTAATGGAGGCGCGGGTCCCGGCCCCCAGTTTCATTGAGGCTTCCTCCGCCCCATTCAGCAAAACTTGGCTACAGGCTTCAAGATCAGATGTCTGCTCCCTCACATACTTCACCCCAAGAACACACCACCAGCTTAAAAAGAAATATGAGCTTGAAGTCAGACAGGAAAATGTATAAAGACATCACCAGAACGTCTGTGCAGCCCATATTTTTTGACATCCCTTAAGATTAGAGGCTGCCTCCTAGTTAGACTGGTGTTTTTTTTGCATCAAGGATCTCAGTCTCTTATTCAAGGAGTTAGAAGGATGCAAAGTGTCGACTCTGTGGATTTCTGTATTGAACCCTGTGCTGATCCCACAGCTACCCAAAGATTCTGTCTTTGTTCAAGTCAAAGCCAGGCATCAGTGGGCTCTTAGCTATGGAGATGTGAGCAGAAGGGTGCAGAGACTGCCTTGAGTGAAGTACTTAAAATTTCTTCAGAAAAATAGGCAGCAGTGTAAATGAGTGTATTTGAGGCAATGGGGACAGAAGAAAAGATGTTCTCTGTGATTGGTGAACAGAATAAGTGAGAATGAGTCAGAATGCATTTTCACGGGGTGAAGACGTCACACCTCCGTCTGGTGTTTGGTTTCACCTCTTTTTCCCGGATTGATTCCTAAAACTGCGCATTGTGAAAGACACGGCTTTCACACGGATTACAGAACGGTTATCTTTGAAATGCTGTATAGCGATCTGACCTAAGGAGCATACACTATAAAATACATCTCGTACGCGATAATGTCCTTCTGCACAACGTCCGATTGCATAAGGTTAAAAATGCCATAAGGTTAAAAAAGAGCCAAAGAATCCAGATCAGCTAACGGAACGCAGCATACGTAAGTGACAGCAGTGCACCATGTGTAGAAGGCGTAAACGAACCGACCAGTTGTGTAATGGTACAGTATATATCTATATATCTATTACATTTTATCTATTGTAATACCCATGATACTCAATAGCAATAATAAACATGTATGTTATGCGTTTATGTATTTTCTTTGCTATACTTTTGTCATTATTTTTTTTGACATTTCTCTCCTATATTAAGCATCTTGGCTATTTATGCAGTGCAGGTACAGTGTAGATGCAGTGTACCATAACGGTCAGTATATAGCGTATATGATGGTTGCTTTTGATGTGAAAGTGGTCATGTGACCACTTTTTAAAATAAAAGACAATCATTGCCTATAGGATGTTCATCTCCATGGGGTTCGAGGGTCTGAAATGATGTCCTCCACATTTCACTGCCTCGTCAGAAGCAGATGTGGTTTTGATCCATCAGGAGGTCAATTTTCCAGTGAGTGTCACACAGATTTGCCATGTGCAGACTTGCAGGATGACAGGGGGGTGATGACAGGGATAAGTCATGAAAGGTTAATGTCATTTAACAGCCACAAAACACGGTCACGTGTGACTATCAATCGATTGCAAGGCTACGAGGATCATTCTTTGTTTTTTTGATTTGATTACACCAAAACCATCAGAACGGTTTATTAAGACCCCCACTGCCCATCTATAAAGACAGCAGGGTGCGCTTATCATAATTCTTTTCATCGCATAACCTTAGACGCAACCCACAGTAATATGTCTAAGAGGTAGCTTGAAATGAATGTTACATCATACCAATCTAGGCATGCAGGAAGGATGATGAAATGAAAGAAGTAAATGACTCATTTCATGTTTGTCTGTCACAACCGAGGCAGAGATGAGAGGACTGAAGTTGCGTCATTCCGAAAGAGTCGCCACAAAGCAGCTGAGAAGGTGATGGAGCAGAGGGTATGAGGCAGAGGAATGGCCAGGTCATGCCGTCACAGGGCACGCACTCACGCACGATCACACACTAAGGGTCATTTCACCAAACCACGGTTCTGGACGGCGCACTGAACCCGAAGGAAACCCACACCAAAATTGGGTGAATGTAAAAACACCAGGGGCAGGATGCAAAACAAAAACGATGGAGGGGTGAGATGAATCTGCCACCCATCAAGCCAATGTCTCACCCCAAGATGGGACGGAATATCAATCATGAAAGGCATAGAAGTGATTATAGGATTTTTATGTTAGGGGCCATAATTCATATAGAAGGTCCAGCTTTATCGATAGCCAGTGATATGTTGTGAATTGGTGAGTGACAAGGGACGGGCACTCTGTAGGCCAATAAGCTTTGAGCTGGGGCCAGTGCCCCTGTGGCCCCACCCCTGTGTATGCCCATGCCAAGACATGTGACTGCCAAATGAGCAGGCCCATTTCAATCCAGCTCTTAGTGATGAATTATCTTAAGCACGCAACGAACTTCAGAATCGACAAACCTGGGTAATGAGATATTGGATAAATCATTAGAATGTCTGCCAGCATGTAGGCTAGGGGGCTGTGTAACTATGAACAGAAGGTCGCTGGCTCTAATCCAAGAGTCGGTGGTCTTATTACACTATTTGGCCCCTGAGTACGATCTCTAACCAACAATTGCTCAAGGGATTTTCTCAGAAATGTACGTCACTTTGGACCAATGTGTCAGCAAATAAATGTGAATGCCAGTCCCGGGTCACAGTACCTCAGCGGTTGTGATGAGGCGTCAAGGCAGGGCGCCCTCCCATCCCGGAGGGCCAGTGTCCACAGACCGCGATCGGCTCCGTGCGGATAGGCATAAATAATAAAGCAGGCTAGGAAAATTACCGCCGCTCATCATGCACGGCCATAGAGATGACATTGCAAGAGCCAAAACACCTTGTGAGGAATTCAGGGCATAAATAATGAATTGCAAGCAGCATGACCGCAAGACATAACACCGGAGATGTAGCATTACGTCAGGGACAGTGCTGTGCATTCACCTCCATATCGACTTGTAAACACTGGGAAAATCTGATTAACTCGCTTAATTGGAGAATTACTTATCTGCTATGATTTTTGGCTCCTTTTCAACTCACAGGGCTTTGGAATTAATCACGTGAGACTGATGTAAATGAACCAATTAGCAATGGAAATGTATCATTTTGGTGGAAACGTGAGCTAAATATCCTAATAAGTATCATGTAAAATTCCAGATTATAGATAACGATTCTGGTCTTCGCTATACATATTTCATAGCTCTGGGCATGAGTCTGGGTCATGGAGAGAGCTCAGGGTGACAAAATAGCTAGTCCCCATTGCAACGATTTCAATATTTAACTTGTTAAATATGGGTCTTTTCAGTTCAGTGCAGGAGATTGATATGGATAACTTGATGTAAGAGTGCTTGAACAGTCGGAATTAATAATAATAATCTCTGCTTCCTTTCAACTAGCAGCTACTTTTCCAGGGACATTCCCATCTTCCCACCATATGTTTTTTTAATTACTTGCTGTCGTCTCGGGAATCTACTCATTAAATAAGGTTCTCATCAAGTCCCGGGTCCAGGCACCTCTTCCCTGAGCGCTGAGATGTCTCACCTCTGTCGTCTTCCATATTCGTTTGTGAAGCAACATCAAGCCATCTGCCTATTTTATTGGCCCCTTCTTTCTCTCTCTCTTTCTTGCCTTGTTGAAATGTGCCATGACCTGTAAACTACATGTCGACCTGGAGAAGCAGCTTGAGTCCGGAGAGGGTTGTTTGGGAAGTAGAGGTTGACGTGCTGCTGCTGTCTGAGACCTTGTTGGCGTTGATCTCTGCTAATGTCGCCTACATTGGCTCCTACGCCACAAACACTTTCACACAGGAGCTACTAAAATTAACATCATCAGTCACAACGAAGTCCAGAATGTTGCTTATGGGGGACTTTTTTGTTATTGTTTAACTTTCCACCTTCCTAGAGTCATCCCCGGGGTCCACAAGCCAAAAACAATGCTTCTCCAAATATCAGCTTTCACCCAAAAATTGCATCATCGAGCCAGCTAGTAACTTTCATTCTGGTTTTGCATTCCTGATGGACGTGAGGCGGCATGGCTCCTTCTGGATTTACAGCCCGGAGAGGCACCATGATCTGCAGAAGTGGCCGCTAATTGGGGGCGCACTCGCACATCAGACCGCGCTCCTCGCTGAGGCTGGAGGCAATGGCAGGATAATTGAAACTCAGCTCCGCTCCCACAATGAACATGCATTTTTTACCATCTTTTTTCCGCCAGTGTGGCTTCCCTGAGATGCATACATTCTCCTCCATCCCATACGTCTTTTCTTCAGCATCTTCCATCATTCATGAGCAATAGTGAGCCTCTCCAGGGATTCAGACAGTCTGGGAGCAGAAGCAGGTCCATCTACATGCACCTCTCCTTTGCCATCCCCACTGTCCGAACAGCCGATGCTGTCTGACTATATATACTGTATATATTTCTTCTATACCACCTGTCTATTTAGGCTTACGAGGGTATAATCCATGCTAAGAGGCTGAGGGTGTCTGTTCAAAGTGCCCCATTACAATCATGCAAAATTGACCAAAGAGACCCAACCCCCCCTCCCCAGTCCGTGAATTTTACTGAGTGAAAATCCCCCCACCAGTCAGCGAATCTGCCCTACGAATAGTCTCCGCACCCATCATACATATAGTGTAATATAATATAATATAATATAATATAATATAATATGGGGGTCTCAAAATCTAACAGCACTGGCCAGTAAAATGTCCCACCAGTTGGCCAAACCACTGGTCACACCCCCCTGCTCTGGTCAGCAAAATTTCTGAAGGGGGACAAAGTGTGTGTATATATATGTGTGTGTGTGTGTGTGTGTGTATCCATCCATCCATTATCTTCCGCTTATCCAAGGTCGGGTCGCGGGGGCAGCAGTCTCAGCAGGGAGACCCAGACTTCCCGCTCCTCGGCCACTTCGCCCAGCTCCTCTGGGGGAATCCCAAGGTGTTCCCAGGCCAGCCGAGAGACATAGTCCCTCCAGCGTGTCCTGGGTCTTCCCCGGGTCCTCCTCCCAGTAGGACATGCCCGGAACACCTCACCATGGAGGCGTCTAGGAGGCATCCTAAGCAGATGCCCAAGCCACCTCATCTGGCTCCTCTCGATGCGGAGGAGCAGCGGCTCTACTCTGAGTCCCTCCCGAATGACCGAGCTCCTCACCCTATCTCTAAGGGAGAGCCCAGCCACCCTGCGGAGGAAACCCATTCCGGCCGCTTGTACTCGCGATCTCATTCTTTCGGTGACTACCCACAGCTCGTGACCATAGGTGAGGGTAGGAACGTAGATGAACTGGTAAATCGAGAGCTTTGCCTTTCGGCTCAGCTCCTTCTTCACCATGACAGACCGACGCAGCGCCCGCATCACTGCCGACGCCGCACCTATCTGCCTTTCAATCTCCCGCTCCACCCTTCCATAGCTCATGAACCAGACCCCAAGATACTTAAACTCCTCCATATATTATGGACTGGAAACCGTGTAGACTTTTTGCATCCAATACCTCCTATCGATTTTCCTGTGTATTACAGGGTTAAAAATGGAGCTGTTGAGAACCATTGCTTTATTATTGGCTGATAGAGAGGCCATCCCAAAAACCTGCAGCGGCTCTTCATGGATCACGTTCCTCAGCCCTGGCATAAGTCACCGTAAATCTGTGCTTGATTTTGGAACCTATTTGGAGTACATTTTTAAAATAAATTTGCTGCTCTGCTTTCGTTTCAAGGGGAACCAGGGGTGTCAGCCTAAGCGGTTTGGCGTTCAGCATCACCACAGCTGACGGAGAAACAAACTCTTAGCCCACCCATCCGCTCCCATGTGTGCAGAAAAGCAAATATTAATCCCCAAAAGTGTTTCGCCTTGTTTCCTCCATCCTAATCTATGCTTTGAGCAGAACATGATTAAACAGTGGGTAGTGGGAACAAAACAGATGGATTTGATTTTAATGAGGCTGTGTGGAGGGAAACAGATTTATACAACAGTCAAAAATTCAAAGTGAATTACAAGACAGAACACCTAGAGCTGATTTCTTTAAAAGTTACCATGCATTATGCTTCATTTTAGCCCTGAAATAGATTTTCTTTTTACCTTTTGGAATCACTTACAAAGCATCTGTTTGAGGGAAAGTGCAGTGGCACTGGGTTCGGTTTAAAGAATCATGTGTAGTTAATGCTGTTGTGGAAACAGTGAGGCCAGAATATTAAGTTATGGAGTCTGGATAGAGACATTATTTCAGAACACTTCAGCAGTGTGAGATTCGCTTTCAAGACTATCACCTTAAATAATGAATGCTGTCCTTGAAATTTTCATCAATCTTCTATGACCTCACAGAGCTCTTGGGAACAGAGAGAATGGAAAAGATGAGGGATGGGGGGGTTGTGGTGGCAAGGGCCAGAGGTGTGAGCTTCTGAGAGGCTGTTTGACATCGTGACGATTAAAGAAAATATCACAGGCGTGGCCAGAGAAACATAATCTGATCAAATGCCAGCGGCAGAGGCCTTCACTTTCACTTTCTCTAGTCCATCTGACCCTTTCACTGCCTCTTGCAAGGGACGTTCATAGACTCATAAGGGAGAAAGAAGAATTTGGACTCATTTGCCAAGAGTCACCTTGGTTTTTGTCAGCTTGATGTCACTAGGTTCTAGTCATAAAGACGTGCTTTGGGCCCAAAATTCGATTTGAATTGATTCAATTCAATTCAGTTCAGTTCATTTTTATATAGCGCCTTTCACAACAGTGTTGCCCCCTAGTCACTTTACATTGGTGTTTTGTGATACATTCCTGCATCATTTATACAGGATTCAAAAACAGGAAAAAATGAGGACAAAGAAATGAAAGAAAGAAAGACAGATGACAATGGAGGAGAGGAACCAAAAGCTCACAGTTAGGGAGAAGAAAAATGTCAACTAGCTGCCCCCCCTCCCGGCATGCTAACATTATTGACATACTGTAAGATGGCTGTAAAGTGCATTAAGTGTGACATTGAAAACCGTGTCGTGAGGTCTTCAGTGGTGTCAATCTTGGGCCAGCGCTACCAGTCTTGACATGCTTTATTTTAAAAGTTTAATTCAGGAAAGGGAGGCTTTTCGAACCCTCACAGGCCTAAGCAGGAAGTCAGTAAAAGACCCAGGGGTTCCAGCATCACGACAAGGACTGGCTTTGCTGATGCCTTTGTTCGGAAAATCCCTGCTTCGGCACTTTAGTGGTCACACAGGAAATATTGCATGGCAAATTTTGTTCTGAGTCACACCAGTTATGGCGTGGGTAGCAGTGAGCAGGATCCCACCGCAACATGCTCCCTCAAGCATGGCGAAAGTGTGGCAGAGAGGTGTTCGTAAGTGTCCGTAATTACCCACGGACCTCCAGGGAATAGTGCGCATTTTTTATCCTCAGCACTCCCAAATGAAAGGGAGCCCTCTTTCCTTTAGACTATATTCGGCAGGCTTACGCTACTCTTTGGTCTTGGCTCCCACACAAATGGAGCAGTTAAGCCAGCTGATCTCTGCCCCAGGCAGATTGCACAGGTACTGCTTTGGCAGTGGAGAAGAAATGTATTCAGGACTACATAACACAAACCTGGGCAAGTTCATAAAGATGAACAGATTGTTATTCTTTCAATTAATAATACATATAGTAAAATCTAATAGGTCTGCTATTGTAGCCATCATGGGAGATTTAAAAATGGCCCCTGTCGACACAGAGAAGTTCAGATTTGGCCCTTCACAGGAAAATAATTGCTATGGTAACAGAAGATCTGTGACATAGGTTTTGCTGTATTTTATCACAGTTATTCAGGAAAAAATCTATTTAGTCTAATTAAAATCATTTATAAAAGCATATTAATGTGTTCATGTTAATCTTGTACATTTGTGTGTGCATAAAAACCACAGGCCAGGTCTGTATGGATTGATGGTCCTACCCTTCGGTCTATTCAGTGTTCCTGTTCCTGTCTTTAGTGCAACAGAGAGACCATTGCATTGCATTTCTGTCAAACAGGGATTGCTGTAGCTTCTTTATCACCTCTCATAAATAGACATGATGCCGCATGAGGCAAGGAAGGAGCACCAGGGTTTTTCTATACAGAGCCAGCCTCGAAAACTGAAAGATGGATATTACCTGCGACAGTCTAATATCACTCCAGGATCATGTGGTTTAATTCACCTTTAGCAGATGCATCATCACCATCATTGTGCATCATTATAAATTTATGAGGTCCCTGCCACTTACGAAAACCCTTCTTGTCACTTGTCAATAATTTCATCATGCTATACAGGCCATATATTCAGTAATATGCAAACGCTACAACGTTTTGCCTTGATCTTCCCTCAGCTTCCCGGTGCTGCCGTTGTTTCCATTTGTTATACAGTCTTAGCGCCCACCATAGACGTGTGCAGATGTCATGTCTACAAGGTTCCACAGAGAAGTTTCAAACAGATACATCTCACGTTTGATGGGTCACAATGGGAGGCTTACATTGTCCTTGTAGCCTGGGCGGCGGCAACATCCGAGGTCATATGGAAGCCTACTGTTATTATTGTTTTTTTTTAAAGAGGAATCATTAAAATTCCCCAAAGAAAAAGAGGTGAATGCCCGTACAATGGCATGAATAAATATATGAAATGACAGCCCACTGCAGAAAACGTCTCCCACATAAAGCGGTGTTTAAGTTGACTGTCAGTAGGAGAGCTTTGGGGTGCTAAAATAGCCCAGCGAAGTTCAGTTATGTAAGGGCAGCCCTGGAGAGAGGCAGGGGAGTGAGGACCGGTGCACAACTCGCCAGATAAACCCGAATAGAGCGCTTACTGCTTCTAATAAAGATATGAGCTTTTTCTCATATGTTTCTTCTGTTTTCCATAGGGACTGTCTGCCTAAGCTGGCAACATGAAAATGCAACATGACATGCCGGCAGTTTGATTTGGCAGGAATTTGTTTTGTAAATGTCACGTCTCTTCTGCTGAAGGTTGCGGGATCGTGTTCTGCGACGTGAGAGTTCTACCTCGCTCTTCTTTCTCTTCCTTCTAATCTGAATTAAAGACAGTTCTCTTCAGTTTCTTCCTCCTTTACTGATTATTGATTTTTTTTTCCTGTAAAGCAACCTTTGGATTGTGAAAAGCACATTTAAATGTACCTTATTATCATTATTATTATTATTATTATTATTATTATTATTATTAGCTCTATGTGAAAGTTCTACTGTTTGCTGATCACAGTTCATCAGCCTGTACTCATCCTCCTCACTCATGTATCCCATCAACATTATAAAACTGCAGATTCAGCTTCCTGTCTCTTCTCTTCAGCCCAAGCACCTCACATCAGGCGAGGTATAGGTCCAGAAAGACAGGGGCATGATGAGCCTGGAACCTAATCCCAGCAAACACAAGCCAAGGGAACTCCTTTGATGGTCTATCACAGAGCACACACATAAATACAAACCAAGGGCAAATCAGGACAAACAACTGTGCATAAATGCACGCCAGAGGCAATTCAGAGATACCAATTTGAATAATTACATGTTTTGGACTGTTGGAGGACACTGGAGTACCTAAGGGAAGCCCATTCAGACTCTGAGAAGGCTTCTAACCTCCAAAAACTGGGTGGGAATCAAACCCACAACTTTAGCTGAGTAAAGCTAGAATCAGCCTATGGGAGACCTAGTTTTTAGTTCTTGTGTGGAAAAGCACAGAATGTATTTTTCTATGGTTATTGAGCCATTCTGGATTAATATTACCCTTGTAACATCAGTATTTGTTTTCTCCAAGCAAACACATTCCAGTCCACAAGCTCATTACCCAGTCTTGTTACTGCCAAGTGGACTTGAAAATACAAGCGAGAATTTTGGAATTTATCCCAGAAGAAGGACAAAGATGTCACAGTATATTCTAGCTAGTAGGACTGGTCTTTAAAATATAACCAGTTGAAAGCTGAATATTGCCTGGTAACACAATGAGTTACAATGATGCAATTTTATAAGGCATTACATTACAGAATGATGTAAAGAAGAATACATACGGTTTGCAAACAGGTCTCCTATATTATCGTAAATGAAAAGAAAAATGCTGCCGTTGTTTATGAAACCCATGCTGACTGTGAATCGAATGGCTAAACTACTATGACGGAATATCCTTTTCATCCGAAGCGTAGCATACTGCTGCTGCTAACTTCTGATGCTGATATTATCCTTGGGTGATTGTAAATATACAGAGGAAGTTCAAAGTCAACAATATGCAGCGGCAGCAAACGCCTCAAGGTCCGCCTTTTCCTGGAAGCTGCCAAAAACTCACAGTGCTTTTGGATTAAACTTCCATGACCCATCTTTCTCGTGCGGGGGGAGGGATTGGGTAAGACTTTACTTAAGGCCATGTTTTTAGTAATTTATAAGCACATTCATAATGCATTATAATGCTCTCATAAAACACTACAAACATGGCTATAAATATTTATAAAAATGTATAACACATAACATTACGAATGCCTTATGAAGCTCACATCTATAGTGCAGCATAGATAACTTCATAATGCATTATAATGCTCAGTATATGATTTAAGGATGCTAAGTACTACATTATAAAGGTATCTATAGTGCATTATAGGTAAGAGCTTCATAAGGCAGTCATAATGCATAATACACATAGCTATAATGTGTTATGTCTTTTGGTTAATATTTATAGCCATGTTTATGATGCTTTATGAAGGCATTCTAATGCAATATGAATGTGCTTACAAATGACTAAAAACATGGCCTTGAGTAGCCTTAAGGGGATTAAGAATCCTGGACTTTTCAAGTCAACAGAAGGATACCTGGGAGATGTTCCTGTAACGTTTTCTGTAAGACTTCAAACCCTAACCTGACCTCAGAGATGTTTCTCATCAAGTCCTAACTAACGTATAATATTATATGACCCTTCTGATTGTAGAAATCCTTTCATTCTGTGCCCATTGCGCTGATCAGCTCCGCTGCATAGATTTAATCTGTCAGTCCCATCACGCTGATTAGCTTTGTCACGTTAATACGTTTTTCTGTCTGACACTTCGATACACTCGCACAATTTCCACATTTATCTTCTCCGCCAACCCCAACGCACTAATGAGTAACGTCAGGCCTTCGGCGAGCTGGCCTGTCCGGCCGCAGTCAGTCACGCTGACCAGACTGTCAGGTCGGTCACACTTCAATGAACACCTCTATCACATATAATTAGTCTGCGCTTCCAGTTATATTACTCTCTGGAAAGCAGATTTTTTTTTCCTTTTTTGTCTGATTAGTGGGATAGTTTTGGCCTTAATTATAAAATCTCACTCTCAGGTTGCCGCCGCGCTGTAATCCTCAAATCCTAATTAGGGTGCATCACATGGTCTGAGCACTGGCGTACCTCACAAAATCAAAGGAAGAAAATGCGACTTCTTAGCTGTGCGTTAATAAGTCTTCTCCTAGTGTTCTGATTGCATGTGCTCCCCCGGAGGGCTCCCAAACACGGGGGGGGGGTCCCTCCTATGTGCCACAGCTCAGCATTCGCCTAATCACCAGGTCCCTGCGGCGCACTCACACTTAGCTCTGGTTATTAACCCTCACCCCTGCCCCCCCCCGCCCAGCTCTGTATCTCTCTCCCCCAGCCTAAACATTCCTCCAGATTTGGACACAGCTTTCAGAACCAGGGGTAGCTCAACAACACGAGCATTGTGCTGACAATGCAAAAGGCGTGGGTTCAGATCCCAAGGAACATGCGTTTAATCGTAATCTTCTCTCCCTAAATTGCTTTGGATAAAAGCATCAGATAAATGTAGGTAGTTCTTTTATTTCGAGCATCTTTTTACTGTGACAGGATATGACCACCGTTTCAGTTGTTAGTAAACTGATAGCGGTGAGATATTGTAGGAAAATGGAGACTTAATTGTAGTGGCAGCCATTCCATGTTAGTTTAATGAACAAAGTGCTTCCAAAGCAATGACTGGATCTTAGGAACAAAAAACCATGTAGGCGGCATACAGTACTGGTAGAGTCTTGGCACAATTTAACTTCAGCTTGTGGGCATGTTTTTCTTTTCAGTTTTTTCTTTGCAAAAACAATCGCTCTTTATCTTTCATTCTTTGACGACCTATCTAGTTTGACTGCTAATGACCTGTTTGTCTGCCACAGGAAACAGGTCAGAAATAATGTGATTTTAACGTTATGTAAAGCTTGGTAAGAGCACAATTAGGCTGCTGTGGAAGTGTGGAATCGTTCATCCCACCCTTTAATACCTGTCAGCTATTATCTGCCTCTTTTCAACCACAGTAATGACCAATAAACTGCATTTAGATGCCAGAAGAGTCTCTTGCGGCTGATAATTTACGATCCTTTCTGTAACTCTTACATATGCACTTTTTAAAAGCCCACTAATGCTATTTTTCATTTTTATGATTTCTAACGTATACAATACTGCAGGTTCATAAACATACAAGGGCCCGTGTTGTGTGTTCTAATGTATTTACTGTTTAATATCGATAAGTATTCTTTATGTATGTGTTATAGCATTTTATGTCATGTCCTATTTAAATGTCTTTTTAGTATCTTTGTATTGTTCTATTTATAGATCATTTATATTATAAGCTCTGCTGTAAGAGCATACTAACATATTATTTACATGCATTTAATATTAAGCAAAACAGGCAGTGGTTTTCTATATACTCATATTCTGAGCCACTATATATTTGCTGGTGATGACAGGTCTCCTTTACACTTAGTCTGGTATCACACGACCAACAGCACAGTTTAAAGCAGCGTCCCTCTACTCTTATTCCACACAAACGGACCCTGAGGGCAGTCATCCAGAAAATATCTACGCCCGTGGCCCCACCCCCCGAGATGTTTGGAGCTCCGGATACAATGGTGTATTTTGTTGCTAAAAGTGGCCTCCCTAATTGAACAGGAAACTCTTGAACTGGTGCGATTAACCAGGACTCGTCAGATAATGGGTGGCGTTCAGAGTTCCGCTATTGTTAACGTCAAAGGCAGCGGCTGCGCGGTAAAAGCAGAGTCCAGCTAACAGACTCCATAACATGATTCGTTGTAATAAAATGCTTAATTTGTGTCTCTGTCATGTACAGGCAGCGCTCGACTTACCGATGTAAATAAATCCAGATAAAATACAAGATTATGCAAGAAGCCGACATCTGCCTGTAAGGAAATAAACACTCAGATTTTTCATTTATTTAATATGTGTTCTTTAATAGGTATCGCGGTGCACGGTGGTGCACGGTGGTGCAGTGGTTAACACTGTTGCCTCAGACCTCTGGGACCAGGGTCTGAGTCTCTGCCATACCTCTGTTGTCAGGGGGTTCCCTCTGGGTACTCTGGTTTCCCCCCCACAGGTAAAAAACATGCTGAGGCAAGTTGGAGTTACCAAATTGCCCATAGGCGTGCGTGCATGAGCAAATGGTGGAATTGTCCTGGGTCTTTCCCTGCCTTGTGCCCACAGGCTCAGGACCCCCCATGACCCTGAATGGGATACGTGGTCACGGAAAATGGATGGATAGTATATATTAGTAGTACATTCTTTGTGTGTGTGTGTTTTTGCTAAATGGTGTCGTAAATGGCGTGGGACTAGAAATGGGACTTTTGTAAAATTTGAACTACATAAGGATTTGTGGAATGATCTACTTAGGTCAGTTGAGAACTTCCTGTACTTGCATGAGTTTTAATATTTTTCTGTTTTCTTGTTGATTTTGTTGGTTTTCTTGCAATGGAAGCACCTAAACCAAATGGGTCTGCGTAAGTCCGAGGGGGGGGGTCAGCGGAAAATGTGACCTTCCTTGCGCTCTGGACAAACCGCTGTGGCTGTAAAATAATTCCCGTCCCCACAGTCTTTGTGTTTTAGCTCTGGTAATGCATCACTGCTCCACGACAGGAAGGATTGTGGGTTGTAAAGATGCTGCATGACTAAAATGACATGTTCCTGAGTACCGTCTGCCATGTAGCAATAACAGGCTGGCAGGTAGCATGGATAGTAATGAGCAATGGGATAGTTTTGGTTAATAATCATGGGGTCTGGGGCACGTGGATGCTGAGGTCCCTGGACTATGTGTCTAGAGCTTGGTTGTGGTTTTGCTCATGGGTAAAAGATACTGACGAATGACACAGGTGATGATGGGGTCTCCGGGTAGATTTTTCCCTTCCTTGGTGGGACCAAAGACTGACACACGAGGATGATTGCTGGCCACACCGGCCACATCTGTGGCTTTCACCTACATGGACTATGCTGTTCCACATTACAGTCATTTATCAGATACTTTTATCCAAAGTGAGACAGCAGGATGAGACAGTGGCTGGAACAATTGGGTATGGGGGACCTTGATCAAGTTACTCTGCTGTGCCTGGGATTAGAACTGATGACCATCCAAACCCACTAACTCACACCGCCCACCCCCATCTCTCCCAGTGAAGTGTCCGCTTTCGCAGAAGGTCAATGACTTTCTGTCTCTTTTCTTCCCCAGTTATTCCTCGAAGCATGACAGTATTGATCTGATAATGGTCTTCCGACTGTCATTTTACACTGAGCCCTGCGCTGTATCCGGCATGTGCATTTTGACCTGGATTCCTTGCAGCCTTAAAGAAAACGTTCATCTGTTTTCCATAACAGGCTTATTCAGTGCAGCCCTGAAGGCTACCTCCGCAAGAGCCAGGGCCAACACTTACTTACCAAAGCTTAGGGGTATAAGGCTACGGTAGCCCCCTCAGAGCCACTGAAGCACTGTTAAGAAAACAGGCCTTTCAGAATTATTTACCTCCAAATTTACTCATATCACTTTTATTCCCACAACTCTGATCAGGATTTTCTGCAGGAATATGGATGGATAGATGGATGAACCACAACCCCCCCCCCACACACACACACAAAATTTGTTTAAACCCCACTGTTTTTCGGCAAAATCTACTGAAAGGCCTCCCCTCACCTAAATGGCCCCAGTCCCACCCCCCTACCCCTCCCTTGGCAAAATCTGCCAAGTGGGACCCCCCAGGTCACAAAATTTATTTCTGGCTAAAGGCCTGGGGGGTATTCCACAAACCAGAGTTTCTTCATTAGCCAGATAATATAAACCAAAAGGATCGTCCAGTAGGAATGTCACTCTCATCCAATTGGACAGTTTTCACGTTTGGCTTAAGTTAGCCAGCTAACTGGGTAATCCGGCTTTGTGGAATGGCCCCCAGATTGAAAGGCTATGCCAGTTCATGGCATCTCTTGCTGTTCATGTTTCCAGCAGCAATGGTATGTCTAAAATAGCTATTTAAACAGTAACTGGGATTTATGTGAGTGAACCTGGCAAGCAAGCATTACGCTTAAAGTGAGGTAATTCGATTTTGCACCTGAGGTAATGGTCCTCCCTCATTCCCATTGTGTGATTGGCCCGTCTCCCATGGCAACTAGGCGAGCAGGATCAGAAACAAAAGTACTTCCACTTGTCATAAGTGTGGGTTGAAATATTAACATCGCCAAAATCCAAAACTGGAGACAACTGGGTTATTTATAGTAATTAAGCATAACATGTTCGCTTCACTGAACTAGCTAATATTCCTTTATCAGGTCATTTCACAAACCCAGTGCAGCTCGACGCACATGAAACGATGCACAAACAATCACAAGTAATATAATTACACTTTCAAACTGAAAAACATTTTGACAGGGGGAGATGGAGCCTCATGTAATCTCATCACTGCCATTAAACAATGTAGGTTCTCTAATAGTCTCATAAATATGCAACATTAGCTCAGCTAGTGCTGATGGTCAACTAGCTGTACAGCCTCTGAAAACAACTCATTTGACATCGACACCAACTAAACCGGGAAGTTTATCTAATAAGCTCTAGATGTCATTTCCCTGTGAACAAACTGTTCTAGTTAGATGGAACACACCCCTTATTATTGGTTACGGGCTCACCTGGCAACCGGCATGTAAAATACAACTGTGAAATGTGGATGGTACCATAGACACACTGGGAATGTTAACAGAGATCCACCAGCATCTTCACTACAGTGGAGGATGTGTTTCTAATTGTAGATCCATTTTCCGGAGTAGCATATATTGCTATTCACATCTGCCAATAAGAAGTTATTAAAATAAGATGGATTTGATCTCATTGACAATCCTTGGATTAAATGGCTCGGCCTGAGTTTAGTTTGTCCTCTACACCCTGAATAAAAGTGACAAATTTGTCTAGTGATGCCCGAAATTGTAGTACGCCTCATATAATTCTCCCAGGAGATGTCTCACCCTTAATATGATCCATTGAGTGGATTGTATTGAAGTTGAGTTCTAAACATCAAATTATTAAGCAATCTTTTCTTTGCCTGGAACTGCAATGCATTTTAATGTCCAAGTAGCTTCACACAGCCCGCAGACATAAAAAGACACTTTATTGCCTTTCTTAAACAGCAAATATGCAAAACCACGTAACCAAAAGTACAAGATACACAGAGAGCCTGTATAAGTGTAAACAGAGAAAATTCCCTTTCATCTCTTGATAAACTTTAAACAGCCAGTTGTCCTTGAATATTTTTTTCATATTAACACTTATGATGGGATGGTAGGGGACGGGGGGGCGGGGTGGCAGGTCTGAATATTAACAACGGAGATCGGTCATGCAAGCTCTGCTAATGTAGGCTTTGTGCAGAAGAGAAAAATCCCCCCCCCCGCCATGGTCTTAACACAGGCTGGAGTGAAAGTCACAGAAATGCTGTGAGAGGGGCTGCCATAACCCGGGGGGGGGGGGTAAATTTATACAATTAAAATGGAAAGTTATGCCTTTCTAGGGGTGAGGATACATGGGTAAGGGCACTGGCCCCAGCTGAAAGCTGATTGGCTCCCGGAGTGCCCTCTCCCTTGTCATTCACAGACTCGAAGCATATTATTGGCTAATGAGTTCCCCTCTTATGCTCCCCACCTTAAAAAATCCCAGAATCGCCCCCTTGCTTTTCAAGTTTCATGCCCTGTCTGCTGCAGCCGTGAATGAAATACCCACACCGTGGCCTCGAAGACGGCGTCAGCCGTAGGGTTTAAACAGACAACATGTCGCTGGCACCGCCCGTAATGTACAGACCACGTCTGCGTGAGTCATGGATGCTGAATTGATTCCATGTCCCTTATGAATTCCAAAAGCGTCCATTTTGGCTCCGTTTACTTGTGTCTTTTTCTGGCCCAGTCGCCCACACTGGAGTTAGCTCAGCTGCCATTGGCTGCCGGCACTTACCCCCCCCCCAGACTGATGAGGGAAGCTTCATTACTCCCTCCTTGCTCTCCCCAAAGGTTCACGCAAACCACCATCTGTTCCAGTTGATCTGCCCCTTTTAATATTATGGGGCATCTTGCGCCATGTTACCATAGCAACCACGGCAAGCATCACTCCACAGAAATATCACTGACAACCACAGTAGGGAATATGTGGCTGTTAAAGCTGCATGTAAGACTAATTACTGCTCTTGTTGATGTGTCTGTGGCAAGGAGGGGGGGCAATCAATTTTGTAATATTTTAATTCACAATTTTGGCCCTTTTTGGCACCATTGTTTATAAAGTAACCTACTCCATTAATATGTCTTCTCCACTTTCCAACACTTGCGGGCTGAAATATCGACAATTGTTAAATCCAAATCCAAAGGTCTGCTGTGGGCTTCAGTAGTAATTTCCATAATAAGCTTTTCAATAGAGGTTCTCTGAAATAGCTAATTATATAAAACCTTTTCCACGAGGTCTTATATCAGTGCCACCCATTTCGAAAAACTGGCATTCATATGCAAAGGGTTTCTGGCATGTCTGTGCCGCACACTTGAGTTTCTTTGAACACGATGACCCTGTTTTTACTTCATTTGCGTGCCCGGCTTTCACTGTCCTCAGTGGCAATAGCCACAAGGTCAAGCCTAGAGCTAGAAAAGTTAGCCTGGGCCCATGACGAGTCACTGATTTGAGCTTCTTGAGTTTTAATAACGCACATGATTGCACGTCAACATCAGTGACGTCTTGGTTTATTCTGAATTTAGATTGGTACTTCTGATATAATTTTATCCCCAACTGTAGAGTTTTAAACATTCTAGATCTGCGATGCATCACTGAGAGCCAGATAATATCTGCTTGGCAGATACTAGACCAGCAATGCAAAAAAAAGAGTCCAAGTCATGTGACAGAGCACAGACGTTTGATTGATACCAGAGCATCCAGGTTACAAATCCCCATAGATCCAAGTAAAAGGTCACACGCAGACATGCAACATGTCCCATACTGCATGCCTGATACCCGTACAGATGTGTAACATGCTTCACTGCCCTTGTCAAGCCTGTCAGGTATTATAGCTCATCTGATAGGTACGCATGTCATTTCAGTTTAGTGAAGCATGATATGTGCAAAGGATCATTTTATGTCCTTTCACTTCTTCACAGGTGCTGTAAAGATGATAAAGGGCCTTTGAGAGCTATTTTGTTGAGATACGTCTCCGAATTTGTTCAGTTTGTCACTGATATAAAGTCCCCTAACTCATCTGTCGCCAATTAAGGTGACTGTGCCTTTAAAACACTGCCCCCGTTACCAGAAAGAGATGGCACTCAGAATGACACTTGTTTTTCATTACAGTGGATGCTGCCACACTTACCAGGTAACCAGGAGGTTCTGTCAACCTCCCCTCCACTATGGATATTGCTGAATTGGGGGGTGGGGGGGAGCAGTTTCATCACTTCACTTTCTTACATCGGCACCAGTTCCTGGAATGGGGGAGCTCTCTGGGCCTTTCCGGACCCCACATTTACCGCCGCAGTGGTTAAGCTCCAAAACAAAGAATATTACACAACTGTTCCTGGGCACTTTTAATCAAAATGTGTTGTTACTCACTCCCGTTTGATCTGGAATTCTTGTGTCAAAGTCAGTAACTGCTCCACAGCATAAACAGTGTGAGAATCATTGCAAACCGTTGAATTTTCTACAGAAAACTGCTGGATACAGAACTACAGATACTTTCCCATTGATTTTGCTGTTTGCAAACAGAACTTCCGTTGTCAGAAGCTGAGCGTAACTTTTTCCTCTCTGTTATCTAAGATCTTTCCATTACAATTGTATATTCAATGCTGATTTATTGTTAAATGTTCCGTCTCTTTGGCCTAAATATTGTGTTGAGACGACTGCATCTGAAAACAATAAGGAGGAGTGTGGTTTTTGGAAAATTATACTTTACATAACTGTATGGTTCTGTCAATATTGTAGTCAGTTGAAGTTTTTATTAATACATGTTTTCCCTCCTTGTTTTACAGGCAAGTTTATGATCCACAATAAATGGAAAGGCTAGTGTTTACACATTCATTAAATGTGTTTAACCAAAGGATATTTTATTCGACCATCCTCTATAGTTACTGATTTTATTGTGTTGGCTTCACCCCTGAAAAGGAAAGTAATCTGTCATGTGAGTGTTTCAGCTATTTCAGTTAGCATGAAGCCAGCAACATTCCACATCGGAGAGCGGAGCTAAGAATTATGGGAAGATTTCCAGTCTCCATCGACATTCAGACTCGTCGTGTCCTTTTAAGGAGCTGCCAGGTTCAGCTGGTGTATTTTCGGGCATTTCTGGGACTGTTGCTCTGGTATGGCTACAGTCAACTGGTGCCAAATGGGTTCTTGGTTCTCAAGAGGTTTCTGGTGACCTGTCTACACATTTTAATTGTTGTTGTCAAACTTCCACACCATGTTCCTTGCCTCTGTCATTTAAGGAGCGTCTCATCTGTGGTTGCGTTAATGCCAGACTCCCGTCTCGAATGAGCAAAAATCGTTAAACCACTTTGCGTTTTTATTATTTTTTTCTTTTGGCAGATGCTGGCTTGTTGTTTTACCTCTTTGTTCTTGTCAGGACTTAAAATAGCATGTTTTCACAGTCTTCTTCCACGTTATCTAACCCCCCCCCCCGCGCTCCAGCTCGACACAGAGCAGACAGCCACGCTCACACCCGATCCTTCACGCAGGGCGGAATCACGTTACCGCGTTTGGATCAGAGGTCCGCCTGAAATTAAGTTGACTAAACCCCACCTGTTGATAAAAGACCTTGCTCTTCTAAAATAATAAATCTGGTTAACTTCATGCCTTGGTCAAGTCTTATTTTAAGATCTTCCGACGTACGTTTCACAGTGAAGTGACAGCGCTGTCTGCATGTCGGCTGGATGACGAGCTAAAAGTGTTTGTTTTAACTCTTCAAAATGGAAACGACACAGGCTGACAGCCAATTTACTCCGTGTCGCGAGTAAAACCCT
The DNA here is from genome assembly GCA_026781065.1 of Mormyrops boulengeri. Taxonomy (NCBI): domain Eukaryota; kingdom Metazoa; phylum Chordata; class Actinopteri; order Osteoglossiformes; family Mormyridae; genus Mormyrops; species Mormyrops boulengeri. Next base: position 5,311,904 of record JAODLD010000049.1, read on the forward strand.
CTGCGCGGCGAATGCTACTCTACAGTTCCATCCTTCATCTTTAACAACTCCTGGGTCATTAATTACTGCATTGCCCAAATAATAAATATTATTTGCCTGTGAGACGTATTGAGATCAAAGTACGTTCCAGCTCAAGCGAGGCGGTCATCGCTTGTCCAAAGGCACAGTATTCCTTTTACAGTGATATTTCAGATCACATCCCAGAGAGAACAAAGAGACTTCGGTTACATCATGGGTGGCAGCATGATTTTTTCATTTTCATTTTTTCATTTGCGTTTTCAAAATATATCTCTCCCAGCAAACCTTGCTGGAAACTCTTTAGTCTGCTCTACTTCAGTCAAGTTGCTTCATATTGCTGACGTTTCCTTAATTCACATGACTGTGAAAACCCCTCGAATGAGGATGGCAATTAGAAAAATGTGACTCGGGGATTGGCCAGGAAGTGACATGGGAAGGAGGTTACAGAGTGGGACAGGGGTAGTTTTTGGCACGACACACAAAACATAAACAGACATGACAAACAAAGACGCCATTCTGGCATTCCGAACAATGATGAAATATGTTCAGTCATGATAGTCTGGGAACAGGAAAACTGGCTTTCTATTCCATTACAAAAGTGCTTGGGGCTGACATCAAAACTGTGGGGGAAGGAACAGGAGACACAGATTTGTGCATTTTCTAAGAACAAGCTAGAGGTGGATGGAATCAACACCAGGAACCCGGAACCCACCCCCTCTTCTCACACTGATACCTTCCTACAACGGTCAAAGGTCAAGTAAATCGAACCGCTAACATCTCTGAATTTTTGTAATGCGCAAACGTCAGCTGAAAACATCATATTCTTTTTTTTTCAGTTTATGTCAAAACTCAAGGGGGTTTGAAGTTTGAAGGTCATTTTTGTTTTGTAATCGATAAATTTCGATGACAGCCTCCGCACTCTGCTTGGCTCAGCACAGCTAAATTAGTAGCAGCAATCTCGAAGAATGGCAAGGCGCGGCAAAGTGTAAGCTGTATTCTGCTTTCCCATCTTCTGCTCGTTCTCCATGAACAGACCTGCTCTAATGGTCCTTGTTGTACTGGGCTTGCGTCCAACATGCTGCACTCTCACCCTCTTGTGTCTAAATGTCAGGTGCAAACATAAACCTTCCATGCCTCAGTTTGAGCGAATTAGGGCCTGGGCCCCTATCACTCATGGAGTCTCTCCTTGGAGATGACTAGAATAGAACAGTGATACTTTATTAAATAATCTCCATGGGGAAATTTTCCATAAAGGTTAGAGCAAGCTTGAGGTCACAACAAAGGTACAGCCACCTTGTGACACCCAGGGAGCTGGGGGTTAAGGATCTTGCTGAAGGGCCTATGGACATGTAGCTAATCTACCACGGGTGGGCGTGAACCAGCAACCTTCCGATCACAGGAACAGAGGCTTAGCCTGCTGAGCCACACATCACCCCCTAAAGAGGTAACGCTGGAGCGATACATGGAGTCTCCACCTCAGTTCCCACCATCTCTCCTACTCTGCGGTGTGCGAGCCCACACAGAACACCTGCTGAAGTTAATCGCTGGTGCCTCACAGCTGGGGAACATATGAGAAGCTGCCGGACGGGCATCCTCACACCGTGACAGGAAGCAGGCCGAATAGCTTCGATCTCGCTCATGAGATTGTCTCTCTCTCTCTCTCTCTCTGACATGGCGTAAACAGCCATCCGCACCAACCGCGGCTCCTCAACGATGGCCTTGCGGTTTGGCTCAAAGCAACGGAGAAGCCACACACAAGTGCTTACAGTGCAACAAAACTGAACATATCCTGTCTGTAACCGTACTCAGTATGCATGTCTTTCCATTAGTTCACTCACATATGTACTGTAATGAAGCACACTGGTCTCGTTTTATCTAACATTTAAAATATGACCTAAGCAGTCTGGGACATTTAATATTGTAATAATGCTAATTAATTTTCCTCGAACGCTAACACGAATGACAACTGCACATAAAATGCACTCTTTGTAATTTGTTACATCACTAAATTAGGGGAGGTTCACCAACACTACTTGGGAGAAGACAATAAAATCATCATTCTGAAATATCATCATGATGTCATTGTCCAAAATCACGTTTCAGATCAGCTCTGCCAGTTCCGCTCTATAAACCATTAGAGCACAACTCAGCTGAGTTCTGACCTATCCTCTGTAATATACAAAGACTGCCGTCTGTAAGGGTAATGGAAGCATAATGCTATACGATAATTAGCAAACGTTTTAAATGGAACACAGCTGGCAGCCTTCATTTTGTGGCTATCCATCGTATGACTATACAGCTCAAACACTTTTAGAAATAAATATTCAAATTTCATCTAATGTGAATAACAGAAATGCTATTTGTAATATGGGGTGAATGTTTTATAAGCTTCCTTTCAATACCAGCATTATAACTGCATGTCTCAATATCGAAACAACACTGAAACACCACCTTCTGAAAAATTTAAAGCTGGTCTGTTTTCAGTCAGACTTATGAATAAATTTAATTTTTTTTTTGGCAATAGGACAAGTTCAACATTCTAAGACTGGCGATAAGACAGTTTGGCACGATTTCTGAAGCGTCAATGGCACGACAAAATACAGAGAATGACTTAATAGAAATATGAAGTCAAGCTGCATAAAGAAGATTTATATTTACATATTGCACAAAGTAATTGTTAGAACATTTTAATGATTGTCTCTTGTAGAGTTCAACAAGCACGAGAACTTACAAACATAACGTACAATTACTAGAGCACACAGTTATTCTCAAATGATGTAAAGATCCTTCCCGCAGTTTAACACTTTCACATGGACGTACTTGTGAAAGTTAACCACTAGAATTTTCCAGCATTTTTGGACTTTTAACGTAACTCCAGTAACATTCGCATCATTATCCTAAGTTGCATTGTACACAATCTCAGTTTCTTTACTTTGAAAGGCCGCATCTAAAAAGTATGAGTGGCGTAGCATTGTCAAATATCCAGTGGTCCAAGCTAAACGTAATGCTCTAAACAAATTCAATTGTATTAAATAATAATAATAATAATAATAATAATAATAACAACATTCCAACGTGCCTTGTGAAACTCTCCAAGAACGAAGACACTGAAATAAAGCTTGAACTTTTTGAAAATTCCACAACAAACTGTACTCGATGCAAAAAAGGGGGGGGGGGGGGGGGCATTAATATGCAAAAAACTGTGTTTGGTACGGACAATTTAACAGTTTAGGGGCTGTCAACAGGGATTTGCCGAGGTCCTTGGCTTCGCCGGCCGTCCTCACGCGTTCGTAACCCAGTAAATTCATGGAGTGCTGACAGTAGTCCTCCACCTGTTTCATCTGCTGGAAACTCAGAGCAGTTCTCCACGCACTGGCCGCCTGCGTCGCATTTCTGGACGAGACAATGAATGGCTTTGAGGACGAGCTGGTGCCGCTCGTCATGTTCAGGGCGAAGGACTCGATGTCGTGGTTTGCCGACAAGTTCACGAATCGGTACACGTTTCTCAGCGTTTTGATGGGATTCTCCACCAGGTCCTCGTAACGCACTGCCATGTATTTCCCCTTGATCCAGCTTGGAGGATTTAAGGCTGTTCTTAGCGTCTTGGAGGTCCGGTCGCAAATCACTTCCATGGCCCCGATGGAGTGGTAGTCAGACCCGTCTTTTTTGTTTACTTTGTGGTTGGGGTCCACAAAAGGGATCCGCCGAAGTTTAGGGTCCCTGCTTCTAACCACTTGCAAATTTTCACGTATCAGCCCATGCCGCGATTTGATTCTGGAGTTAGCTACTGCCCTGGGGTCTCTCACCAAGTGGATCACCTTCAGATCCAGAGAGGGGTCCTCCATCAAAGGGGCTAAAACACTGACGTCCAGAATGCGCACCCCTTTTATCACCACGGTGTTATACTTCAGGCACTCCTCTTCCAGAAGCCGTAAGCTCTGCGGAGGACACTTCTTGCACACCTTATCGTCCACCATGCCCACCACATCCTTCCTGTAAGCAGAGCAGAGGGGATAGGAGCAGATCACCTTGTTAAGTGTAGCACCGAAAAGCCCCAGAGAAGTAATGTTCTTGTTCCCCGGTGTGTTGTACAACTGGAAAACTGAAAGATCACACCGGTACAAGGAGCTTAGCATGTCTCTGGCTGCTCCTTGGAGAGATACGGCATCCCCTGGATACAGTTTCTGCCAGATGTGCCACATGGGTTCATACAAAAAGAAAACCTCCGGGTTTTGGTTAAACAGCTCCCCGAAAAACGAGGATCCGGACCTCCAAGTTGTCAGGACATAAACCAGCTGCCTCTTCTTAGCCAGGGGCGGTCTATAAAGAAAGCGTATGTCCGACCTGCCTTGATAAGTCGCACTTCTCATTTGGTGATTGCATTGCTGCGGCTCCTTAGTCCATTTGTAGTTAGCTAGATTCAGCATGGTCAGAACTAGGAGCAAGAAATACGCTATAAATAAGACGATCCGCTTCCTGCGCAACACTTTCATCACGATTCCTGGATGGGCGATTATTTTGGTATGGTTCCTGTACGTTTTGAGCTTTCGCCCAAAACTCGCATCCTTTTCCCAGGGCGCCGTCAACTTAAGATGATACTGTTTGTTTTTCATTTATGCAGCGACTGGGATTGTACAAGCGCCTTAGATGTAAAATATGCCAGGTCTTCAGGAGAGGTCGGACCGCCCACACTAGTCGAACGAAAAATAAAGAAAAAAAAAAACAATAACAAAATTAGCCGGGTGTAGATTAGGTGATCCAGAGGGATGGGTTATTTAATGTTGACTCTGCCATCTAAAATACGATAACGTAAACGGGGCATTTTACTGCAGTGCGCAAGTATCCTCATTCGACTGATATAGTGCAAAATACATCCATTGAAAAACAGCTCCGAGATGATTCCATTGCAGATGGAGAACGAAGGCGGCCTGCTTTCAAGAAACACACCCTTAAACATTGACAATCAATGTAACCATTTCCCGGCAGCTTAAGAAATCGGAGTGTTACATGAGCGACAAAGAGAAATCATGTTTTAATGCACAAAAATTGCACATAATTACGGCCGCCAGCCTCCGCTCGGTCCATTCCGTTGTTGTGAAAGAAAACGTCGATTCTTTCGTCCAGTGCAGGGATATAGTGATTCCGTCTGTATCCGTTATTCCGCTTTCTATTGTGCCATATCTTTTAACACATTGTAACCGGACCGATTCAATCAGGGTTTAAAGGCAAAAAATCCCTCCTATCCCAAGCCGCTATTGTTGGAACTACCAGCGCTTAGCTTTAGTTGCTGCAATGCTATTGGTTCCCTGCTCGGTCAATCTCATGTTTGTTACCGCCCCCTTTCGAAGTCTAGACCTGCGTTTTTACTGTTGTTGCAGTCGGATGCTTATTTCAAGTGCGAAATGTTATTTAAAAGCGAGGCGGAAAATAATCCGAATTCGAAGTAAAAGATTACTCATATGCGTCGCCAGGACACCAACTGGGATTCATGTCGTCGTTTATGTCAACAACATTTTGGAAAGATTAATCCTCCCGGGTTTAAAACTCTTGTTTAAGATGCCGCATCAAATTAAACGCTTTTATAAATGTGGGTATGTAAGAGGCCTTTGCTGTCGGGAAGGTTGCAATAAAAATATATAGCTTGCATTCTGATAGAGCACATCGGAACAGTATTTCCAGTGGTGCGTGATGATATAATGCTGTTGAAGGCTGTACTGTTTTCATTCATAGCGTACGTGTTTTATAAATGACAGTGTGTGCATTCGGTATTCTGCGTAGTGCAATCTTGGTAAAACACATAAACAACGTGTATGAATAACATTAAGAAAAGGATGCGACAAACTTTCTGCTTAAGAAAACCTTAATAAAATTGCAGTATAAACGTCGAATCGAGTCGTTTGGAAAATATAAAGTTGTTCACGTAATCTATAACTTATTCATTTACATAGGAGAATGAATTTTTAATCCTTTGACGTTACAATTATGTATTATTTAACGACGCAACACACAAGGAAAAAATAGTGTCACTACCGCCTGATTCCACAGGAGGACGCTGCAAACATGACATATGAGGTCCCGGTATAACATACGTGTATAGAGTACAATGATCTCGAAGACGATGGTGCAAAATAAGCCAATAAGATCATTTTGTGGCTTATCATTTTCCCTTTTCATAATTACTACCAATGGTAACGCTGCACGTTACGTTTCGTCGTATAATCGATTTTATAAAGCTTACTTATTTATGATAATACAGAAATATAGGGGTTTATTAACGTTTAGGGTAAAACATCAGGTATCCCGTAGCCCTGTTCTAGCCCCTGAAGTTAGTTCTACCAATCTATAGTCTAAATTCATGACTTAATGGAAAGAAAATGCGTGTGTCCAGTTTCGTACAGTGAGTGCAAAGCAATATTTTGTGCATTGTAATATGACTTATGTTTTCTTATGTTTTATTTTTAATATATTTTTCATAACGTTCAATGGTGTGGATTATAGTGTGCCTTCATAACCACCTGTTAGTCTATTATAAAATCAACTGTAAACAGTATCAATGTAAAATTTAAATGAGTTTTTGTTTTGTTTTCAAATAAAATACTAACTACTGCTAGTATGTGTGTACTTGTTCTGATAGCCCATAATACACACTTTTAAAAAGATAAGGGGTTGGTTCCAAATAAATGTACCAACAAAAATATTGTTGCATATGTTTGACTAATACTTATTCTACACTAAATTAGTAAATAGCCAGTTTGTTAAAATGCCTGACACTGTAAGCTACTGCTTTTAGGCAGGTGTATACTGACATGATAATAACGTGAGTATTTCTCCAGTTAGATTATGGTATAATTAGTAGATTAAGGCTACCACTTAGAATCCATGTCGAGCAAAAGTGGAAAACAATGGACTCTGCTGACACTTGGTGGCTTTTAGAGGGGAGGGGTTTTAGGTATTTCTGTGCCAGGGTGTCAGGCTGGGGACCTCCCACTTAGGGACACAGGAGGTGCCACGCTACAGTGCCCAGGGGAACTGAGTAGTGTGTGTGTGCGTGTGTGTGTGTGAGTACCAGAGCACACGTGTGACAATAAGAACAGCAGGGGAACCTATCCACTCTCCTCCATGACAGCACCTGACGGTGTATACACTCCCGCCAGCCTGCAGGTCCCACATGCACCTGGTCACCGTCAGGCCTTCCAGAAGCTTCTCCGGGCAGCTGTGCGTTGGAGCGTGAGCCACCTGTCTTAGCCGTGACACTCTCAACTCACCGCCCCCCCCACCCCTCCACCTTCCCCAACCCTTCTACACCCTCCCATGATCGCTGCCGGAGGAGACAGCTTCACCAGTCATGCCCAGGGGAAGATCAAACTGAACACCTTCAGCAAAAAAGACCATAAAGACTCATGCCTCATTACTGGATGCAGAACTAGCGCATAGCCTGATTGGAAACGGTAAGGTTCTCGTCACCTTCCACAAAGTTATGTTCTCCTGTAGATAAGTAGTTTTGAGTATTAGGTTGATTCTGTGGCAGGCGGTGCATGTACCGCAGATGTATTGGCTTGATTATATTGCAGTTGTTGGAGTGCCTGCGAGTGCTGCCCGCGATGTACATAGGAAACATAAATAAATGCAGACAGCGTGAAGAAGCAGTTGAGATATGCTTCTGCTCTTCTTGGGCTCAGTCTTTCAAATTTGCCGTGATGTGCCAAGCTGCAGTGGGGAGTAACTTAGGACTCGAGTAGGTTTACGAGTTTAATTGATCGGCATCGAGGCTCCTCAGTGGGTTTGAAAATTGCGATGTTGATGGGGAGACGGCCGTGATGAATAAACACAGACAGAGAACAGACAGCCGGCTGATAGACGGGGCAGCTGGTTGCTGTGGAGAGAGTAACACAAAAGGTCAGGGTTGGGGGTGGGGGGGTTGGCAGCCCTTCTGCTAAAAAGGAGGCTAACTGATCCCTTTCGGAGGCTGTAAATAATTAAGGATGCTCACCAGGTGTGTAAGAGTGCGAGAGAGACCAAGAAAGCCTCTGGGGTGGGCAGTAGGCCTCTGTGCCTGCCTCGAGATCTTCTCCAGGGGCCTGGACAGGACTGCAGGGGTGATCTCCACTCCGGGGGGTGGGGGGTTGTTGCTGTTGATCTTCCCTTGGCTGTCTGAGTAAGATACCATTACTAAGATTCAGCTTTTCTTGGCGGGGGAAGGTAAGACTTCATTTCCCTCTGCGAGGAACAAAGAAACCACAGTTTTGCTAAGCTGATTACTGTTTTAGGATTTTCACAATAGAATACATCTGTCATTTTGGGGGATTTTGTCCTTTGTTTCTTTGTTACTGTGTTTCCCCCTAAAAACTCTCTAACTTTAGTTAACAAGGTTTTGTTCAGGGGTACTACAGAAACATTGTTCACGATATGATAAAACAAGCAAGTAGATTTACAAAATTCTAACCGTGTGAAGGGTCACACCCTTTGTAAAAACATAATTCTGTGTTTTTAAGATTAAGATGCACTTTATTGATCCTGGGGAATGAAGTGCTTTGTCAGAGAATCTCAATTGGTTAATGGGCCACTTTAGTGGGATTTAGAACATCTGTTATTACAACATGGAGTAATGTCACCTCAGGGACCTGTGTGTTTTAAACACGCCGATTTCCTAATTAAGGACATAGGGGACTCCCTAGTAGGGATGCCAGATCACCACAGGACACACACTCACAAACTCGGGGCAAATTAGAGACACCGATCCACCTACACTGCAAGTTTGTACATGTTGGGGAACCCATTCCAGGTTGAGGTGAACATCCAAATTCCACTGAGCCAGGGTATAGAGCTGAACCCACAGCCTTGGAAATTTTTGGTCACAGGTGCTACTGACGGAGCCACCACACCACCCTTTTACGCATCTGGCACCACACCGCCCCTTTAAGCATCTGCTGCCACACCGCCCCTTTAAGCATGTGGTACCACACCACCCCTTTAAGTTCCTGCCAGGACCCTTTAAGCATCTCCCAGGACACCGCCCCTTTAAGCATCTGGCACCACACCGCCCCTTTAAGCATCTCCCAGGACACCGCCCCTTTAAGCATCTGGCACCACACCGCCCCTTTAAGCATCTCCCAGGACACCGCCCCTTTAAGCATCTGGCACCACACCGCCTCCTTTAAGTATCTCCCTCTAAAAACACTCCACTGGTGCAGAGCTTCCAGTTCCCTGCTACCACAGCAGTAATTATTTCACTCCCAGCAATTGCTGTAATGACCTCGGTCTGGCCCTTACCTCAGCTGTTTTGCTTTCAGCCGCAGCTGATGCCCTGTCCTAAGGTGTATGTGCATCCTTCCGATCCTGAGGCACATTCAGGGGTGGGTTAAAGCATGGACTATCCTACACCGTCCCCACCTCAGGAAAAATGTAACAGTTAGCTAAATTGGCACCATTTGAGTGTCCATGCTGGTATCAGCCTAGGGCCCCCAGCTAAGTTAATATGCCCTGGGGCCCCCAGCTAAGTTAGTATGCCCTGGGGCCCCCAGCTAAGTTAATATGCCCTGGCGTCCCCAGCTAAGTTAGTATGCCCTGGGGCCCCCAGCTAAGTTAGTATGCCCTGGGGGCCCCAGCTAAGTTAGTATGCCCTGGGGCCCCAAGCTAAGTTAATATGCCCTGGGGGCCCCAGCTAAGTTAGTATGCCCTGGGGCCCCCAGCTAAGTTAGTATGCCCTGGGGCACACATCCTGCTTTCTGGACCACTGCTCTTTTCCACTTCTTCTCCAATACTGGTACAGGTACACAAGGGTGTAACTTTGGATTCAACATCAGGGGTGTTGTGGTCCTCACCCATTCATCATGATTATTTGGGGTGTGGAGTGTTGTATTGCCTGGTTCTGATTGTTGGAGGTGGGGGGGGGTTACGACCCTCCCATAATTTACACGCATGATACCACATATACGTGACAGGAAGCTAAAGTGCCCCCCCCAAACAAAAAACAAAAACAATAAAATCTACTCCAGTACCTCAGTTGACCATCAAACACCGCACTTGCTTCTTCATACGCACCGCACTTGTTTCTTCATACGCACCGCACTTGTTTCTTCATACGCACCGCACTTGCTTCTTCATACGCACCGCACTTGTTTCTTCATACGCACCGCACTTGCTTCTTCATACACACTGCACTTGCTTCTTACGCACCGCACTTGCTTCTTCATACGCACCGCACTTGTGTCTGCAGTCTGTTCCTTGCTGTGTAGCTTGTCCTCTCTTGCCTCAGTAAATGCTACTTAAGCAATAAAACAGTTAATGAGTACTGCTTAACTACTGACATCCTCAATAATAATAATTATATATGAGAATAAAAAAGCAGAAAATAGTAGCTGTCGTCTTCATCATTTCATTGACGGATCTTGACAAATCTGGCATTGAGGCCAAACTGCGTGCCCTTGGCTGATGTCCCATAATGCCGCAGGGCTGTAAAGCACTGGGAGATACTGCTGAGTAAGTGCTGGGTCTTTAATGGCCATGATTCCCAGGGAAGGGGGTTAGATGTCGTCAGCAGGAACACGCCCTTTAGTTCAGCCTAGAGGATCAAAGTCCAGTCTGCTGGGCCGCTTCTGGTTCTCAGAGTGATTGCAGGACAGCAGGCTGCTTTTCCTGGGACCTGCAAGGAGTTGCTTACCTTTAAACCTCTGAGGGTTCCTACCTCTATGTGACAGGGAACAGACTCAATACAAAGCAAGGTATAAGTACGAGTACCTCATCAAAGATTAACATTTGTGTCTTTTTGTCTGTTGCTATATATCTATATATATATATATATAGCTATATATATGCACCAATGTGAGAAAGAGAAGCTGTTCATTTTCTAATCTTAATTCTTGCTCAGTGCCCACTCCGATTGAAAGTTGAACCTGATGGGCACTGACACGTTTGATTGAAAGACAACAAGAATAATGAATTAGACATTGTGTTAGATGTTTAGCGTGTCATTGGATGTCGCTCGACATGCTTGGCATTTTTGAAAAGAATCTTCAGGAAAAATATAGGTGGATGACGGAATATTTAATTTGGAAAGTCTGTGACTTTTCTCCCTGCTCCAAGTGAAGTCAGTCCTCTTTGCATTTATCTTGATATGACTAACCGAAATACACGCCTGTGTATTCCAGGAATACCAAACCGTCAGACATGGAGAGCAACGTGACCCAGATTTCCCGGGAGGACCTGGAGGAACTGAGAGAGGCGTTCGATAAAATCGGTGAGCTGTCTATTGTTGCGGTGCGTTCCACTAGCAGCTCCAAGACAAAAGGGGTTTATTAAGAAAACAGGTGAAGCTGGCTTTCAACCCATAACTGTAGGGTTACAGCCTCTGTATTGCACACTCAAACCCCTGAGCCATGTGGCAGTTCAAGGAGTAGGGGAACACACAAGGGTTAGACAGGGAGTGAAAAGGCGGGATGGCCAGCGACACCTGCTGGCCAAACAGGGTAGAGACACGAAGGGTATGATCGAACAGGCGCTGACCCTGACAATATATATTTCAATAATCTCTGTATTTACTCTTCTTTTGCTTTGAGGCTGAAGACTATTTCAATATCCACATCTGGTTACGTGACAAAAGTTTATTGATTAATTATCATCGTTGACACACCACAACGAAATGTGTTCTCTGCATTTAACCCCTATATGACAATGTGACATAACAGGAGCCAGCTAATTCAGCACCCGGGGAGCAGTGCTTGGGCGTGGTGCCTTGCTGGTTGGGGACTCGAACTAATAATCTTTCAGTTACAAGTGTCCCTAATCATTAAGCCACCACTGCCCACAAAATTAATTTGACACACGAGCATGTCAAACATTAGCAGCTTTTACAGGAATGAGAGACGCTGCTGCCCCATATTCTTTATGGTACACAATAAACCCAGTATTGTGTGTTGTAAAATGTAGATTTTTTGTATTTCTTTTTCTTATGTCAGATATTCACGTCACGATATCCTGGCTGTTTGTGGACTTATTGATGGACAGGAAAATGATGGTTATACAGGCAAAATTTATCCCACTCAGATATTGACAACAGCGGCTACGTGAGTGACTTCGAGCTGCAAGAGCTCTTTAGAGAGGCCAGCTTCTCGCTTCCTGGCTTCAAGGTGCGGGAGATAGTGGAAAAATTCATGGCTGCTGCTGACACCAACAAGGATGACAAGATTACGTTTGAGGAGTTTGTTTCGGTAATCCCCTCGCTCCTGTCATAGTCGTCGAGTGTGGAATAAAATTGTTAAAAAAAATGCTCCCGTTGCTGTTTTTTTTTTGCCCATATTAGATGTACCAGGAGCTGAAGAGCCAAGATATCAGAGAGTCTTTTCGGAAGGCCATAACCAGGAGAGATGGGATCAGGTCATTTGGTGGAACCTCTGGTATCTCAAGTGAAGGAACCCAGCACTCCTACTCTGGTAACTCGAGCTTCTGGTGACAGAGGTGGGTAGTCCAAGTAAAGAGAGTAAAAGTTCAGACCAAAATTTTGTTTCGACCAACCAGTTGAGTACTCTGTGACTGTGACTCTTTATACTCAACTGGTTGGTTGAAACAAAATCCTGCTCTGGACTTTTACTCTATGGACCTGAACTACCCACCTCTCACCAGTGGTGCTCTAAATATCAGGCTTCTATTACTATCCACCAAGCTTCAGAAAATAGTTAAATGGTTATATTATGCTGTAGATATGGTCTGCATGATGGAATATTCATGTAGGATTAAATGCTGGAGGATCAAGGGAATCGCAAGCTGGCCTGCTCAACAGCGAACGCACTATATTAGCGAACAAGAGACCGCAGGGTCAAGTTTCATGGAGTCAGATATTATACCCACGAGGAAACCTCTTAATCTGGACTGATGTAGTACACACAGCAAAAAAAAATCTCTTTGTTTAGATTAACTGTTTTTATCTAATCTAGAGCAGCTTAAAATTAATAGGATTGTTACAGAAGTTTTAACCAATCAGTTTTAGTTTACATGGGCATCCTTGGGCCAGCCGATTGAGTTTTTATTCCATCATGACATTTACCACCTGTCATGGATCAGGGCGGATTTGGGGCGACGGCGTGGCATGGTGCAGGCTGGGAAGGAGGTGGACGACCAACTTGCGGCTCACAGGATAAAATGGAGTTTATTAACAAAAACAGAAAACACTAGGAACACTACAAAAAACAAAAAGGACCAAGAGGGGTCAAAAGCAAAAGGGGATAAACAAAGACTAATTACAAACGGGGGAGGGAAACAAGGGGCAGGTAGGGCAACAAGGGGCAGGTAGACAAAGTACAAATAACAGAACAATCAAACATAATCAATGGCATACAACATCAGCAACAAACATCAATGACTCCAGAAGGAACAGAACAGGATCAGGAACTTAAAAACAACAGGCTAACAAGGATAACACAGGACAGGTGAAAACAATTAACAAGGACTAGTAAAACAGGCAACAGGTGACACTAATAATTAACTCAAGGAACTAAACAGGGAAACTAAAAATTGACAAAGAAACAAGGAAAAAAGAATCTAACACTGGGAATAACAAAGACCAGTAAAACACAACTAAGTAAGAAACCAAAACTGAATACAAATCACAGGACTAAACTGATACAGATGAAACACTAGGAACAAAATACAAAAAAAGAGGAGGGGGGATTTGAACACAAGTGGGGTTAGGGGCTTATAGGCAGCTGCATGCTCAACACGTCGAGCCATGCAGCTGATAGGAAGCAGGGGAAACACTAAAGACTTGGACAACGGGGGAAGACAGGAAAGACTGGGACAAACCAGGTGCTGACCCTGACATCGCCATTGTATGTTGCTTGTGTTGATGAGAAACAGGGAAAATATTTAACTGCGCTTGATTGTTGCTGTCCTTCAGATGAAGAGAAGGTGGCCTTTGTTAACTGGATCAACAAGGCCTTGGCGAATGATTCAGACTGTAAGCATCTTGTTCCCATGGACCCCGACAACGATAACCTCTTCAAATCCGTCAAGGATGGCATCTTGCTCTGGTAAGAGCCCCAGATGGCTAGCAGCACTTTACTATACCGCGCGTGTCAGCAGTTGCTGCCTTTGATCCTGTCTGCTAAGCAGCATATGGCTCACTTTCAACGTTTAAGGTTCTTTAGAGCCCTTCTGGCCAACCTGAAGATTTAATGCCTCTCTACTCATTTGGCTTTACATGACTAAAACACATCTTAGGGTTTTCTGGAACCACGATATTAATGAATCTAGGATTATCCATTTGACTTTTCCTTCATTTGGAGGAGTCTCAGACCTAAACCACACTCCATATTAAGTTTTCTCGCACTGAAAAATGCAGCTATTTGATGGATTTTCAATGACTGTTCAACAGGTGTTCTTTCTTAGAGTCAGAACACATAATTCTCTTTGTTCAGCAAAATGATCAATTTATCCCAACCGGACACGATTGACGAGAGGGTCATAAACACAAAGAAACTGACGACATTTACGATGACCGTAAGTGCATTCTTAAACTTCTGCCTTAACTCGTTTCAGCTAAATGACCTGCTACTTGTGGCTGCTCCTCATAACCTCCTGCTAGTCTTTCCCATCTTTCCATGCTACACAGCTTCGAAACAATTTTCCTTTCACTTTCAGGTTTAGCTGCCTTAACCTGACTCTGTTTAGTAAAACCCCAAAGACTTCGATCATTTATAAGTGCAATGTCTACTTTCCCCCATATTCTGTTATAAATTTGTAACCCACTGAGTTATTTCTATGCACTTGCCTGTGTTGAATGCTAAACTCAGTTGAGTTGGATAGATTCTCAACCTAATGGTTGGGTTAGCATTTCCTCCAAAGCTCTCCTGTGCTGCAGGAGAACCTGGTACTGGCGCTTAACTCCGCCTCCGCCATTGGCTGCACAGTCATTAATATAGACGCCCAGGACCTGATGTCCGGCAAGCCACACTTGGTGCTGGGCCTGCTGTGGCAAATCATCAAGATCGGCCTGTTCGCCGACATCGAGATCTCCAAGAACGAAGGTTGGGCACATTAAATTAATGTTTCTCAACCCAGTTAACGGGGAACCCCAGACAGTCCACATTGTTGCTCTCTCCCAGCTTCCAGCCAGTGAAGAATAATCAATGTCTGGTACAGATGTGTTGGGAGCTGGAAGGGAGAAAAAATGTGGTCTGTCTTTTGGATCCCTGATGACTGGGATGAGAAACACTGCTTTAGATGATTGGGACGTGTCGTGGAGGATGGTCCTGAACAGTTATCAATAGTCTCCTTGAAATGCTTTTGTGGGAGGCGGGGTCACTGAGAGTGTCATCTCTGCTTGCATTCCATAATCCTGTTAAGCTCAGTCATGTTTTGGTATCTTGAGGTGAGGTGAGTTAACTCTTCAGGGAGGGGGAAGGTAGAAGGTGAGAGCAGTGTGGTGCCTGGGGATGGCAGCTATAATATGAATCACAAATTGTGATTTGTCCATGCACACAGCCCTCATCACACTGCTGCAGGAGAACGAGAAGATGGACCACCTGCTCTCCCTGTCTCCAGAGGAGCTTCTGCTCCGTTGGGTAAACTACCACCTGAGCAATGCCGGATGGCAGCCAATTGGCAACTTCAGTGATGACATCAAGGTGCCCGGACCACAGCCTCTGTCCATCCGCCTGCTAAAGCTAGGCCTCGTATCTCTGTCACTCTTCAGGGACGTAACACGTGTCTCCCTTCTACTTCAGGATTCCAAGGCCTACTTCCATCTTCTCAATCAAATAGCGCCTAAGGGGGAAAACGAGGAAGAGCTGATGGTCGACATCGACATGTCGGGATTTAACGTAAGAGGAGAGATCTGCAGGAGTACGGGGGAGAATTTAGAGGGGCGTTGAGTGACCAGCGAATCAATGATGAGAGGCAGCCCACCCCAGAGCCAATGCAGAAACCGTCTGCTTGAAACGGCAAACGTTCACGGGGTCCTGGAATGTCGTCTCCAGGAGCCGGATGAAGAGAAGCGGGCAGAGCTCATGCTGAGGCAGGCAGCGCGGCTCGACTGCCGGCAGTTCGTCACCCCGCAGGATGTCGTGGCCGGGAACCAGAAGCTGAACATGGCCTTCGTGGCCAACCTGTTCAACACATATCCGGCAGTCAGCAGGCCCTCCAACAATGGCATTGACCCCACTCTGCTGGAGGGTGAGCCCTCGACACTTCAATGCATACATCTGAGGCAACTGTAGTGCAGTGTGCCCATTGGCCAATAGGGGTCTCTCAAGTTCAACATGGGTTTTAAATGTATTAAAATGCATAGGTTTCATCAGACATTAAAGCACTTAATAGGTCCACATATAGTGGTAATTCCAGGACTTCATGACTGATTCAACATATTTATTCCACTCAATTTCAAATATAAAAGTGGGGGGAAAATCACAGTTTAGGCAACTACAACGAAAAGGTTATTTGAGGAGTGTATTAACATCTAGATGTTTCTAGACATTTGTTTGTGTAGATTATCTGATCATTTGATTACCTCAGACTGGCACTATGAAGTTTTTGACTTGACTCAAAGGTCATGATTTGAACTAAACTAAACTTTATTTAGTATTTATTACTAAATTTATTACTTTATTTAGCAGTAGTACTCTACTTAAAATGTCTGTGGGGTTGAGGTGCTGAGGTCAAATAACAGAGCAGAGGAACAGGCACGTTCATACGAATGGGTTAAAATACAGATGATGGCCAATTAAATCTCTGGCAATTTGTGTATGATCTTGAACATAAAGGTGTATGATAATGAATGTTATGCTTGCTTGTTGAGAGGTGACCACAAGACTCATTTGGTTCTTGTTTGTCTTTTTGTGTCTACATCTCAAACCCAGAGCTGACCCCTCCCATTGTAGGTACTGTTTCAGTCACAATCCATCAGGAGTGCCTTCACACTTCCTGTCTTTCGCTCCTCACCCCTCCTCAAAAAAATGTATATTGAAACACCTCATACAGGGCAGGGGTGACTCTTACTAGCGAAACTGATCCGTGACACATGACTGCAATCTTTTCCGATGACATCTTTGGGAATGGCGACTATTGCTGGTAATTCTCAGGGTGTCTTTTCCTTGGCACATGTACTGAAGCTGTCAGCACAATAATTTTGTCCAACGGGATTTCACTGCAAAGCGGTACAGCTCTGAGTGCATGTTTTAATGAAGTCTTTGAGTTGCACAGCCTTAAAATTGCTATTAAAAGATAAGACCTGAGCTGGGGTGAAAAAGTCGCATTACTGAATCTGAGGCTGCTCTCTGGCTGTACTGAAACACAAAAAGAGTCACGATTGCACTCTCCAGTACCGTGTGTTAGATATTTCTCGCTTTCTCCCGTCAGCTTATTGCATACCCTATCACTCTTTGATCTCAGAGACAGATATATCCAGCTTCCCCAGCTTCTGAGCTCGACATGAAGTCTATGTGAAGGCATGATATAAACTGTGTATTTTCGTAAAATAGGGACACATTAATAACTGTCTGTCTTTATAACTGCAGCGTCATATGGGTATGTAATAATTCTAACCCGTGTTCTATCCTCGTGAATTTCTGTGCCCAAAGTCTTTGTCTGGATCTTAGCACGTACTTCCTGTTGTGTGCTTCTCGCTGACATATTGTACATTTCATAATGTTTTTTTTAAGATCATAATTCACAGTGAGCAGCAAAAAAACAAAATCCTCTAGCAGGTGGCCTGGCCATGTTTACATTACATCTACTATGTACATCTTGTGTTTTATTAGTAACATTTTGTGTTTTATTAGTAATTAACATTCATATTAGTTCTTAATTTCCAATAACCCATTTCTGAAAAAATCTGCCACGTGTCTCCCATTTTGATGGAAAGGAAACAAGGTTATGAATGGGAGGGGGGTTGAATAAAATGAGTTTATCACAAGCCCCACTGCTTCCCCGGCACTTAAAGGAGTAGCATATATCCGCATTATTATAATTCCAGGGGAATCCAGAGAGGAGAGAACATTCCGGAATTGGATGAACTCCTTAGGGGTGACACCATACGTCAACCATCTATATCGGTATTTTCCTCTTTTATTGACGTTCTTACTGTGTTCATTGATCACTCTTTTGTTTCACTGCTGACTAATCTCCGCATTGTTCTTCCTCTCTTTTTTTCTTCACAGCGACCTGGTAGATGCCCTGGTCATTTTTCAATTGTATGAGAGGATCCAGGTCCCTGTGGACTACAGGAAAGTAAACAGGCCACCTTACGCAGCCCTGGGATCCAACATGAAAATGGTCAGTGGGTCTTTAGACAGTCAAATGTAAAATAAGAACCCTTTTAATGTTTATTACTCATCCATTCATCTTTTAACCGTTTGTACTAGGCAGGGTGACATGGCTGCCTGGAGATTATGCCAAAGGGCACTGGGCACAAGGCAGGGATACACCCTGGACAGGATGCCAGTCTATCGCAGGATATATGTAATGCTATACCTGCCATATCACATTTTAATTTTTCAGAGGATCGGTATAATAAAAGGATTTACAGGGCGATCATTTTGCATGCTGCTCGTGTTGAGTTATTTCATTGTTATACTTAAGGGAAGTCAGTTTCCATTTGCATTTAATATTGGAACTAAATATTATCAATGCCAATGGTCTGGCCATAATGATGTAACAGCTGTGTGTCTGCTGATGTGGGATAATAGGTCTTCTTAAGTGTGTGTTTATCACCTGTACACTGTAGCTGGAGAACTGCAACTATGCCATTGACTTGGGGAAGCGAGAAGCTAAGTTTTCCCTGGTGGGAATCGGCGGACAGAACATAAACGAGGGGAGCCAGATGCACACCCTGGCCCTGGTCTGGCAGATAATGAGGAGGTAGGGCAGCTTTGGTCGTCGGGCTACTTCGGAGAACATATCTGAAGACGCCAAGATTCAATATAGCGCCTCCCATTGAACTCCAATGTGGATTTTTGCGCATGTATGCGCAAGTTTCCGTTTAAGGGTCTGTTGAAGCCAGATCCCTTCCATTTGGCTGGTAGGTACACGCTGATGGTGCTTTCTGTTCTGGGAGATGGTGAAAAAGTCAACGATCAGATAATCATCAACTGGGTGAATGATTCGCTAAAAAGTGGGAAGAAAAGTACATTCATTACCAGCTTCAAGGTAACCCAGTCACAATGTGGTATGTGTTTGGATGCAGGGGCACGTGAATTTAATATCGAATCTGGGCCATTAGTGGTTGTTCAACATGTGTGTAGTTTCACGTTCTATCTTACCTGTGCTTTTTGTGAGTACGATGCACCCTGGTGCATGTAAGTTCAACATGTGGCTCTCGTAGATATGCAGTTGTAAATTCTATAACGAGATTTATTACAATCATTTCAGGATAAGTTGATAAGCACAAGCCTGCCAGTGATTGATCTTATCGACACCATTGCCCCGAATGCCATAAAAGCAGAGATGGTGAAGAGAGACGACTTCACCAATGATGACCAACTTAATAATGCAAAGTAAGATTTTCCGCTAGCAAAAACTTTTTGCCAGTCAGTTGTAACAAAATAGCAGTTTAATTTACTGAAAGTGTGCATTCTGTAAACCAGCTTATTTTCTTTATTCCTTGGCTTTAGATCCTATTTTTATCAGTTTTCTAATCCCCTTCATCTGAATTTCCCGTCTTATTTTTGCTAGGTATGCTATTTCGGTGTCTCGTAAAATTGGGGCGAAGGTCTATGCTCTCCCAGAGGACTTAGTGGAGGTGAAACCGAAGATGGTGCTGACGGTGTTTGCATGCTTGATGGCTCTGGGCCTGAAGAAGGTGGCAGGTTGACTGCCCCCGCCCGCACCCAGCCCCCCACCCAAGCTGTCGACTGTGATTTTATTATCGTATAATGCTGTCTGTGGGGCCTTCAGCATCTTCACCGTGTTTCATGGAACTTGTAGTATTTTCTTCTCATTCATCATGTCCTCAAATTCAGGATCTTTAAAGCAGAGTATCGCCCAATACGGTTTCTATTGTTCTTTTCCCCTGTGTGATAAATATCAAAGTTTAATGTTTTGTTTTTTTAATTTAATAATAAAAACATATTTACCCAAGAAGTTTTACCTTGTTTCGGGTATTTATTCTCATAAACCATCATAGACATCATGGAAAATTAAAGGAAATTATTTTGCACTGTATTTAGTTTTCAGGTTTTAGTTGTACATTTAAGTGCGCAATTGCCTGAAGGTGTTAACTAAACTAAGAGATTAATCGATGTGTTTTTTTTTTTTAACATTATATAGTTAAAATACAGGATACAAGAATTCTAACCTTCTCAGTACTGTTGGCATAGCACGTACATTGAGAGATGTGTGAATGAGTAGGTTCGTCTTATTTGTATGCGTTTACCTTAACTCAGAACACTGAGCTCATACTAGTGATGGATCGCACGAGTACATTGTGAGCCGCATCTGGATCTGTTCCTGGGGACGTTCCTCTCCCTCAGCTGTCTACACCCAGCTTATTTGTGGATCTGCCGCCGTACCTCTCCCTGTGATCATGGATTATCTTTATGGGAAGGCGAACCCCTCCATCCGAGAAAAATTCGTGAGGCTCAAAGAAGTCCGAGCGGAGAACAACGAGCTAACCCTCAATGAGAAGATCTTCTTGCTGGCTTGTGAAAGAGGTGAGTTTTAAAGTACCATTCGCTTTAATCTCTCCTCTTTATACACAGCACCAAGAAGCCTGCATAACACTGTGCAAATATCTAGACAGTGACTCAATGAGTTTTGCTAGCAGTAAAGTAATTATCTATTCTGGTTAGCACACATCTTTTATTTTTTTATGAATCTAAAGAATTTAAATAACACGTTTTATCGCCTTAGAGTATATTTGGCATTGAGTCGTTCTTTTTTCTGGAGAGTGAAGTGGCAGACAGATGACTTGTCTACAGATTTTTTCTTAAAACAGTTTTGCCATTTAATTAGCTATTTATTTCTTTTGCAGTATTTCATTTTTTTCAGGCTCCTTGCTCTCTGCTTTCCGTCTGTGTTTGTCCAAGTCACACAAGGCTCCCAACTCTTAGTCCTCAAACACAAATAGAGCGGTGAAGCGGACGGATGGCATGCCGCGCTGTGTTTTTCTTCTGATTTTAAAGCTTTTCAGTGGGAGAAAGTCCGCTCGTTGGTGAGATTGGAGAATTTGGCAAGTGCTAGTTTATACGGATCAGAGGAGAGAGCTTGTATCAACAAGGCCCCAGTGAGTAATGGTCTCTCTGGTTCTGACTATATAAAGGTTTGCAAGAATGAGGTCTGCGGCGTGCCTTTGTCCCTACATGGAAATGATGTCACGGAAAGGGCTGTGATGTGTGGGAGGGACTCTGTTCTAGCTGATGTCGTTTGCGTCTAGGTGACTATGACGCGGTGAGGAGCCTCCTGGAGGAGGGACTCCACAGGGCCTTCGATATCGACTGTGTGGATGCGCTGGGCCGCAGCGCCGCATCCGTCGCCGTCATGAGCCAGAGCCTGCAAGTGCTGCAGCTATTGTTGCAGCACGGTTGCCAGGTGATGCCATCCTCGCCATGCCAGCCAGTCAGAAAAGAGCACACTTTCACAACCGATTATTTGGCACCCAGTTAGCCAATCAGAGAGCATCAGGTTGGCATGTTGGACCAATCAGTAGGCTTCTAGCTTTGTGCCCAGACATGAGGAGCATCAGAATATCAGACCCATAAATACTAATGTAAACTCCGCTGTTATGGTCATGGTTGCTTTATTTCGATTATATTTGTTTAGTCCACAGATGCGCTTCTGGAGGCCATCAGTTCAGAAATGGAGGAAGCTGTAGATATCCTCCTCAAGCACCAGCAGGCCTGCCCAGCATCCATGGCAGTCAGTCCAACTTATATTATTATTATTATTATTATTATTATCGGTGATGGGTTGGCATCCCATCCTGGGTTATTCCCCGTCTTGCACCCACTGCCTCAGGGATAGGCTCTGGAGCCCCATGATCCTGAATAGGACAAGAGGGTACAGAAAACGGACGTACCCTTGCCTTGTGCCTTGAGCCTACTGGGATAGGCTCCAGCCCGCCCATAACCTTGGTGGTGCCCGGCTCAGTGGGTTAGGACACTGTGCCTGTGACCGGAAGGTTCCTGGATCAAATCCTGGGGCCGGTAGACTGACATTATCGTTGGGTCCTTTAGTAAGGCCCTTAACCCCCAATGGCTCCTGACACTGACTGACTGCTTTCTCAAAAGATGAATGTCATTTTGGATAAAAGTATCTGCCACATAAATAGTTCAGCAGATGGATGGTGCATTTTTAGTGTTGTCTCTATTACCATTCCATAATGACAGCCTCCGTAAACAGACTCATTTATTTTCCATTTTAGAATAAGTGCATCTGATTCTCAGTATAAAGTCAGTAGAATCGTGCTTTAGTTTTGTTTTGTGTGCAGGTGAAATGTAACAAAGCCACTGTCAGAAAATCAGACCTTTTTTCTGTTTTGGTCCTGAAGTGCCTTTTTGTGAATGAACGGCTTCCCCGGCATTCCGGCACAGGTGTTCGTGCAGCGCTCCCTTGGACCCCTCCCTGATAAACGGCTTCATACGGCAGTAACTCAGAGAACGGTTTAAAAGAATAATAATATACATATGATTTATTTAGCAGACACTTTTATTTGAATTTTTTTCTCTAACGACAGCGGGGTCAGACAGTCCCTGGAGCAATTGTAGGTTACGGGTCTTCCTTAGGGGACCAAGGGTATTAATCACTCTGCTGACCCTGGGATTTGAAACGCTGACCTTCCCATCATAGGCACAGCTCCCGCTGAGCCGCCCATCCCCACTGTATATGCAGTTAGGATTAAGATGGACTTTATTGATCCCAATGAGAAATCCTAGCGCATACAGCGCCAGGAACATACTGCACAGACAAACGTACATGTAGCGCCAAACAAGGTACAAAGACACATACAGTGTATAGTGCAAAAGTAAACGCAAATAAAACATCCTGGAAAATAAAATACACATTTACACATTACAAATAAATACAAATTTAAAGATAATAAATACTATTTAGTTATATTTAATTCATGAAATATTAAATAATAAAAAAGCACAAAGACTCATTCAGCTATAAATTAACAAATAAATAAAATTAACCCCTCCGGTCTAGTTGAAGTGCACAACACACAATGTCACACAAGCTAATTATACGTTGGGTGCTTTGGTGAGGGGGTGACGTATGCGTGGATGGAGCAGATCCAGAACAGCGAGTACTTCACCACTATGGACGTCACGCCCGTCATCCTGGCCGCCCAGAGGAACAGCTACGAGATCCTGGCGCTGCTTCTGCGCCGCGAAGTCTCGCTGCCGCGGCCGCATGCCATGGGCTGCCCCTGTGCCCAGTGCTTCGTCAAGAACAGGACGGACAGCCTTCGGCACTCCAGGCACGGTGCCTCGGTGACCTTACGGCAGACACCAAACAACTCATTTTGTTTCTCAGTGCCAGTCGACCCATTAAGCGACATAGGCAGCCGCCCAGGGTGCCATCTGCTGAGGGGGCGCTGATGTAGCCAGCTAATTTCAATTTGTCCTGGACAGTCAGGGGCGTCAGAGGGGCATGGATACCCTTGCAGATTCAGGGGGCCTAGGAATTTATAGTGGCCCTGAAATGTACCATCAGGGACTCTCCTCTTGGCAAAATCTAAAAAAAAGTGGTCCCCCGCCCGCCTGCTAGGCAAATTGTATCTAAGTAACATTTTGTCAGGGGGCCCAGAATTTCTAGCGACGCCCCCGCAGACGGCGCATGTAGAGTGCTGGCTGGGGGGGGGGGCCCTTGTGCTAGCAGTGAGGCTTGGCTTGGGGGGGGAGAATGGGGGTGCAGCTTGCCTGTGGCTCTGCATGGGCTTCTACTGGCTCACTCACATTAAGCTATATGATCAACATACCAGTACATGGCTTTCTGTCTTTGTTTCAGCCTGTGCGAATCAATCTGCTGAGATGTAAATGTCTGTCACTCTTTAAATCCCTAACTTCTGTTTCGCTGCAGTAATGCTTCCTACGTACTATTTTTGAACATTTTTTTTCCAACTGTGGCATACCGCTTCAAATGTCAACCATTTCTAAGTCATGACACATCACAGCCACATCTGTTTAACATGGATGGTGGAAACTCCTGACTCAGGTTCTGTCTCGGTTACTAGACTGACTAACGAGACTTTCAAATACTACACGGCGAGCTGAGCATGTTAAAGCATTGCTCATTGGGCATGCACTAGGCCGAGATAGCATGCAGGAAAATGCTTCTCTCTCCTTGGGATGTATCGTTCCTGGCACATCAGGGCTTACATATCTCAGGGGGTTCCCAGGAGGCTTAGGACAGACCCCACAGCGAACAAATAGCATATCAATGCAATTTTCCACCAACTTCCCATCCTCAGTTTCCCCACCTTTCCACGCTTGCTCGTTCCCAGGAGGCTTAGGACAGACCCCACAGTGAACATATAGCATATCAATGCAATTTTCCACCAACTTCCCATCCTCAGTTTCCCCACCTTTCCACGCTTGCTCGTTCCCAGGAGGCTTAGGACAGACCCCACAGCGAACATATAGCATATCAATGCAATTTTCCACCAACTTTCCATCCTCAGTTTCCTCACCTTTCCACGATTGCTGTCCCACAGGTTTCGCCTGGATATCTACCGCTGCCTGGCAAGTCCATCCCTGATTATGCTCACCGAGGAGGATCCCATCCTGAGGGCCTTTGAGCTCAGTGATGACCTGAAGGAGCTCAGTGCAGTGGAGGTGGAGTTCAGGTACAGTACATAAAGATGAACTGGGCCTGTTAGCCTGATTGAACCTGGGGACAAGAACAGAAAGGTGGTGGAGCCCAGCAACTCGGTATAGTTGGAGTTGCAGGACTTTGTGATCTACCTCATTGACCTAAGAAATGGTCAGTGGGGTTAGTAGGCCCTACAAACCTTGACAAGGTCAGCTGTTGGTCACGGATATGGATAAAAGATGATCTGTTTTGATGGAGTTCAGAGTTATTTTATATGTTTGGTTGAGCTTTTTCGCTTGATAATAATGCAGTTTGGTTTCGGTGGCGCTCCTCACGTAAACTGCTGTGAACACTGAAAACTGTTCTTTAAAAACACACCTACAATGTGAATTCTGCATTGAAAAGGCCCTTGATATAAACACAGGAATGACTACCAGGAGCTGGCCAGGAACTGCACGATGTTTGCCACAGACCTGTTGGCCCAAGTACGCAACTCACGGGAGATGGAGGTCATCCTGAATCACGCGTCCAGCGAGGATCTTGTGGAGGACAGGACACCACAGGACGGGCACATCAACCTCAATCGCCTCAAGCTGGCCATCAAATACAACCAGAAAGAGGTAAAAGATGATGGTTTCATCAATATGGGGAAACTATCACTCCAGAAAAAGGGAATGAAATATGCCGGTTTATGTGGGAAATCTCAATGTCTATCATTTAGCCATATTAGTGATTCCACATTGTTACAGTTGAAGACAGTAAGTATCTAATACAGCTGTAGTGGCATTGCTTTTGCAAATGATTGATGGTTTTTTCTATTATCTGGGTGAACACTGCAAGGACGGGATGTTCTCATTGCATCAGTAAAGGGAACAATGGATCAGCACATGCACCTCGTATGGAGCCTGATTGTGGAGGTTAAAGTGGCAGATTATTTATGAGACAGTCTTTCAGTTCAGCAGTATTAGGAGGCTTATCATCTTGCCACGACTGCATGTCATTTATTGGTTCTCTGGGAGACATTTGTCTTCAGCTTCTTTCTCTGGCCACTTCGTCATCCCAAGTAAAAATTAGAAATACAGTGATTTTTCCATCTGGGCAAGAATTTGAAGCCCTGGTTTGTAGTGATTATATTTTCCAGGCATAAATTAGAAAAATTCAAGGAATTTTTGTAGTATCCAGTCTATGCGGGAACCCATGTTAAATACCCAAAACCAGCAAACAAGAACAACATTTAACTGTTTACATTGGCTAATGTGGAATTTGAATATTTATCTCTCTCTATCTGTCTATCTCTCTCTCTCTCTCTCCCATTCTCCCATTTGCCTAACCAGAACCTCTGTTTCCCCAGTTTGTGGCCCAGTCCAACTGCCAGCAGTTCCTCAACACAGTTTGGTTTGGCGAGACGGCCTCTTTCCGCCGCTGCCACACCCACCGTCAGATCTTGGTGGTGTTGGCGGTGGGGCTGCTGTGGCCGGGCCTGGCGGCGTGCTACATGCTGGCACCTCGCTCGCGCCCGGGCCTTGCCATGAGCACGCCCTTCATCCGGTTCCTTGTGCACAGCGCCTCCTACATCACCTTCCTGCTGATGCTCAGCTACTCCTCACTGGGGCGCTCTGCGGACAAGCGGCAATCTGAAGAGCCAGCATTGGGGGCCGTCGACTGCCTACTGATCCTCTGGATCCTGGGTGAGACGATGTGATCACCGATTCCTCTGCCATCTCCAAATGTCTCCCCCCCCCCATCCTCCACCTCTGTTGGGGTCAGTATCACCCCTCCATGGGCCTGAATATCCAAGCAGCTTTTTAGAGTTTAGAAGGCTTTTGACCTCTCTATCTGTCTCTCCTAAGCAGACTTTCCTCTTTTTCCTAGACAAATACATGCTTGCTTTCCTTTTTTGCTTTATCAAGGAGTCTTTTGAGAGTTTTGTCAACAGAAGTAAGGAGGATCTCTTTTGTAAAGATGTTGTTTCCTGCTTGTTTTTTTATAGCTTATATTTCCAGTTAAGTTCCCCCAAGCTATAGAGAACAGTTTCAATTTCTTTGCCAGTGGTTTTATTTATTTCAAACTGATGGTCTGTCCCTGAGGCAAGATTTCTCATAACGTGTAAATCAGTTGTTCCTTGTGTTCCCATTGCTAAACAAAATTCCAAGAACAATGAATCCTGTAAATAAATGATTCTGACAGGGTGGGGGTTCTGGGCACTCTCAGAAAATGAACCCCAGGCTGCCCAAAACCGGGGGCCGATGCAGCGTAGAGGAGGGATTTTGGCGGGTGAAAATAGTAGCTAGATGAACCAAAACTTTGAGGAAAACTCCAAATGCACTACTGTGATATTATATGAATATTACAGCGGTAGCTCATCTCTGGGATCTAAGGGACTCATCAATCAGATCAGTCCAGAAATCTGGTTTATTGCTGTGATCATTTAACCTCAAGAATCTCATGGTAGGATATTTAAACCCCATAACATCCAATCAGAAACTCCCTGGCCGTAAATCATGAAAGTCTTCAAGCAGTAACTTACGTCACGTGGGCAATTTTAACCATACATTCCAGATCTCATAGCGTCAGATACAGAAGTTCCTCTCCCGATGAAGTAACCAGCTCTCTGAAGGTGGGAGGCCATATTTCTGTCCCACACCCTCAGCGCGTGGTTGATACCGAACTCCCTCCCCCCCAGGAATGGTGTGGTGGGACCTTGAGATCGTCTGGCGTGAGGGGCTGCAGGACTTCATGGAGGAGTGGCGCAATCTTCTCAGCTTTGCCATGAACGCGCTCTACCTGGCAACTTTTGCACTGAAGGTGGTGGTACATGGCAAGGTGTGTAGCTCCATCCACCACCATCTGGACGTATTTTGGCACCCGAGCAGAACCTCCCAGCAAAATCAGACCATTGTACCACCAAAGTGAAGTATTAAACCATATTTACTGTGGAAATACACACTGCATATAATGTTCTGTGAAATGTATTACGTAACATGCTGTGCTATTTTTGGTGACACTGTCACTGGTTAATGCTTCCTGGGTTGGGGTTTGTGTTTCATTGCTGGCTCCTTGCATGTAGAGTATGAATATTCTCTCCATGTTTACCTGGGGATCCTTGAGGTCCTCCAGTTTCCTCCTGCAGTGCAAAAGCATCTGGTTCAGATGAATCAGTGTCTCAAATTTGCCCATAGTGAGTAATTCCTGCAAAGGACTGGCTTATCAACCTGGGTGTTCCCTGCCTCATGGCCTCTGCTTCCTGGGATAGGACTCCAGACTCACTGTCACACTGTATTGGATTATTAAACAGTTAATGTTGCCATTTTTGTTGACACTGATATTTCGTCTAGAACAGATGGCTTGCTTTTGAAGTCCCCGGGCCTTTATTTTTGTCTGCAGGCATGCATTTTTTTCTGGCTGTAACTTAAATGACTTTGAGTTACTCTGGTCCAGTACGCTGCACAGCTGTCAGTCTAACGGCGCCGAAGTTGCCGCAGGTGTGAAAGAACGCTGACGACTGGATGTTCCTTCCAGTTCGATCACTTAGGAGACAGGACCAGCTGGGATGCGTTTCACCCCGTCTTGGTGGCCGAGGGACTCTTCGCCCTCGCCAGCATTCTGAGCTACCTGCGGCTTTTCTTCATGTACACCAGTAGCGCCACCCTTGGGCCATTACAGGTACTGCACCGCCTTTATTGGTTCACTCCTTCCATACTGGGGCCTCTACCAGTCTAACTCTGGAATCATCAAAAAAACATTACTGCTTCATGTGCCATTGCTGATATATGTAGTCCTTAGAGAATATGTTGTGATTTCAAACTGATCCTACTGCAGTTGGATTACAAAAAATCTTGATGGCTTTATCCACCGTCTTGCATGTCATCCTTAGCAGATCCGTCCCATGACAGTGGTCTTTTCAGAGCTTTCAGGAACATTCCAGGCCTTCTCCGCCGCCACCCCAAAGACCAGTGAGGTCTCATTCCTGTTTCTCCCCGAAAAGATTCCAACGCTACTAATACCATCTCGGCCAGCAGCTATTTTGCCCACATGCTTATTTTTCTTTAGTTTCGTCGGTTAGCTGTCTACGCCTAGTTGGCCACCTATTATAAACAGTCTGCGGGTTAAACGCTTTAAACGCTTCTCTAAATGTCGCGTAACTCTTTATGTTTACATATACAAAAGTTATGTGGTCAGCCTGCTTTAACATCCAGATGCTGTCTTTACCTCCCTACCCCGATTCCTAGACCCCCAAATATAGATTAAAATGTGTGATGTTAATCACCACGATCAAACAATCGTGTGTGAAAAAACACAGACGTACAGAACTATGGTGTAGGTGCTGAGGTCACATTTTTCGGTAGTGGATCTTCCAGATTTTCGACAAGCTCCGCGGGAGAGAGTTTGTTCCAGGTGTGATCTTACCTGACTGCTCCTGTCACAGAGCATGGTTTTATTTGACGTCGCTCTGAGATGGAATGACTGGCAGCAGATTTGGGCCTTTAGATGCTGTTGTCTAGCTGTCCTGTGCAGAAAAACGGTTGAAATGGTTAGTGTGACGCTCAGGATTCCAGCTATTGATGCCAAGCTTCTGCCAGGATCTAAGAGTGGAATATACTGGGAAAAAATTGGTTTGGCCCATCTGCCCATACCGTACCTACCACAGCCCACACACTTGTCCCCCGGGGGGGGGGGGGAATCCCTGCCAAGCAGGCGTGCGGCATCCTGGCAACTGAGGAGCTGGTTAGGACAGCAAGCCCACAGCTGCTGCTGGGAGGCAGAGTGAAGGGCCTCTCCGTCTGGGTCACCCGGGGCTCAATATGGGGGCTCTGACCTGGTGACTCACGGCCTCCCTGCAAAACGTTCTGGAAATCTTTAGGGTGGGAATCTGGGATGTGATGGGATGCATGACATATTTACATTCATGGCTTCCAGAGCAATGAAAAATCCAGTATATAGCAAAAAATAGATAACTAAGCAGAGATATGCAAACTCCCTTAAGAAACAGGGAAAAGCCCCCTGCACATATTTATTTATGGTGCCCAAAACCAGGAAACCAGAACAGAGACCTACTCCCAGACTGAGCCCATTTAGCTTTCTTGATTATTAGCTCTGGGGAAATTCAAGGTGTACGCCGTACTCTTATTTTTAGATGTTACCATATCAGGAGCGTAGAGAAAAGGGATCAAATTAGGGCAATGTTATAATATTTTGGTTTTGCTAAATTTAACAGCCAAGGGCCTGATTAAGTTCTGATGAGTACCTAAAAATAATGGGACAGTCTCTTCTCGAAATGTAGAATCATGAAATTCCTTTAGTTTGGGTGTTTGGCTAGATCCTTGCTGAAGATACGGCTGTTTCACTGACAGATTTCAATGGGCCAGATGTTGCAGGACTTTGGGAGGTTTCTGAGCCTCTTCCTCCTGGGGCTGGTGGCCTTCTCCATGGGGCTGACTCAACTGTACGGCAAGGAGGGAATGGTGGAAGACCAAGCGACAGAGGTCGGCTGCCAGGGCATATACTGCAAGCAGCAGACCAACAAAGTCTTCCGCTCGTAAGGCGCTATCACGTCATGTATAGGGCCCTAATTTTTGACCTTTAACCTGTGCAGGATAACCAATGATATTCTGCTTTCTGTACCGTAGGTTCCAGGGCACCTGCTCAGCCCTATTCTGGTACGTCTTCTCCCTGGCCCACGTGTCACTCTTTGTAACTAGGATCGGGCCGATGGAAGAGCCACGTTCTTTCATCGGCGCCCTAATCGCTGGCGCCTACAATGTCTCCGTCGTCCTGGTCCTCATCAAGCTCCTCGTGGCCGTGCTGCACAACAGCTTCCGCCGGATCACCGTAAGCACGGCGACTCCCTGCACCGCTCGCTGAATAAATCACAAGTCCTACGACGGGCCATGCGGCGCACTTCGGAAAACACCATGCTCGTGTTTCTCCTGTTAAGAAATTCAACACCGCGTCCAGGCCAACCGTGTTTCACAATTACGAGAAATGTCAGACGGTTTGGGGTCACGGCAGGGGGGGCGGGTCACCTGGCAGTCGTGCAGCTGCGACATGTTGCTGCACGCTTGCTATTAACCCTGTAAAGTTTCCTAGCTGAACAGGCTATATGCAAGTTCAGGAATCTTTCATTAATTTCATGGCCCTCATTAACCCTACCTTGGACAAGGGGGTTTCATTAGAGATTTCTGGCCCATGAAAGTATATTATACTGGGCCCCCAACCCAGACTAATCCAATTATGTTTTGAATTTTTAGAGTCCCCTGTCCTTCAGGGGCTTTAGGAATTGCCCAACATTTACCCCCTTTGCGGCGCCCCTTACAATCAGATTCCACAAACAGGCCAGACGGTGAGCAGACATGAAATGTGCTTAATCGGTATCCGTGAGGGAAAATGTCGCTTCTCTCAGCCCCTACGGCTATGAGTCTTTTGTCTCCGAATCGATGCAGAGCCATGAGGACCAGGAGTGGAAGTTTGCCCGGGCTAAGCTGTGGATGAGCTACTTCGACAGCAGGGCCACCCTACCCCCACCCTTCAACATCCTCCCTACACCCAAAGCTGTGGGTGATCTGCTCACGGCGCTGAGCAGGCGGGTTCATTCTCGCGTCACCGCGGGTGCGGAGGAAACGGAGAAGGTAACTTGTTTTCTGGGTGCGTGTGGTGCTGACGTGTATGACTAATGGTCCGGATCACGTCTGTGTTTCAGTTTGTAAATGAAATAAGTAAAAATATTATTATAAATATAAGAGCAGCGCCCAACTCCAGAGACTGGCCGACCGGCTTTCATAATTGTATGCCGATTTGGATAAAAGCATCTACAACATGAATAAATGTAATGTAATGTAATATAACTGGAGGCCAGCGATGACTCTCATTATTTCCTTATTAAAGTAATAAATTGTGTCCTAAAGTACAAAGAATGCTTCTGAAATCTAGCAGTGTGCAAACTTTCCGGCAATTATTTACGATGAGTTGAGTATTCTGTGAATGTCACTCTTTATGCTCAACTGGTTGGTTGACACAAAATCTTGATCTGGATTTGTAATTTCTGAACCTGAACTTTCCACCTCTGCTTGCCAGATACATAACATTCTCTACAAGGCGTTAACCCCGCCCCTTTCTCAGGTCTCTGTGAAAAAGCCCCGCCCACATGCATTGTTTTTATCGTCATTTTTGTCCAGGAATGCAGGAGCCTGAAGGCAAAGCGGGAAAAGAACTATCAGAAGGTCATGTGCTGCCTGGTCCACCGCTACCTCACCAGCAGCAGGCAGAAGATGCAGAGAGCTGGACGAGCCACAGTGGAGAACCTCGAGCACCTCCGGAAGGAGCTGTCCAGATTTCGCAGTGAGATCCGTGCCATGCTGCAGACTCCCTAGGGGCTGAATGCACCAGGTCCAGCCGTGACCGAATCGAACCCGTGACCCAAAGGTGTTGATCTCAGGCCTCAGAAGCAGACAGATATGCTCCAGGGGATCATTTAGATCTCAAAATTACTGTAATAAAATATTCAGCTATTCCAGAAGTAAGATATGTAAACAATGCAAACTGCTTCTGATTGAAGTCGGTCCTGAGCCAATAAGCATCAAAGTGCAGCCAAAACTGAAACCTTGGCTTTTTAAATATTCTCAGGATTAAGGCCCCATAATATACAATATTTACCACATAACCAACCTAATTCTGTTCAGTTAATTTGGGATCATAAGTCACATTTCATACACCAGTAAATATAAATATAATAGTTTTTGCATGGTTAATTCTCTCTGTATTGAAAATAATAAATCACTCAGATTTTTGTCTTGCCAAATAGCAAAAAAATAATGTGCCTTGCCTGCCAGTTTGCTTATTGAGTGACAGAGGCATTGAAATTGCAGACCGATCCAGTTAAGTTTGGTTTTTGGCATGTGTAACCTGGCCGTGGTCAGAATATTAATTCAATATGGGCTTTGAGTAATCAAAAATTAAACTGGTTTGCATTGTTTTTTTCCACGCAAGTAATGGAGACAACATGACTTCAGAATAAACACTGTTATGAGTTTTATTTCTTTGTACAAAATATCATATAAATATTAAAAAACACTTTCAAAAGATTATTTTTCTTCCAGCATCTTTACAAACATCAAATATTATGCTAAACAAGAATTAAGTGGATAAATAACTTCTGATAAAAAAAATGATTTATGCAAAGGATAAAATTATATGTTTATCCAATTATATCTGAAAAGCTCTTTTTTAAAAAATTATTGCACATTAACCAGTACAGGGAATGCTTTTCACATTTTATGATTTCAGCATAGTATAGTTTCTGCCCTTTAATTGAATTATATTTTCTCTGGTGTTTTAACAGCCAATGCATTTTCTGTGTTTTTCACACAGATTTTGGTCATTACACGCAAAGGAGGCTTTTATGAGAAATTCTAGTTAGCAAGGACACGCAGTAGTTGTAACAATAACCTCATGAATTTACAGAGCCTAGCGACACAAAACCTGCTGAAGGTACGGCCTGCGTTTTTCGTGTAAAATCCGAACACCCTCGGAAGGAGAGATTGAGATTGGACTTGCTCACGAATCCTAAGACACAAACCGCATTTATGCTTCAGTCCCAAAGGTCAACAAGGGAACGAAGAAAAACAGAAGATAATCCAGTAGCATCTGCTCCTAATGTGCCCCCAGGCTTCTGCGACGAGCGGGGTATGCGTCCAGCGGGAAGTTTTGCAGAATTCAGCAGCGCTGGTATTTTAATACATCCAGCACTCTCTGGCTCTTGCCCTTGAAGGCCACAACGTAGTTCTGAGGGCTGACGGTCCCTTGTCCCTTCTCGTCCGTCTGGCCCATGAAAATGTAACTGAGACCTAAGACAGACCACAAATGTAGCACCCTACTTACAGCTTCAGAAACTAATTTAAAAACTGTCAATACACCCAGGAGACCAAAAAATACAAAGACAACTCCAACCCAAACAGTTATTTATACACATCCAACAGCCAAATAATGGAGTCTAAATTAAATCGAACGCCGCATAGCTGACCTTAGATGTTAAGTACGTTTTTTTTGCAGAGACTGAGTGAAAAGCAATAAAAACAAGTAAGTGATCGATCTGGACGATGCCCCGCGGTTGATTCAGCTTGAAGGGCGGCATTGGAGCGCTACGTTAGCATCCTCAGCATATTTACAGCTCATGGCTATCCAGAGAAATGTTTTTAGAAGATTCCTTCTCCCTCCCACCAGCCTGACTTTCGAATGCTGATCGATGTGGAGAATCTTCCAGAATCACACTGTGGACCCTGTACCTTTGACATTGATGTTAGGAGTCGGTGTCTTTGATCAGGAGCTTGCCGGTTCGATTCCTGGGGCCAGAAGACTGAAGCAGCCATTGGACCCTTGAGCAAGACCCTTAACCCCCCGGTTCTAGGGGTGCGGCTGGCTG
>JAODLD010000049.1:5363363-5374180 GCA_026781065.1 Mormyrops boulengeri
GTCCCTTTGCTGTACTGTAAACATGACTGGAGTTGAGTTTTTTTTACATGCATGTTTTTTTTTTGGTCCTATTTGCCTTGGTTTTCTAAAAAAAAAAAAAAAAAAAAACGCCATGCATGTGTTACCATGCTATGTCTCAGTGAATAGAGCCAATAATGTTTTATATTGTAAATTAATGAGCTTACCTGGTGTTCAACTTCTCATAGGGAATTCAGTCTTGCTGCAGAAGAATTCTGTATCTAGTCTGATGACTGTAGGTTTATTTTCATTGTTTTTTTGTAGTACACATTAAAATGACTTGAAATAAAATGTTGTTCCGGCTTGTTCTTTTACATCCTGGCACCTTTATTGAACTATAATGAAACCGGTCAGCACTGATGACTCTGGATTCAGTGTCCAGTATTTTTGGTTTGGAGTTGTGCCTGAAATGGTGGTTGCCCATCAAATGATGTAAAATATTTTCAGAAGACTTTTTTTTTCTATGAATTACGGTCATTACTTAACGACATCTGGGAAAAAAAACATTTGAATCACATTTTTAGGGATTATTGATGCCTATAAATTACTGCTCTCTAATACAAAGGGAGAAACGCACCTTAAATTATCTCTGGAAAATGCTGGTACGCTGAAGATTAATGTGGTACTGTTGACATATGTGAGATGCAATACATTTAATGTAGGATATACTCCAATGCATATATAGTAAACGACCTTTTAAAAAATGGTTTTCGCCGAGACGTGAGTTCGCCGTATGTGCTGCAAAGTTGTAAAACGCGAAGCGGTTTTACGCGAGATGTTTGTCCCTTCTGAGACACCGTACGCGAATCCTAGCACGACCCGAACTTTTTGAATGGTGTCTTGGTGCTTCTGGTAATGATAGAGTTGCACTTTCTTAGCTGAGTGTTTTTCTCCTGCGTGGGTTTTTTTCGAGTCTTCAACATGTTGGAGCCAGGTTTAGAAATGTCAGCCATGATTCCTGCTTTGCAGGAGCTTGGAAGGTAAGTGTTATGAGGAAACGTGTTAGCAGTCTCTCCATGCCCGGGTGAGTTACCGCTTGTTAGCTCGCGTCCTGTGCGGCCGCCTGTCGTCTGCTTTATAAATGCCCGGTGATAAAATTCTTGCTAATTCAATGTAGCTAACACGTGGTATATGTTTTTAGTGCCAGTTCTACGGAGTACAACAACGTAGTGCAAAAACCACGTCAAATCCTCTGTCAGTTTATTGACAGGATACTGACTGATGTCGATGTGGGTAAGTTTCTCTTCTGCTGCAGAACAAAATGCTATCCACTTGTTACTGGCGGAGAGTTGTAGAGTTATGTAAATAAGAGGACTGTTTCTAGGAGAACCCGCTGCGCTGTTAAGGTGAATTACACTGGGTTTTCGGATTAGCGGTCTCCTTTATTCTCATAGTGGCTTTGGAGTTGTCAAAAAAGAGTCATTCAGAGCCGGCCTGCGTGATGCTGCTGGATTTTGTGCAGCACATCATCAAGTCATCGCCGCTCATGTTTGTAAACCCAACATGTCAACTCGACAGGGTTAAAGATGTCCAACAGAGTTGCACAGGTGAGTTCGAGTCCTTATTCTGAAAAGGAGAAATGTCAGAATGAAAATAGTACATTTCAGTACTTTAAATGTGATACAGAGAACCTCGCGCCATGCACCTTGTCTGCTGTTTACCCTGACAGATTTCAGTAAATGGATCATCGCTCGTTTCCTGCGGATCGCTGCTGCCCCAGCATGTGAGGGTCTGCACCAGAAACTGGCCTCAGTCATCTGCTCACTGCTGCATCTTCTTAGGGCCAAAGGCGCACATATATTTGGGGTGTTGGCCGAGGAGCTCATTGGACTTTGCCAAGACCTAATTGGCATGTGCAAAAGAGTCTACTGTAGTAAAATGAGCACGGGGTCCCCAGTGTGGCCGGTCACACTTGAGAGGTTTTTGGTGACCCCTGATGGGGAAGTTGGGTACCTGACACCCGCGACACTCCAGATCTCTGCGGTAGATGCCGTGGAAACGCTTCAGGCCACAACGTTAACCATCCTAAGTGACGTTCTGCGGGGTGTGCTTTTCAGACCGGAAATTAATAAAGTATGGCAGGGCAGCTGCTCAGTACTGGTGCACGGGGGCCCGAAACTGATGGCTGTCGCCATGGAGATGCTGGCTCGCATCGTTGACCTGGGTGGGTTCCCAGAGAGACAGGCGCACCACTTCTTCTCGGCCTACCTCCACATCTTGGACTCGCTTAGCATGGCAGCCAAGACGGACGTAACTGTTTACGGCACCACCTTCAGGGAACTGTCCCGTTGTGTGTTTGTCCCCGAAAGGGATGCGCACCTCAGGTTCGAGAGGGTCCACCTGAGCATGCTGATGGTGAAGCTCCAGCAGCTGCTGGTGGGTGGGATCCTGGAGGAGCTGGACTCGGAGGAGGTAAAGACCTCGCTCTGCGAGACTTTCGAGTTTCTCCTGGGCTTCGTCCCCCTGGGCTACGAGTGCGCCGCCCAGATCCGAAAGGAGCGGGTGAATGACATATGCAGAGCACTGATAGCGAAACTCGGATTGCAGAAGAGCCAGCAGGTCAGTATCCTGCCAAATGTGGCAGGGGCAAGTAGTGCAGGGAAACATGAATATGCATTTCACTAATATTCTTCTGCCCTTACCATCAGTACCTGGAGGGGTACCTCTTTGCTGCCTTGCGGAGTGAGCGATCTGACGTCCTCCAAGAGGTCCCCTCTGCTGCCTCAGAGTCCATCGGAAGTATGGAGAGCATTCCTTCAAAGAAACAACGCTTGTCTGTTGAGCCATTATCAGAGACACCAAAGACCTCACTGGTGTAAGACCATGAACATCTTCTGTCTTTGCGTGTTGTGTTTGAAAATGTCCCTAACTGTAAATACCAGGTGAGATTTTTCTGTACTGGTTTAACTAGTAAAGTATGGAGCTGGTGACTAGCTTCTAATTTCTTCAGGTCACTGGTGGTACTTTTCTTCTAAACGCACCATACAGGGTGTCACCCAGTAGCATAGTAGTCAAGTAACTGGAAATGTAAACAAGAGATTGGAAATGTAAACAACATCTGAGCGGTGTAACCTAATTTGGTGGTAGGTTGGTGGTGACACGTCTCTGTTGTTATGTTGTACCTCAGCCCGGCAGACGTGAGGCAGAGGAGTGAGGTGTGGGCGGCAGCCACTGCCAAGCTGGGGGCACTGCTGACCCAGCCAAACGAGGTCATTGGCCAGCCAAGGTCACATGCCCTGGAAGGTGTGGCTGTGTTGCTGCACCTGGCTGCTCTCTGCACCTGGCACTGCCCTGCAGGACCTTCTGACAGGTGGGATTTACAGGGCGTGAGCTGTGAGGCAGACATGTGTTTGCGTGTTTTGATGAATGACCTGTACGCATTTATTAAACATTAAATAAATTGCTCAACAGTTTAGGACTGTTAAATCGTCAACTGCTATTAATTATTATCATTTGTTAAATTATTGCATGTTTTGTGGGAAATGTAGGCCATTATTCTCTGGTTAACTTGTAAGTAGTCAGTAATTCGGATCATGCATCCAGTCCTCAAGGACCCCCAGACGGTCCACATTTTTGCTCCCTCCCCACTCCCAGCCAATCAGAAACCAAATACCTGGTACATGTGTGTTGGGACCTGGAATTGAGTAAAAAATGTGGACTGTCTGGGGGTCCCCAAGGACTGGGTTGAGAAACTGATCTAACAGGCTGTATGTTTCTCTCCGGTGTGACTGCCCAGTCTGAAGCCCACGGAGCAAGCGAGCTCCCCAGCTGCACCGGACCTGGTATGGGTCCAGCCTTGTGTGCTGTCTCAGGCTCTCGAGAGCTGTCGGTCGGCGCTGAGCTACGCGAGCAATGAAGCTGAGCTAGAGCTCTGCGTGGACAGGACCATGAGGATTGCAGATGCTGTTCTTTATATGACCTGTAAGGGGCGCTCTTTAAATAATCCCAAAGTACTAGGTTTAACCTCATTATTTTCCAAGGCCTAAAGTTATAGTCAGGGTTATCCAATCAGTAATCAGACTAAATCCAAATGTTTCTTCTTGTTTGTTTGTTTTTGTCGTGAAGTCAACAGCCAGGATGACATTGGCCTCCACAAGAGCCTGTGCGCCCTGCTCTCGTTACCCTGGGTACCTGAGTACTCTTCACATTCTGCATACCAGTCTTCTGGCTTTTCCGCCAGCCTGATCGGGTTGAGCCAGAAGGTGGCGCCCTGCTTCTGTACGTGCCCTGGCCGCTTTCCCGTGTACCTGCCGTTCGTCTTATCTGGAGCGTCCTCGTTGACTTGCCTGGCTTCTTTCTTGCAGCCGACAGGATGAGGGGTCACTGCGTCTACCTCCTCTCCCTGCTGCCCCGGCAAATGTGCCCCGAGTGGCGGCCATGCGTGTACCGCGGGGCCCTGCAGGGGGCGCAGGCGGCCGTGAAGGCCAGCGCCGTCCGCGGCTTCCCCACCCTGCTGCACCACCTCGGCGTCAAGTCCTTCAACCTCATCCACGAGGTCCTGCTGTACGTGAGCCCGCCCCGTCACGGGAGGGGGGAGTGGTACTTGGAGAAGGAGGGGCTGTGTAATCCTGTCGTTCACATTCATTTACGTGGCAGACAGTTTTATCCAAAGTGATGTACACTTGAGAAAGCAGGGTCAGACAGTCCCTGCATGGACTGGGGGGGTTAAGGGCCTTCCTCAAGGGCTCAGTGGTAAAAGCAATCTGTGGGATTTGAACCAGCAACCTTCTGATAACAGACACGGCCTCCTAACCTAACCTTGAGCCACACACCACCTGTTTAGTCATGTAGTGTATGTTTTTTCCTGGTTAAATACTTTATGCACCCTGCGATGGGTTGGCAGCCCGTCCTGGGTCATTCCCTGCTTGGTGGCCGTAGCTCCCTGAATAGGTTGTTACTTTTTTGGGGTGCCACACGACAGACGTTTGAGACGGACGGCTTCGCTCTTTGTCCTCCGCAGGCCCAAGCTGCAAGACGACGCGTCGCAGGTGAAGGAGGAGCTGGCGGCCATCACAAGCGCCCTGGCCTGCTGTCTGGCTGAGAATTCTACCCTCCTGGTCCCCACCAATGTGCCCACCCCCCTCCAGACGTTCCTGTGCTCACGGCTCGCCATCGGCACCTCTCACCCCAAAGGGGCCACCACCATTGGGGCATCCATCTTCACCCCATTCCTGAGGCTCCTCAAACCAGACGTGGAGCCCGCGGTTAAAATAGGTGATTCCTTTGGGAATGGATGTGCGTTCACGACCAGGGAAAATGCAGCTTTACACAACAGCTTCAGAACACTTATGGACTGCAGGTTTCCAGTAATTGACATATTGTCAAGATGTCTTCACTCTAAAATGGTTGATTATTTCTGTTCCCAACTTTATGAAACAATGTTAAACACAGTTAATTTGACTCTGTCTTATAAAACATATAGTAGGACTGTGCTAAAAAGTAGAGTTAAGATTTAAATTTAAAGTTACATGAAACACTGTGTTGAAACAGTGAACTAGAGTTGGGAAATAGCATCAAGGTGTGAGGATGAGGAGAGTCAGCACCACTTGCTTAACCACAGCCCCGCCTCCGAGTTGACTCCCGTCCTCTTGGATCTTCACCCCAGGTTTTATAGGCAACATCCCCCACCTGTGCAAACACGTGGACCTGATGAAAGGCGATCCAGACACGCGGGCCCTGGTCAGCGCCCTGCTCGACTTGATGGAGGACCCGGACGAAGGGGTCCGCATGATGTTTAGCAGGAACATCAAACACTTCCTGGAGGCCTGGAGCGGGGAGGGCTACCTCAAGGAGGTAGTCTCCACATCCACGGACATCTTAAATTACTGCCTGGATACGTCTGGTCGAAAGACGGGTTTCAATGCGTGTATTTAGTTAATACGCTGCTGTGTTAATCATTAGGTCATGTGACAGTCATGTGACTTGTTTGCGTGACTTGCGTGTCTGTTTCAGTTTCTGGTTTCCCGCCTGAAAGAAGCATTTACCAGCGCCAAGACCAGAAGGAACAACAACTTGAAAAACACCCTAATCATCACCACTGGGGAAATTGGCAGGTAGGGCCACCAGTGCCAATTCTCCCTATTTTTCGTTCATTTGACTCTGGGAAGGTGAGAACATGACCAGGAGGACCTCTCCCGCTCTCTCTGTGGCAGAGCCGCCCAGGGGAACCTGGTGTCCTTTGCCCTTCTCCACCTCCTACACTGCCTGCTGTCCAAGTCCAGCCAGGTATCCGTCACGGCCTACACCGAGATCCGGGCCCTGGCTGCCTTCCGGGCTGTGAAGCTGCAGTCCTTCTTCAGCCAGTACAAGAACCCGATCTGCCAGGTATGGGTGGATTCTCTGGTGCCAGGACTTGAGGTTTTCATGTTCTGGGAGAGGTTCGCTGCCTTTTTCTCAGGAGCTCGGTAAACCTCACCGACGCTGCAGACATATTGAGCACTGGTGTCATTTGTTTTGAGGTTTATTGTCAGGTGTTCCAGGAAACCCAGTGGAATTCTTAAGCCATGGTCGCGAGGGAGGGGACAGGTGCATGCTGGGACTATAGGATAAATGGCAGTGCAATAAGAGACAAGACAGTGCAAGACACGAAATGTGCAGTGTAAGAAATGACAGTAAATAGGTGGTGCAGCAGGACAAGATGTGCAAATAGCCACAGTGGTAGCAACTGTATAAAGTGCAGAAGTGGAAGATTAACAACAGTGTGCCGTACACATACAATGTATGACATGTATAGCTGCGTTGTTCTTTGATAGATGCCCAGACCACCTCAGCCGGCTGCTTTTGATGCTGGATTGTGTGGCTGTGTTGCCTAGTTGAACCCCGTTCTTGTTCCCACGACAGTTCCTGGTGGAATCCCTGCATTCCCGTCACGTGACGGCCCTGCGCTGCACCCCGGACCAGAGCAGCGGGGCCCTGCAGGAGGAGGTCGCCCGTCAGAGGGAGCTGGCCCTGGACGTGCTCTCGCAGGTGGCCCACGTCTTTGACTTCCCGGACCTCAACCGCTTCCTCAGTGTAAGCGCCTCCTCTCGTCATGGAATTAGAGCTGGATCAGCGCTAAGGCTGACACGAAGAAATCTGGTTATCCTTCCTGTTGTTTTTGTTCGTGTTGTTGTTATAGTTACTGTTACTGAACAGTATTATCGTTATTCTTATTATTTATTATCTACTCCTATATCTTGCAGCTTTCACTTTATATTGAATCTGGAGCTTTTTGGTTGTGAGTTGAGTTGCTTTGCTCCAAAACCATCTAAAAATTTCCCTTTGTTGGAGCAGCAGTTGACTTAGCAGTAGAGTAAGATAGCGAATGAAAGAGCTCGATCTGCTCTTGAGCAGAGGTGAAATTCCCAAGAGATTTCCCAAAAATAGCATCTCTGAGCCGCCCTGTCTGCGTTTGGCCGGCCTCCAGCGAACCCTACAGGTGCTGCTGCCGTACCTCGCTGCCAAGGCCAGCCCGACGGCCTCCGCGCTCATCCGCACGATCGCCAAGCAGCTCGGCGCCAACCGCAGAGAGATCCTCATCAACAACTTCAAGTATATATTTTCACACCTGGTCTGCTCCTGCACCAAAGACGAGTTGGAGAGAGCTTTCCATTACCTGAAGGTAGAAAGGCCTGTTGAGCTGGCCACGCCCCCCATCTCCTATCACCCAATGACATTGTGCAGCTTGTGACGTATGCCTCTCTGTCTCCGCCCCCTCAGAGCGAGACTGAGATCGAGCTGGGTAGCCTGCTGAGACAAGACTTTCAGGGCCTGCATAACGAGCTGCTGCTCCGCCTCGGAGAGCACTACCAGCAGGTCTTCAACGGCCTCGCTATTCTCGCTTCTTTCGCTTCCAGCGATGACCCCTATCGGGGGCCCTGTGACATCACCACACCTGAGCTCATGGTAACTCGCCCCTTACGGTAGCAGAACTGTTTTGCAGCTGAGCAAGGTGAACATGTTCTGGGAATTTTTACCTATATGCATGGATGCGTTTTTTAGTAGTTATATATATTGTGTCTCTTATGTAGGCTGATTACCTGCAGCCCAAGCTGCTAGGTATCCTGGCCTTCTTTAACATGCAGCTGCTCAGCTCCAGTGTGGGCGAGAAGGACAAGAAGAAGATGGTAGGTGGAGGTCCCAGGCACCCTATTGGAAAATCAGGAGGATCAGCAAAGATGTCCAGCTGACCCACCATTGCTCTAAACCCTCTTCACTCTCTATCCTCATGGTCTAGGCTCTGGAGAGCCTGGTTGCACTGATGAAGCTGATGGGACCCAAACACATCAGCTCAGTCAGGGTGAAGATGATGACCACGCTCCGGACCGGTCTCAGATACACGGACGACTTCCCGGAGCTCTGTTGCCAGTATGTGGCCCTGCTCAAGAATCCGCGGTGTTCTGTGGTTGACGTTAGCAATTAACGCTAGCCTTACTGGTGTGTGTTTTGTTTTTTGAAGGACGTGGGACTGCTTTGTACGCTGCCTGGACCCACCCTACCTGGGGCCTCTCCTCAGTCACGTTATTGTAGCCCTTCTGCCCCTCATCCCCATTCAGCCCAAGGAGACTGCCGTCATCATGCGGTACCTCATAGTGGAGAACAGGTGTGTGGGGAGTGACCTTGAGTTGAGTTGACGCAGGAACAACCGTTGATCTTCAAGTATGATGAGAACTATATCTTCTCATATCTTAGAGATGAAGTTAAAGATTTCCTGCATGAGATCTACTTCCTTCCTGAGCATCCAGAACTGAAGGAAATTCACAAAGTGCTGCAGGATTATAGGAAGGTAAGTACCGCTGCAATCTGTAAGTTGGTGTGCAGAATCATTACATGTAGTCACATTGTCCAGCTGATTCAGTTCTACCTGACTGGTTGGCTTAGTTGATGGATGGGTAGATTGTTGAGATTGAGGACAGCGCTCACATCTGCCCTCTACAGCAGTCCTCCAGAAGCACAGACCTGCAGATGGAGCTGCAGCTGTCCATGAGGGCCATCCAGCATGAGAACGTGGATGTGCGCATCCACGCCCTCACCAGCCTGAAGAAGATGATGTACAAGAACCAGGTGAGGAGGATCTGCCCATGGCTTGCTCATTTATGAAGGGAGTTGAAGGGAGTATTTTTACGAATAGGTGTAATCGTACATTGTACTGGTATAGACTGTTGTGTTGGAGTAGTCGTAGAGCCCTGACATTGGACAGTTTGACGATGTCATAGCAAGCTATTGGTTGGTAGTGTGATCATCATTACGGGCTGGACTTCCTTTCAGTGTCCTGGCTCTTTATTGGTAGGACAAGCTGATGAAGTATGTGATGGACAGTGAGACCGTGGAACCGGTGATATCTCAGCTGGTGACGGCACTGCTAAAGGGATGCCAGGATGCCAACCCTGAGGCCAGGCTGCTGTGCGGGGAGTGCCTGGGGGAGCTGGGCGCCATCGACCCAGGCCGCCTGGACCTCTCCGCCCCACACATCCATGGCAAGCGCTCCACCTTTGTGGTAAGGTCAAGACTTCCTGTCGAGGCAACAGTGTGGTTTATCCATCATCTCTCATCACATCAGACTTTTAAAATAGTCTGCACATTTTCTTAAGTAGTTAGTGTTCTCATAGCTCAATGTCTGCATCTGCAGAGTGGGGTAGAAGATGCCAGCTTTGCCTATGATCTGCTGACTCTGCTGACCAGGACGTTTCTGGCCTACGCTGACAACGTGAGGGCGCAGGACTCCGCTGCCTATGCCATGCAGGTGCATAGATGGCCAGGGCGATTGGGTCTCAGGCCCAAAATTCATCAAAAGGAATGAGCAGAAGAATATACACTGACATTTAATTCAGGAACAAACAGTATTTGGCAAGGAAACATAGATTCCTTCCAAGCTGTGGTGGTATATCCCTTTCACATGAAATGAAATGAAATGAAATGATGCTTTATTTGCCATCTGTGCAAGTACGAGTACCGGTACATTGAAATGCTTATTTTCACATATCCTGTCATGCTCTCCTTTGAGACACACACATGTATAGAGATGACAGCGAAGCTTGGGGTCCAACTGCAGGGTCAGACCATTTATCCGGTGTTCCCAGAATGCTTTGGGGGTTATGGGCCTTGCTCAGTGGCCCAACAGAGCTACAACTATTGTGCCAATGCCTGACCCCCTGAGCCGCACAGCGGTCTAATACATGCTTTGTGTTGTATCATTCATTAGTAACACTTTACTTGACTAGGCAGAAATAGTATAGCATTACTTCATTACTTGTGCATTAATTAACCACAAACTAAGTCTTCATGTTAAGACATCATTAATGCATCGTGATGCATGTTTTATCTCATGCAGTTATAATATTTGTTGCCACGTGTTAATTTGGTAAACCTTTGTGAATTACTGAAGGGACTAATGGAACAAGTCATGAATAACACAAATGAAATACTGATCTCATGTTTGTTTATCATTAATGAATCATGACGCATCTTTCATCTTAAGTAGGGACTACATTTGATCATGATTTGTACTTCAGTAGTAACTTAGTAAGTTATTATTTTTGCCTAGTATAGTAAAGTGTTTCCCCTTCATTTTATTCGCTTCCATCATTCCTCTCTTGTAGGAACTCCTCTCCGTATTTCAGTGCCGCGAAGGCCGCTCAGACTCCCCAGGTCGACGCCTGTGGCGCCGCTTTCCTGAACACGTACAGGAGATCCTGGAGCCACACCT
This sequence comes from Mormyrops boulengeri, assembly GCA_026781065.1. Lineage (NCBI taxonomy): Eukaryota > Metazoa > Chordata > Actinopteri > Osteoglossiformes > Mormyridae > Mormyrops > Mormyrops boulengeri. The sequence goes on from JAODLD010000049.1 coordinate 5,374,066, forward strand.
CAACAGCAGGTCTGCTGACAGCGGAGCTCTCCGCAAGTATCTCAGATACATTGGGAAACTGGCTGTAAACCATAGAAGTATCATTTTGTCTCGCTTCCTTGACAGCTTTAAGGTT
>JAODLD010000049.1:5374374-5388384 GCA_026781065.1 Mormyrops boulengeri
CATAGAATTCTGTAACAGTGTTTCCCAATCCGGTCCTCGGGGATCTGCAGTCAGTCCACGTTTTTGCTCCCTCTCAGCTCCCTGCCAGACAGTCCACATTACCAGGAGTGGGGAGGGAGCAAAAATGTGGACTGTCTGCAGGTCTCTGAGGACCGGGTAGGGAAACATTATAACGGGTTATATAACATCACGGTTGACAAACCTCTTTACTAACTGCTTAAGATTTTGCTAAATGCTGAGGATCTTGCTGTTTTGTGTTGCAGGTTAGGCATGATCTTGCCAGTAAGGTCTTCAACTGCTGCAGTTTTATTGTAAAACATGACTACAAAGTGACCATATACCTTCTGCCTCACATCCTGGTCTACGTGCTGCTGGGGTGCAATCAAGAAGAGCAGAAGGAGGTACAGTTTCGCCTAGGCCATGACATCACACCAGTGTTGTCGCAATACCAAAATTTCAAGCTTCAGTGCGATACCAAGGAAAGTATTGAACTTTGATTCCATTTTCGATACTCAACACAGTATATAATGTAATTCAATTTTAATCGCAATTTTGTTTGCAGTAAAAACTTTGCAACCTTTTGTAAACTCATGTTAATATATCAAAAAAGCGTAACAGTAAGTACAGTAATGGCCACTGTGACCGTGCTTAGAGATATTCACAAGCAGTTAATACTTTTAAATATTACGTTACTTTATATTTTTATTACAATGCATAATAGAACAGATATACATTACTTTTACATGCCTTTGTATCTTTTTTTAAACACTTCTAACAATTACACAACTCTAAAAGTTAGTTTCCGAATGATCGACACTCATCAACATGAGCTTATATACATATGGAGTCAAAGACATCCCACGGGTAAAAAGAACGGCGATCGTCAAAAAGCAGAAATGTTTAACTGACTACATAAAAACTTTTTAAATGGTAGAAATAAATGGGTAGCACTTTCTGTGAATGCCATGTGTATAAGAATCTATGAATGCATTCATAACATATTATAATGTTTTATAAAGCATTATAAACATGGCAATAAAACAAAAAACAAAGCTCAATTATTTCCAGACGCCGCTCCAGCTAAACTCTCTTTATTGATTAAGCGCGGTGGTGGAAGCTTCCACGCTTCTGAACTAGTTATCTTAGTAAGACCCATGTGTCAGACTGCACTCAGGTCTTGGCAAACATGTTGGTAGTCTACGAGCCTCAGTGGTCAGAGTGAACCAGAAGTGCAGGCTGTAGAATCAATACCAATCCATATACACAATAGAATCGATGCTTTCCGTACTTTCGATACTTTTGACAACACTACATCAGCCTCCTAAGGATCCCATGATCCAGATTTTTTTTACGTGTAAGAATTAAAGGTCTAACTGCATTTTCCCCGTGTCCTCCATAGGTGAGCGAGGAGATGATGGCCGTATTGAAGGAGGATGACTCGTGCACGGGCCGCTTGCAGGAGAATGTGTCTGGACTGAGTCAGCTGAGCACCCAGACTGTCTTCTCCATGGTAGACCACCTCACTCAATGGTCCCGCCACAAGCTGCAGACACTAAGTGCTGCGAAACATGAACCACGCTCTGCAGTCAGTGAGTGACCTTTGACCCCACGACCTCTTCGGCCCTTCACCTGTCCATATCTGCTTATTCCAGTGTCCTTTGTTTGGTTCTCCTCACCTGAGTTATGGTACATAGGGCTTTGAAAGTGCCACACTTATCCTTCTGTGAGGATGAGGTCACTCACTGGCATATTAAACCTGCTCAGAGGGGTAGCACCTATAATATTATCAATCACAGCTTGTCTTGACCCCGTTAAAGGCCTACCTATGGTCTACCTATTTTTTTTTTGCCAGACGGGGAGAACAGTGAGTACCAAAGCGTTGTCTCCTTCCTGAACCGCATCCCGCAGGATGTCCTGGCCAAAGCCTCCTACCGTTCCAAAGTCTACACCCGTGCCATAATGCATTTCGAGTCCTTCATCATCGAGAAGAAGCAGAACATTCAGGACCACCTCACCTTCCTGCAGGTACGCGTAGAGCACGGGACGTTGGTGGTCACGTGTTCCATCAGAGAGCTGCGGGAGGGTTAGCACACAGAGTTTAAACTAAGGATGAAGGTTTTTTTCATGCCTTAAGATGGAGCGTCTTAACCGAGTCCACGGGGACCCCCAGACAGTCCACAGTTTTACTCCCTCCCAGCTCCCAGCACACCTGAGCCAGGTTTTTGGCGTTCTTGATTGGTTAAGGTTTGCTGGCATGGGGCAAAAATGTGAACTGCTGGGACAACCAAACAGTGTCTGATACTGTTGACACCAGCCCTCATTAAATTTCAGTGGAGTTTATTGTTTGTAGACCACACCCTTCGGGGCTTTATGGTAACATGCTTGTTAGCCATGACCACCAGCAGCTGACCACCCCCATTGTTCCGCCCCAGACGCTGTACGCCGCCTTGCACGAGCCGGACGGCGTGCGCGGGGTCAATGCCCTGCGAAAGGAGGCGCCCTCACTGCGCGAGCAGATCCTGGAGCACGAGAGCATCGGCCTCCTGCGAGACGCCACCGCCTGCTACGACCGGGCCATTCAGCTGGAGTCTGACCAGGCAGGCACATCCACGCCCCCCCGTCTTACCCCGAGGGGGTGGCTCAGCCTTTTTACGGCTGGGTAACTCCAGACCAGAGACTCCCAGTCCTCTTATTTTCTCATCGACACCCCCTCCATTAGTTCCCACCTTCCCTCCTCTCTCTCTCTCTCCTCCTCCCTCCCTCCCTGGACCCATTCCTCTTCCTCAGGTATGTTTTCCTTAAATACACACAGTAGCTTCCTGCCGTCCTGCCCCAGTTTTGAAGTTATGAGTTATGAAGACTCCATTGCTCTTGTTTGCAAAGTTAATGTGAGCGAGGTTACAGTTACTGCTTGCGTGTTAATCATTTTTATCCTACTTTCCTGTTTTTTTTTTTCCCCTGTAGATAGCTCATTATCACGGAGTAATTAAGTCTATGTTAGGACTTGGACAACTTTCTACAGTAATCACCCAAGTCAGTGGAGTACTTGCTAACAGGTACAGTAATTAGTTTATCGTTTACTCCTCATCCCAAATAAATACGGCATGTTTTTAATGTTTATTTTTCTGCCCCCTTTATATAAAGGCCGCAGTGGAAGTCGGAACTGAACACCTATCGGGTTGAGGCCGCCTGGAAGTTAACGCAGTGGGATCTGGTGGACGATTACCTGGCATCAGGTGCGCGGTGGGGTTCGTGCAGACATGTTGGTTTGCAGTCGGGTGAATTGACGTAGAGGCGGTTCGGGTGAAACTGCCCGACTGCATCTGCGCAGTACTGCGCAGTACTGGCCCGTCTGCCCTTTCTGTACTGTTTGTTTTATGTAAAGGTTGCATAACTTTTTGCATAAACATGTTCTTTCTCAGCTACCGCCCTCCGCTTGACAGTGATGATCTATTTATAGACACAATTGTGTGAGGTCTCTGTGAGCGTACCGCACAGAGAGCCGTGTGAAAAGAGTTAGTCAAGATCCGTTCTGAGTGATGTCACACTGGGCCTGTGTGCCACATCCTCAGATCCAGTACCAGTCAAAAGTCTGGACAAACCTACCTGTATTTGTGCTATTCTCTACATTTCAGAATAATAAGGACATCAAAACTATAAAATAGCATATATGGAGTTATGTATAACTTTTTCAAATTAAGTATTAAAAATAGTTTGTTGGGTTGAGGGGGCAGTTCTGTGGGTTGGGACTCAGAAGGTTGCTGGTTCAAATCCCTGGGTCGGCAGAGTGATCCCACCATTGGGCCCTTGAGCAAGACCCTTAACTCCAGTTGCTCCAGGGACCAGCTGACTGGTACTGTATATGTGAGTTTCAGTAGGATTTCACATTTTATTTATGTGTACTACCTGCATATCATGTCTATATCAAACATGCAGACAGCAGAATCAGGCCACACATCACAGGCAGTATAAAACCAAATGTTGATAGCAAGAATGTTTGCAATGTGCCGTTTGCCTTGCTTGTACGTCTCCTTAGACAGAAGCATTTGCTAAATATGTAAATGTAGCATTCTGCAATCGTGCATCCGGTCTGAGTCGGCGCTCTGCTGGCCTTTCCATGATTCTGTTGGAATTCTGACTCACTCCTTGGCTGGGTCAGTAGACCGGAAATCGAGCACCTGGAGTGTAAGGCTGGGCCAGATGCTGTTGGCGGCCAAGAAGCAGGACAGCGAGATGTTTTACGAGAAGCTGAAACTCGCCCGGAAGGAGCAGGTGGTCCCGCTGTCTGCTGCCAGCTTCGAATGGGGGACGTATCAGAGAGGATATGAGTATATTCTCAGGTACCATGAGCCAAATTACAGAAGAAATGCTTACAAATATCCGATCTTGAAGAAGCTAGCAGGTCCACTAGGGTCTAAATGTGCATCTTACGACTTCTTAATGTACACACTGCTCACTACTGATTAGTAGTTTGTGGGTTTTCTGACCTCTCTGCCAGCAGGTGGCAGTATTGCATTGAGTTGACATCTCTGGGGGGGGCGGGGCCTGGTGAAAGGGGCAGGACTGAGAGCCAGTGCATCCTCTATGATTGGCAGGTTGCACACGCTATGCGAGATGGAGCATGCGTTTACCGAGCTGCAGACACAGTGGCAGCAGGACGCAGGCGCCAAGGGCTCTGAGCCCATGCTCAACTGGCAGGCCCGCCTGGAGATGATCCAGAACTCCTTCCGGGTCAAGGAGCCCATCCTAGCTCTGCGCCGTGCCATCCTCGGCCTCAGCAAGCGGTACCAGCACCTCTCCTTCCTGTTTTTTTATTATTATTTTTTTAGCATGTTATTTGGGTCCAGCAGGTTGGTCTTTTAAGTCTCATGAGAGCTGCTACAATTGCATCCCTGGAGAACACTCGTTAATTTGATTAACTACAGCTATAAAACTGAGTATGTTATCTTGGGTAAGACACCCTCTCTATTTTTGCTATGTTGACTCAACATAGGGACTGTAATGACATTTTGAAATATGCATCTGCACCACATATTTGCTCCAGCTAGAGCTACACATATGTACCTGAATGTGGCGCCCCCTCGTGGCACAAGGGTGAAAGCAGATCATGTGAATGTCCAGCAGGTCGGAAAGCGAGGAGTTGGTGGGTCAGTGCTGGCTGCAGAGTGCCAGGGTGGCCCGGCGGGCGGGCCACCACCAGACGGCTTACAACGCCCTCCTCAACGGCGAGAACTCGCGGCTCTCGGAACTCTTTGTGGAGAAGGCCAAGTGGCTGTGGTCCAAGGTGGGCCCTCATCTCCGCCGGCCCTGCTTCGGTTGAATTCTGTTCTCGGGTTTAATAAAACACTATTTAAATATTCACAACTTTTGCTTTTTAGGGAGATATTTCTATTTGTATCCTTAAATTTAGCCAGAGGTAGATAGCTCAGGTCCAGAAAGTAACATTCCAGACCAAAATTTTGTTTCAACCACCCAGTTCAGCATAGAGTCACACACACACAGTACTCAGCTGGTTGGTTGAAACAAAATCTTGGTCTGGATTTTTACTTTCTGGACCTAAGCTATCCACCTCTGACTTTGGCTACTTGTATTTTAATAGTTGTATACTAGTTTAATAGTCATGTATTTATGTAATATATGGTTTATTTCTATACAGTCTACATTTCCATTGCCTGTCTAACCATACCAAAAAGGTATTTATACCAGAATCATAACATCATTCCTGCTTCTACTGCTATAAACGGGGAAAATATCAATTTCAAAGTTGTACGACAATATATGGAAAGAAAATATGAAGCTTTGATGTAAGATGTTCCTCGTGGAGGTGAGATGAAGTAGAAGCAGTAAAATTTGCCCCGACATCAAGGCTAGGGTGTGTTTTGGTATCTCGGATGTCTCAAACACCTGCCCTCAGCTGGGGAGTTTCTAAGCTCAGCTAAAATGCTCCTCCTCATATACAGCAGCCAACCCTGCTTTTGATGGGGCTAAGAAGAAGAAAAAAAGAAAAACTAAATTGTCCAATGGGGTTTGTCTCCCGCCTCAGGGTGACGTCCACCAGGCCCTGATCGTCCTGCAGAAGGGGGTCGAGCAGTGTTTCTCTGAGGAGCAGCCACTCACGGACCGCAAGAGCATCGAAATCAAGGGCAAGGCCATGCTGCTGGTGGGCCGGCTCATGGAAGAGACGGCCAACTTCGAGAGCAACGCCATCATGAAGGCCTACAAGGTATCAGCGGGTGGCAGGGGAGTCTTCTCCCGAAAGTAGGGTCTCTGTCGCGGCTTGGCCTCGTCATTACATATTCCCTGGTGTAGGATGTTACCGCCCTGCTGCCTGAATGGGAGGATGGGAATTTCTACCTGGCCAAATACTACGATAAGTTGATGCCCAAGGTCACGGACAACAAGCTGGAGAAGCAAGGCAACCTGATCCGCTACATCGTCACCTATTTCGGAAAGTGAGTGAGACTGTCCCCCCTACCCCCAACTCATTGTGTCCATCCGACAGGCCTGAAGTAACCTGACCACCATTATGTCGTTGTTGTTTTAATTCCCTATTAACGACTCGCTTGACCTTGCATTCCAAAGGGCTCTCCAGTTTGGAAACCAGTACATCTACCAAGCCATGCCCCGAATGCTCACGCTCTGGCTGGACTTTGGAGCCAAGGTTTTTGAATCTGGGAAAGGTACAACAATATGATATCCATTTTATATAAGCACTCATCCAGGTCGGGGCTGCGGTGAGCCTGGAGTATCACAGGGTCCAGATTGTGTCCCAGGGCACATCTTGGGTGGGCTACCAGGAAACACACTCATATTCTGGGCAACTTTTGGCGCATTTCCACTACCACCATGAACCGAGCCGTAGCAGAACTGACAGCTTTTCCGTTGTAAACTAACCAAGCCGTACCCGACCAGTACCCATGCTGACATGGCCCGGCTTATTAGCTGCTTACTAGTGAACCTGTTGCATCAGTACCATCCGATGGGTCAAAATGCATGGAGATACTGCTGTTCTGTGTCAATATTCATGGATTATCTGAAGGAAAAAAGGCATATTCTATATATTATTCATTATTGATAGCATTGCTCATCGCGATGTATTGATCCGTTCCCTCAGAACTCGGAACCTGAAAATTTCCAACCACCTACTTAGGAAAGTACTACAGAACAGCTAAATGGAATGGATTTGTAATGCAAATTTACGCAGGCGAATGCTAATTCCACTAGCATTTGATGCAAACATTAGACAGCCATTCTCACAGGTTTGCTAGCGTAAATTAGCACGTAGCAAATCAAGATGTACAGCATGTGAACAGTAAATAAGTGTGTCTGTGGTTTTATGTCATTTTTGCAACCCCTTTATCGAGCCCCCCTTCTGCAGTGGAAAACCGAAGCGAGCTGGATCCATGCTGTAATTAATTAAATGAAATGGTCATACTTTATTGATCCCTGTGGGGAAATTCTCTTTTCGCCAATCTCATATTGCTCTCCATGACACACAGACACACATGTAGGTGAGAGCAAGCTTGGCAGTGAAGGGCAGCTACCCGCAGCAGTGCCCATGGAGCTGGGGGTTAACGGCCTCGCTCAAAGGGCTACGGACATGACTATTCTGCCAAGGCCGGGTTTGAACCAGTGACCTTCCGATCACAGGCACAGGGGCTTAGCCTGCTGAGCTACACGCTGCCCCCTAGAGACTCTTCGCGGTATGGCTTGGGTACCCCATCTGTGACATCAATTTGCTGAAACTGCTGAAGTATAATGCTTGTTATATATCTGAAGGATTGTAATATATTGATTATGTTTGTATGTTCGTGCACATGTTCACTGCCACAGAAACTTTGATGTTACCTTCACTACTAGAACATCACTAGTGCACAGATTTAAGGTTGATGTTGATTTTACCTATGGTTCCGTGGGGCAGCGGGCCGCCCGGACCGTCTCCAGATGCGCAGCGAGCTGGCCAAGATCAACACGGTCGTCAGCGAGCACACCAGCAACCTGTCACCATACCAGTTCCTCACGGCCTTCTCCCAACTCATCTCCCGCATCTGCCACTCCAACGACGAGGTCTTTGCCGTGTTGCTCCAGATTATCGCCAAGGTCTTCCTGGCGTACCCCCAGCAGGCCATGTGGATGATGACAGCTGTGTCCAAGGTCAGTGAGAGACACTGGAAAATATGGTACACAAACAATGAAGTACCAGTAGTATCTAAATAAATCTGAATTCTGTCGAGTTGCAATTAAAGGCAATTAATCATAGTAGGATTCAGTCATTTGTCAGGAAACGAAGGTGCCTTAAGTCAAGGTCTTTGTGTTGTTAATAAATAAAAATATTTAAAAAGGTTCCATTTTTTTCCTGGCAGTCCTCCTACACCATGCGTGCCAACAGGTGCAAAGAGATCTTGAGGAAGGCGATCAGCTTGCAGGATTCGCTTGCGAAGTTCATCAGCGACACCACCCGGTTAACCGACAACTTGCTGGAGCTCTGCAACAAACCGGTAACCCAAACCGCAAACAGCTGTTCTGGGTGAAATCTGAAGCGTGTCCTGGGATATCGGAGGATGCGTGTCACCGGAACCAGTACCAGGTCATCCCCTGGTGTACGACACTAGTCTTTTTGGGTACAAACTGGTACAAGATCCAAAGCTTGTCAACAGCTTGTGTTTCCTCAGTGTTGGGGTCATGATAGGGTTCTGGTTAGGTGTGTTCCCTTGGACACCAATGATCTGGTTTGCAGAGGTGGAAAGTTCAGGCCCAGAAAGTACAAATCCAGACAAAGGTTTTGTTTCAGTCAACCAGTTGAGTACTCTGTGACTGTGACTCTTTATATTCCATTTATTAGTTGTAATAAAATCTTGATCAGTATTTGTACTTTCTGGACCTGAATTACCCACCTCTGCTGGTTCGGTTGTTTCAGGTGGATGGGAGCAGCACCACCCTCAGCATGAGTGTCCATTTCAAGCTTCTGAAGCGCCTAATTCAAGAACCCACCTTCAGCCAGGTCCTCATCCCCAGGCAGTCAGTGCTCATCCCCACACTGCCCTCTACGGGCGGGGCTAATCCTGCACATGACGCCTTCCCCGGGCCGTGGGTCTACCTGGCTGGCTTCGACGACAACGTGAGCTCACCGATTCCATAATCCTGCATGGCAGGATGGGGACTCATCTGTCTCTCTACTTGAAAGCTTTTGTAGGAGTAATGTTGCCAAAAATATACCTGACTGAAATCTCAAAATTCCGTTGGTGGCCCCTGCAGATCGAGATCCTGGCCTCCCTCCAGAAGCCCAAGAAGATCTCGCTGAAGGGCTCAGATGGCAAGTCCTACACCATGATGTGCAAGCCCAAGGATGACCTGAGGAAGGACTGCCGACTTATGGAGTTCAACAGCCTAATCAACAAGGTCTGGCCTTTGTGCACACAGACACAATCATATCCTCCTGAGATTCAGGGAAACGAGATTTTTAATATTAATTCAAGTTTTGATTCGACAGGAAGAGGAAGTTGGCAAGGCCTCACCAGAGGAACAACAGAACTTAATAGAATGGCATGTTTAGTATGAGAGATATGAGGAAAAACATTATGCAGAGGATGAAATAAATTGCTGGATCTCAGGAATGCATTAAAAACATAGAACAGAATGACATTTAAATGGTACTTTGTATTAATATTTATAGAATTCTATGTACTTAATGATAGTGCTATGCACAGTAGTGTGCACTGGTTTTGATAGTATATACTGATGAATTTACTAGAAGTGAATGCACTTCATATGATGGGAGGTAGGAGGGCTTGAGGGTGACCCTGGGGTGTTGTTGGCTCTGCCTAGTGCCTCCGGAAGGACGCTGAGTCCAGGCGGCGGGAGCTGCACATCCGGACGTACGCCGTTATTCCGCTCAACGAGGAGTGTGGCGTCGTCGAGTGGGTGGACAACACGGCTGGCCTGCGCCACATCCTGACCAAGCTATACATGGAGAAGGGTATGCCCCCTGCTGGCTGCCCCTGTAATAGCATTATTTCTGTTAATTTATTCATTCTTTCATTCGTTTTACTATAACTGCTTATGCAGTGCAGGGTTTCACTGAGCCTAGATTTTATCCCAGGATGCACATGACACAAATCAGCGCACATCGTGGACATGATGCCAGTTCACACACACAATCACGCACGGAGGATGACTTTCGGACATCAGCGTACTTAAACCTGACATCTTTAAACTACGAAAGGAAACTGAGATAGACTGTGGAGATACACAGACACGTGGGATGATATGCAAACAGGGCAGGATTTGGAGCTACAGTGCTCTACATCGAGCCAATGTGCTTCCATAGACCCAGTCCTCCTCTTGACCCGATCCCACCTCCTTCCAGGAATACACATGACCGGCAAAGAGCTCCGTAAGTGCATGCTGCCCAAGTCGGCCTCCTCCCAGGACAAGCTGACCCTCTACAAGGAGGTGCTCTGCGCCCGGCACCCACCCATCTTCCACGAGTGGTTCCTCCGCACGTTCCCCGATCCCACCTCATGGTACTCGCGCCCTGCTCAGTCTAAGGCCATCAAATTGATTCACTACAGAGGGGATATGCTAATGAATCCAAAAATGTTGCCTTTAATTGCAAAAGTCCCAATGAGGACATCATTATTACCATGCTGGCGATCTAGCTCTTTGGCTCAGAGCACCCATCACGGAAATGTTTCGGCCCCAGGTACAGCAGCCGCTCCGCCTACTGCCGCTCCACGGCCGTGATGTCCATGGTGGGGTATATCCTGGGCCTGGGCGACCGGCATGGCGAGAACATCCTCTTTGACTCTCTGACGGGAGAGTGCGTCCACGTGGATTTCAACTGCCTGTTCAACAAGGTGGGCGCTGTGGGCCAGAAGTGCTGGCAGCTGGCAAGCGCTCAGTTTAATTCTGGTTTTATTGTCTGGTTTTATTTGATGTTACATTAGAGGCTTTTATAGGGGGTCATGATCCAGCCCATAACTGAGAATAACTGTACAAGACAGGGCAGTCCATAGTGTATAATAAAGATGGGGGTGACACATGGTGCAACGTTTATATAATGTGTACAGCAGTATATAGTATGGTAGTGCGACAGTATATTATACAGCAAAGTGCAGGAAGTTCGTTACGTGATCTCAGAATACCTTTTGTTAAATGATGGGAAGTTTTAATTATTTTTCATTACTGGCCCAGTTCCACTTATGTTCTGGGTTCTTCTCAGCACGTATGTGGCTTGATTTGGTTTTAAATATCCTTATTTGTGTGGCTGGAATGAATTATCTGAGTGCAGTGAGCGCTGGCTGACTGGCTACAGTGTCAGCCATCTGAACATCTTCACTCTCCTGGCATTTTCACGTGTCCCTTACAGACTCCCGGAGGTAGTTAGCTACACGTCTCGATCATGTGTTCAGTTGTGCATCCTTGCAGGGCAAGTCGAGTGATAACAGTGTGCCAGAATGCATTCTGGGTCTGATTTCCCAAGGCATAAACAAACTAGTGGCTCATTTCCATCAACACGGCGCAGGCTTTTTCCAAAACGGAACTGGTTCTGTGCATTTCCACTACAGAACCCTAAGCCAGAAAAAACGGCTCCAGCATGGCACCCCAGTAAAGCTGGTCGCAAAATTTGGAACCATAAATGCAGCGAAAGTCCGACAGGCTATGGTATACCCGGAAAGTTCAATACATAACCGATATAGTTGTGTCTAATATCGCCGGTGGCAGCAATGAAACAACTTGCCAGCTTGTTAGAAGAATAACATTACTTATCTTTTTTTATTCTGTGGAAAATGAAAGATCCATCTGCCCAGATTGAATAATGGATTATAAACATGTCGCAGGTTGAATAAATAATATATTGTGGCGCTCAAGTGGCGAAGAGATCAGGAGGCAGACAGCAAAGTTCTAGCAAACTCTTTTATTGCCTGATCCTTAAAAGGACAGTGGAAAAAGGGGAAAAATATAGCCTTTAAGGAGACAAAAGTGGATGCAGGCAATAGAGAAGAGTGCATGCCCTGAAAACTATAAGACGTAAAGGCTTATTTTTTCAGTTTGGCGGCTTATAAAACCTTAAAATCCAAAACAGATCAAAATAAATCCAAAAACAAAACGGAACTCATATTAAACTTTACTTTGCTCTCACTTCTACCTACGTAACATTTCCGTTCTGTTCTTTTTTGAAACCAGTGGAAACGTAGGCAGGCTCTCAAAAGGCACCGAGCAAGAAGCAGCTTAGTACCAGCCCCGTGTTGGTGGAATCGAGGTATAAGTGGCTGCTTAGAGCCCAGTGGCCACCAGGGGGCTCCACCCATCTGCTCAGCCTGTCGGAATGGGAAGGAAGATGACAAATGACAACTAGCTTAATCTCATTTCGCTAAGGGCCCTTATAGCTTTGGATCGGCTTTTGAGTTGGGTTATAGAGTCGAATCCATGCGCCACATTTCAGTAGCTTGTTTCTGTCAGGGGTGAAAAGCCAAGAGTTGATGAGCACTTAGACGCGACCCATATAACAGAGACAGACGTAGCAGCCGCTTTCTTGTGCAATTAGAGGGGTGTTTTTGCACGAGGTTTGCCGGACTGGGGCTTGGTTGACCGTTACATGTTCTCCCCTGCAGGGTGAGACCTTTGACGTCCCGGAGGTGGTGCCATTCCGGCTCACACAGAACATGGTGCACGCCATGGGACCCATGGGCACCGAGGGGCTCTTCAGGCAGGCCTGCGAGGTCACAATGCGGCTGATGAGGGACCAGAGGGAGTCCCTCATGAGGTACCGGCCGGAGCCCACTGAGCTTCCGAACAAGCGAGGCTGTAGCCATTCATTTCCCATTTTTAGTGTTATTTTTATTATAACTTCCATATTTTTTGCACCTGGATATTTAGCTGAAGCTTACAGTTTAAGCTTTAACTCTTCAAGAGTGTTCATATCTGTCATATATTGCAACAGTTCCTTCGGTGCTGATCTTTAACCATCAGGCCACCTACTGTCCTCATATATAAACCACAATGAAGAATCCACCAAGATAATGGCCTGCATGAATAATTAATAGAAATCGAGTCATTGTTTTACTGACAGAGTATAGCATCCCAGCAGGTCCCATTGGGATTATCAGTTCACTCTCAGGATTAGCATCATGATAGTAAATGTATTCCCAATCCCTCCATTTCAGCGTCTTGAAGACGTTCCTTCATGACCCCTTGGTGGAGTGGAGTAAGCCAGCTAAAGAGTCCTCTAAGATACAGGCCAACGAATCTGGAGAGATCCTCAACGAGAAGGTAGCGTGCTCACTGGCCCAGGCGTGTTCTTCCAGACCAGACAGTGGCTGGCTTCCACCATGCTAACGGATGTTCTAACAGATGCAAATCATAGTATTTTCCCGAATGCTGTTTATCTCCTAGCATTTTTATTGTCAGAAATGTTTAGCACAATTTGATTGCCAAAGCCGTTATTTCATTTGAATTTGATATCCTACTTGAATAGTTGCTCATTTTAAGTAAGCACCAAAATGCTAAGATGTTAACGTAAGAAGGAATTTCCTTCTTGCCTTCTTCTTATGAATTGCAATTGGAAAATGGCTTTTAATGTCAGTTTGCATTTCTACCTCCAGTAGTGGACCTCTGACTAAAAGTGTTTTGTGGTTCTTTGGGTGAAGTTGCACAGCATATTTAGAAATTAGTTATTTGAGGTTACGACCACTCCTCTTTGAGCGACGGAGTTCTGTTTCACTGACTACGTCATTAAGTGAAAATCATGGTAGTCTAGACATGACCGCAACTGTGGTTACGACTTTGTCAGCCTTCCATACTCAATTTCTTTTACCCTTCATGGAGTGGACATTTTTAACAGCATTTTTTACCTTCTGCCTCAAAGATCTCTCTCACTCCCACATGTTGTGCTGTCAGGCGTACAGACTTTCAGGTTTGTGACCCCCCCCCCCCGGGCAACAACGCCCGGCCGGGGCAGGGGGCAACGCCGGCGGGGCGCGGGTGAGAACAGGACCAAGGGGGAGGGGT
>JAODLD010000049.1:5395975-5416127 GCA_026781065.1 Mormyrops boulengeri
CCCCCCCCCCCCCCCCCCCCCCCGCCCCCCCCCCCCCCCCCCCCCCCCCCCGGGGCCGGGGGGTGGTTTTCGGTGGTTTTCCTGGCCCCCCCCCCCCCCCCCCATAATTTACATCCATATGTTCCTCATGTCCCACTGGAAACCAGTAGCACTGTTGAAATGGGGCCTGGAAAACGCAATTTCTTCCTGTTCTGTGTCACCTCACATTATGGGTAAAATCTCATTTTCCCCTGAAAATCTCCTTCACCCCCCCCAAGCCTTGAAATCCAGGGTTCCTCCCGGCTGGGGCGCTGTAAGCCGTAATGGAAAAATGACAGTCGCTTCTTTGCTTTCACTCTGTAGCCTTAAAGATATTCAGCCATCAAGGGAGCGCCAAGGATTTCAGTTTGTTGAATATTTTACGATATTTAAATTCCGTCTGGGCAAGGCGGACTTCGACCTGATTTCCAATGGATAGCAGCTTTTGTGACAGTAGCAGCTCGCACACTGGAAGACAGTCCTGTAGGAAATCATACTCGACGCACATGGTGTTAAAAAGGTCTGGCTTCTTACTCTCCCCAAAAACAAAAGAGATCGGGTCTATTAGTTTTTGCTTTTGATCGTCCATTTTTTGTCCTGTGGATTTGGCAAACAGAAGATTTGCAGACAAAAGTTCAGTTTATGGAAATGGCCAATTTCAGAATTTGAGAATAAATCATGTTTTGTGAGTAAAACGTAACAGAACATAAAGTGTACAAAGTAAGCTGACACAGCAGTATAGTCTAATAATGCCCCAGGTTAGCTCTGCTCAGGAGTGCCTGATCGCTCCCTGTGCATGTGCTTTGTTCAGTCACGATTTCCCGTTTTCCAGAAGTCTCCAATAGCTTTTTCTTGCTTTTCACTGTGTCCCGCCACAGCATTAATAATAGAGCGGCCCGGCTATATAAATGGAGTGAGAAGTGCAGGTGCAGTTACAGCGGATGAATAATTAAAAGGGTCAGTCTGAGGATCTGGACCTCTGTGCAGGAAGGTTCCACCAGGAGGGCAGGGCGTCCAAGAGCATTTTTGCTTGCATCAAGATTGGCAGAATTATTAATTATATCATTTAAGTGCGTTTTTTTTTAAGGTGGAGGGGACATATACAGAGGGCCAACCTAATCAGTAGCCAATGATATGTTTTGAATTGGTGAGTGACAGGGGAGGGGGCACCCTGGGGGCCAATTAGCTTTCAGCTGGGCCCAGTGCCCCTGTGGCTCCACCACTTTATATACCCCTGCCTCACTGCAAATCCGTTGATGCTGGAGACGCCTTGAAGAAATTTGATCGGATCCCCCAACCGCAGCGGAGATGAGTGCGGCGATCAGGGTCTGGCTCGAGAGAAACAGGTTACCATGGTAACCCCATCAAGCCACCAAGGCTGACTTGGATCTTGTGTCTGGGCCAGTGGTGTGGGGACAGCTGGCCCGTATTGACAGGATCACTTGCCAGAAGCCTTCTTTGATCTGTGGCGAAAGTTTTTTTGGGGGCATTCAGGGGAGCCGACCCACACTGGGCCCCATGGATACTTTATTGGCCAGTTTATCATGATGCTGACTAAGCCTGAATTGACAGGTGGAGCAGCAGAATGTATTTGTTGCTGAAAATCCCGTGGGATCCATTTATTTCCCCAACAGAAACCAGCTTGGTTTAAAATTGTCTGGTTTATTTACGTTCGTCTGAGGACAGCATGAAACGGCGAGGCCAGTGTCTCTGGGACCGTAGCTGCCACACTTACCTCTTACTGACTTACCTCACCCCCTGCCAGTGATAGTGAGATCAGTCTCTAAGTTCTCTGCTTTAGCATGCATTGTGGATCCTCGCTGAAGTGGCAGGTGTGATCTTTGGGGGCTGGGGTGGGGGTTAGAGCGTATCCAATGGCATTTGGGGGTGTCCACTGCACTCCTCCTCGCCCACGGTCTTTTATCGCTACCATATGCGTGTATGAATGACCCGTGGAAAACGCCGGCGTTGATCCCTTAGGGATGAAGTGACCGGGTGCCTTTTGCCAGCGCGGGGCCTTGATTTGCACAAATGGCAGCATTCAGGGTGAGAGAGGGCAGGATTTGGGCGAGAAAGAATTTGTTGTCCCCCTGTGCTTTATCAACAGTGGCCCACAGTCTCAGCCCAGTCCAGGGGGCCTCCATGTCTGGCCAGCTCCCCCTAGAGGCCTGTCCGTGCAAACAAAACTCTTTTACCCCTGGAAGTAGGGAATCACAGCTCTGACTTGCACCTCGGACCATCTGTGCTTTGACTCCTCTGCACTTTCAATCAATCAGTCAATCAAGAATATTTTGACCTGAAGACTGAAAAAATCACATTTTGCACCTTGCCTGTTTTGTTTTAATATATGTTCGCTCTGCTTTACATTCCTTGCTGCTGTATGCTAAAGAATTTCCCCCTAGAATAAATAAAGTTAATCTAATCTAATCTAATAATTTTCTTTTCAATATGTTTGGATTCATTGTGGGTTCTATATGGTTAGTATTTGAAAGGTTCACTTTCAATTTTAGCGCAATTAATTTTTATCTGTATTATTGCACCTTCTAAAGAGTAAACAGGATTGAATTATTCATCACATATTGCGTTTGCCTTGGTAAATTACGTGATCGTCGAATGCAGTCTTTTTTTGTTTTACTCTTTTCTTGTAATTATCTCTATGCCCACACGATGGCAATATATACACGCGTACGCTTTATCACCCCGCTAAAATGTTTTCAACACGGTTCTGTAACAGGTCAAGATCTGTTTACATATTATCAAACTTTTTCTCACATTAACACCATCTCGTATTCATACTGTGCGTATACATATGCAGTGTCTGAGATAAACAGCCGAATTAAAGTGGAATGAGTCGAATCAAATGTCTGGGGCACATGCCGGTGTATACTATTATTTGGGTGATGCTGGGCACAATGAGAAGCTGTGTGCCCTTGGTGGACCCAAAACGCCAGGGCAAAAAGCAGCAGAAAGAGGAAGGATGGGGTAGGAGAAGAGTCGGGCCTTTCTGGGGTCTAGCCTGGATGCCAGGACCGTCTGAGGCTTAAGGATCTAGCATGCTCCCAAGTCACAAAAGCCCAGCTGCAGCCGGCTAGTGAAAAGCAAGCATAGACAGCGGGGGGGTTGTGAGGCCTTAGGAAACAAGCGTAGAAATTGAATAGACGGCGTCACTGAAGTGTGTCGAGCCCCCTATCCTTAGAGCTCATGGATTCTTCTGAGGCCAAATGCGGGGTGTTGTTTAGGCGAATCCATGGTCTGACTGGAGTGACTTCGCATCCCTGGCCCACTCTGCCCTGCCTGTCTCATTACAATATAAATGAACTTCCAAGGGGGAAAAGGATGAGGCTGGTGTGTCAGTGCTGAGCGTGACAAAGAGCCGTTGTCGATTTAGCTGGATTTCCCGAGTGGAGAGGAACAAACAGCGGTGGGCTAATTTGATCCTAGCGAGAGAGCGGTTGCTCACTACTGGCTGTGACATGACTGTGTCTTTTCCCAACAGAGTCCGGGCAGAGGTTGAGGCCAGCCCTGCCCCTGGTTCCAGACGACACCCGAGGCCTCTGATCTACAATTCTGTCTCAAACCTTTGTCTTGGATTCTTCTTCCCTTTGACGGCAGCCCATCTCTCAAAGTTTTTTTCTTTCATTGTTTTCTGTTAGTTTTTTTTCTGCCAGTCAAATCTGTAAACTGTACATGATTCTATAAATATTATAGAAGTATCTGATCTGTAGGTAAAAGCGCTTGCTGACTAACAAAGATGCCAAGGTTTCACTGAACGCTGTATCGACAAAGACAAAGCACATTGCTGTTACTTCAGTAGAGAAGAGCAACAAATTATGTCATCTATGCGTTTTCACCGATCCACAATGTTAGTCCAGTTCAAGGTGCAGAAACTGGCTTTTCTTTTGATCCTTTGTTTTCCACAAAGCCTTAACATGTACTGATTAACTATAGCAAATGTTAGTGGAAGATTAAGACTAAATTTTTACCAGTAAGTTTCGACAAATAGCTGAGCATGAAATCCACAACGTAGCACTATTTTCTCGTAAAGGTTCGACTGTTTCTTTTTAGTTATCCGCAGCAGTGTTATTTTAGCGATTAGACATGGTGCATTGTGGGAACAGTTTATCACTGTCCAATGATTGTTGGCTGCCTTCAATCGAGGTCTGTGTTTTCGTGTGATTCCAAAGCTGTTCCTCTGCCTCCTGCCTCCGTCGTCCAAGCAGACGAGTCGACACAGAAGCATTCTGTGTCCTGACCGTCAATCGAGAGCCTTGTTTTGACCACAGAACAAGATTGTCCAAAAACATTTGCCTGTTGCTTTAAGGACCGCCCGCCCTGACGGTCTCCGCCATGCGGCCCTGACCACACTGGCCCGTTCTCGGATCATGGCAAGCGGATTGAGTTCCCGAGAGACTGGGACCAACCCTGTTACTTAATCTGCGTCGACTTACACCTGTTTAAAGATTTATAGTCGCATAACGATCATGGGTTTCAAACCTGCATCATTATAGTCCAGTACAAGTCCAGTATGCTAAGCAGGGCTGACTGAGAGCAGGTGTAGATGGTGGGGGTGGGGGCGGGGGGGGATTCCATTCTGCTAAAGGCGGGCAGTAAATGAAAGGCTGGTGTTTCATGCCAGCTTTGGGGGGGGGCACTTGGTTCAGGCACTTCACTGTGGAAATTTCTTCCTGGGACTAAGTGCAGCTCTTACCAACCATCCCCCCCCCCCCAACACTATCATGCACGGTAGGATGTAGAGCTCTGGAAAATTCCAGGTCTGGCATTTCCTCATGCATTTGAACCCCCACCTCCCCAACCTGAATCTCCTCTCCGTGACAATTTTGCATTTTTGTGTTTCTTAGTTTCTGCTGTGGACCCATAAGGCAGAAGTACGTTTCTTGCCACATGTGGGTAGACACATGCTCTCCCTTTTCACTAAATGATCACAATTCCCTTGGAGAAACTGAACCCAAAACTTTTTCAGAACACGTCTGATCATTTAACTACTGTGCCACCCGCTGACCAGTAATGGTTATCACACGCACAGACCAGCATTTTCTGTTTCTTGAGGAAGCTTATCTTAGGCGTGGTAATAAAGGTATGTAAACAGCCGCAAGCTATGTTTTCCCTAGTTTTTTCATGGACATGGTTTGTGCTCCTCTGTAAATAACACCATGGTATATTAGGGTCCAAACACAGAGTTGATGCAGTCATTAAATGTGTTCACTCAGGATGTTTTTTTTGTCTTTTAAATAAATATGGGGCAATTACTTTGTTCCGCGTGTTGGGCATGCTACGGCAGCGTCAGGCTGATCACGACAGCGATTTAATGTGATAAATATTTTTAAAAATACAGTACTGATTTGTGAAGATGAAGAATGTTCACGTCTGCATGCCTGTTTTTAGTACGCTTATAGTGCAATACGTTATTTCTATAGAACGTGCCACCTTCTCCTGAAATAGCGTTTTTGGGCACATACTAAAAAATGAAATTTTGTTAGAGGAAGTCGTTTTTTGTGCACTAACCATACAGTAATAAAAACGTTTTCTACTCTTTGATCACATCCTGAATCCGATATGTAAAACGTAGTAAAAATGTAAAGTATGCGGTGCATTATAAATAATAAAGACATTTATGAATAATCAAGTTTTTTCCGGATATGAGTTTTGTAGTGTGGTCGTTAAGGGTTAAACTAGGCGATGTGGGGGAACTGGGAGGGGATGATGTCACTTTGGACTCCTGATGTGCTGGGAAGTACGACTGGGCCCGCTAGTGGAGAAAATAGGTCAGAAAATGGTCTCAGCAACACCGACCTTTTACCCAGACCGACACCCCTATATTTACAACCCAAAGTTTCAGCGCTGTGTCATACTGGCCCGCTAAAAGCCATGGATTTAAAATTTACAGTGAACTTAATACCGCATAATGTAGGCCTGTCGCTATTATCAACGGAGAGAGTTTGATACTTGGGGGGGCAACTTTAATTATTTAAATACCAAGGTGTATTTATTAGGGGGATGGATCCAAATGAAATATTAT
Organism: Mormyrops boulengeri; assembly: GCA_026781065.1. Lineage (NCBI taxonomy): Eukaryota > Metazoa > Chordata > Actinopteri > Osteoglossiformes > Mormyridae > Mormyrops > Mormyrops boulengeri. The sequence goes on from JAODLD010000049.1 coordinate 5,402,031, forward strand.
GGGCTATACGCCCCCTTGCCAGATTCCTAGGCCACTGGGTATTATATTACCCCCGACTGACAGAATGTCTGTCTACATCGATGTCTTTGGGGGGGCTGAACCACCAAGTTCTGTTCGCGTTATTAGAATGATTTGTCAGCGTGCCACGCGCTATAGCCTTTAATAGCCCCCTTTTTTAGAAGATGTTGGGGGAAGAGGGGTATCTGTTATGCGCATTAAACCTATGATGTTTCCCAAATGAAAGTTTAAACAGCTACAGGATGATCACACGTGAAATAGACCAGTCAGCTCATAGTCTGTCCCGGGACCAGGCAGCATTAAGGGAATGGGATAGAAACAATACGGCGGTTTGTGTGCACGCAGCTGCGCTGATGCTCAGGAGGGAGACGGGGATTGGGATGTGCCCCTTTTAAGCAACGATCAGTGACATGCACTTTCAACCCCCCCCCCGGACACCTGCAAAGCTGCGAAGGATGTGAGACTTTCCCCGGTGCAGTTTGCTGCGCGGCTCCAGGTCCGGCTGCCAAGACGCGTTTGCGGAAAACGAGAAGTGTGAAAACTGCGCATTGCTGCCAACTTCGCTTCCCGGACGATCGAGCTCGGCACCTGAACGCCATTTAATATTTAGGAGGTCAGATGGGGAGGACACCCGATCCCCTTTTGTCCGCTGACTCGCCCGGCGGTCAGCAGCTTCTCCTGCGCCGTGACTCAGCTTAGTGTCCGCAGATGTTTTCAGCACCGCCTGAAATATACACGACACCACCTCATCAGAATCTGTCAAACGTGAAAATGCCACCCCATCGCATGTCGCCTGCATCTTTCTAGCAGTTCATACCGATAGACCCACGAAGAGGAACTAATTACCCCCCGTTTTTTGTTTCTTTCTTTCTTCTCTGGCAAGAGGAGCTGGATGCTTTTTGCGGGACTTTTACACCAGGACTGTATTTATCTTGTTCTTCCTACAATCGCTCGACAACAGCTTCTTTCAGTGCTTGTTTTTTTTTTTTTTTTTTGTTTTGTTTTTTACAAAAGACTTTACAGCTGTCAAGGCTTTTCAGTATTAATGAGGCGAGACCTGGGATGTGGTGCATTTATTTTTTCTTTTTCCAAACTTTCTTTTAGACACCGCTAGAAATGAGACAAGCTCCCATTTTTGGGGGAATTTTATGCATGCGAGAAAACTAGCACTGTCAGCGTAATTCGGGGCTCAACCTATTTCCGATTTGGATTCTGCCAATTATGTAGGGCGGAAGAGGGGCGAAGAGATGGATGACAGCGCCGCACATGGCACCTCCGCCGGGAAGGATGGCGAGCAGAGCCCGGCTTCTGATTTGGATGAGGTGCAGATGCACCTTACCTGCCTGCCCGAGCGTTACATGAGGGCCAAATTCACCTTGTCAGCATATATTCTCTGCTGGACTGTCCTGAAGTTATGCCAGGTAAGAGGGATGTTAGCGGTAACGAAACTACGCTTCCACCCCCCCCCAGCCGTCGGCCGGAGTTCATCACCTTCATAATATCTTAATGTTGAAACGCGATAATCGGTTCTTTATGATTTTTGCCCGCTATTATACGCCTTGTTATAATCTGCTCTCCACCAACGACCAAGCAGCAAACTCTTTTACCGACAAGTAAACAGTTGACAGTAACCGTCAAACCTAAAACAAACGCAGATCCAGTCTGAGATGTCATCTTGTAGAAACTATAAGAATTATCACAATGGATGAGTGATGTGTTATGGATATGTACTAAGGTGTATTTAAAAATACGGGGAACCTATCTGTTTATTAAGTGAATTGAAAGGTGGTTATCATACATTTTTGTTCACCTGTGTTTGTGTAGTCCTGTTGTTGGCAGGAGGCTATTATCTGGGGGGTTGGTGAATCCTGAGGGGGTGATGGACACAGCACAAATAAGAATGTTTTAACTTAGTGTATGCAGAGGAATGCATTAATGTCCAGAATGTGCCTGGATGAAATGTGTCAGAGCTCTTCACCCCTCTAAGGCTGATGAGGACACTCTGGTAACGGGGTACAGGCATGTATAAACTTAAAGCCGTGATGGGGAGCACCTCAGCACTGACAGACTGCTCCAGTTCCTCGAAAAAACACATTGAAGAATGGTGAGTCGATAGCTAGCCACATGGCCCCAAACCCCAAACACGGGAGCTTGGTTTGAGTGTACTGGTGACTCTAGAAGTGGCCTGTGATGGCCTGGCATCCCATTCACATTGTACCCCATCTTGTGTTGTTTATTTCCAGGGATAATCTCCACACTTGCTGGGTAATTGGTTACGGAATAGTTGAAGTACATCTTGGCAAGATCTTGCATGCAAATTGAAAGTTTAAAAAGCTGTAAAGTGAATACAGCTGGCTTGCTTGTGATTACAGAGGCTACTGTAGGCTTTCCAGGGACGGCATTCGCTTTGCCACAAATGGCCATTGTTTTATGGCCTCAAAACAGGCAACGATGTGGCTTTGTGACTCATGTTCCGGTATTCCTGCCAAGCTGGGGAGCCCGCAGTCTCATTTAGCCTGGGCCCCTGATGCTCTCTTGGGTCACCAAAAGGGACCCAGGTGTCAACATGGTTTACTCATGGGAGCGTGCAGAATTAGAACCGGCCTTCAGCCGCAACTGCCAGGGCCTTTTCTGCTCCTCGCCGATGGCGTAAAAGATTAAAATGCCAGCAGAGATGTTACGAAAGCGCCAAAAGGGTCCACATCTGCTCTAAAAATAGCAGTGTGATTTATATATAAATAAAAGTCCGGCCTCGTTGTGCTCAACACGGCTCCTCTCTCTCCATTTCTCCATCTGGGTGTGTTGACACCTGTTGCACATCAGGGAGCCACTCTCCATGACTTTTACCAGGACACGACCCGTCTGTGACATCCAGGGTTCCGGAAGTTTCCACCGTTACCCCTTGTAGGAAAATAAACATTCAGGAGGCATGGTGACGGCCAGGGGCGTTGGAGGGCATTGAAGGGGCAAGAGGGGCCCAGCACTTTATACGGGCGCCAAAATATTAGTTTATGGGTCAGGTCAACAAAATGTCCTGAGCTCCTTCCCACCCCCAGGCAAAATATACCTAGAGGGCCCAATGTCACATTCTGTCGGGGGGCCGAGAATTCCAGGCAGTGCCTCTGGTGACGACATACATATTCTAGTTATTTGTTTATGGAATCATACGCTTTTTGGTTTCATCAAAGTATAAACAACTCTTTTTTATGCTAGTAGCAGGAAAATTTAACTTCTAGACGTACTGTAGTGAAACGGGAGCATGTCGAGACATTCGTGTGGATATTTTAGTATAACTGGGCAAATTATGACCAGTTGCTGCTATTTTCGTCATGGTCCAAAAAGATCCTTACGTCAAGGCTGCCAGGTGACCAGAACCGTCTTCTCGACATTACCTGTATCTTGGGTAGGTCTGATCCGCTACCATAATACTTGTACTGCTGTGGGGGGGGGGGGTTAATGCCCAAAAATATACTCAGTGTCTGCCTTGTTATTCTGCATCCCTGACGGCAGGAGCTCAGCAATCTCCTTTCACATGGCAACATGACATTTTTACATTTATTTTTATTTAGAAGATGCTTTTATCCAGAGCAACATTTTGAGAAAGCAGGATCAGACAGTCCCTGGAGCGACTGGGGGTTAAAGTCCTTGCTCAAGGAACCATTGGCGAAATCACTGCCAACCGTGGGATTTGAACCTGTAACCTTCCGATCACAAGCTTAGCATCCTAACCTGCCGGAACTGCTGCATCTGCCAGGGGATCTGGATCAGCTGTTGACATCACACAGCTGCAGAAGAGGTCAAAGGTCACCGTACCAGAACTTCTCTCCCCCCGAGCTTTCGGCACACATCATCTTTGCTAAACACCCACGTTCGCCAACGGGAATGGCGGGAAATTGGCAGGCAGACTGAGCGGTGGGAGTTTCCCCATAAAGCGTGCCAGTTCGAACCAGCTTGTGAAGTGGTGTATCAGTCATTTATGGCATGTCAAATCATGTCAGACACGTGAACTGGTTTTCTTAAAAGTGAAAGACTTTCATAGTGTCAAATTACCCTGGAAACATTTAGGTTTAGGATCGCTCTTGCACAGAATACTTAAAATGTTTCAAAGTTTTAGAAACGCCAGGTCGGGAAGTGTGTGTTTCCAGTATGCATCCATCCTGCGTAATATGTTTTACGGAAAGGTAAGAGATATCGGGGTAAATTAGTGAGACGCAAGGTGATTTCGATAAACAGACTGAACAATTTGCAACTAAGAAGCGTGGGTGTGGTATTTCTCAGCTTGTCTGTAACAGTTTAAGGCATTTTTTTAAAAATGCTTAATACTTGCTTTTATTGCCAGGATACTGTAAGGGTTGTGAAGTAGAGAAGAAAAACTGTAGCCAATTTTGCTGATTTCCTTACACCCATCTGGGAGGAAGGCAGCTTGCACACATACTTTGGAGCAGCATTACAATAAATTCCTTTGTTTTGCAACGGACCGTAACCCTGCTTAATACGCTGGTGTTTTTGTGTTGCAGAGACTGGGATGCTCACAAACCAGGGGTCAGGTAAGCTTTCCTGCTGTTCTTACAGTCGCTTTTTAAAAATATTTTTCCTCACAAGGGTTGAGGTTTGGTTCAGTAAGCTCTATCTCGCCTTTATATTAAAGAACCAGTTTTATTTTCTTTTATCTGAATATGCAAAATGAGGGCGTAGGCCCGAGACAGAAACGGAAAAGCAACAGTGATTATCCTCTCCGCCGACAAACACTCCCAGCTGAATCAACAGAAATATCGCCCAAACAAAGGCTGTGGGATCCCGCTCTCGGAAAAAGATGTCCCCAGTTTCCGGCGCGTCTCTCGAATGGCCCGGGCGTGTTGTCAGTGCCCGTTACCGGAAACAGAGGGCCGGAAATGGTGTTTGTATAAAGAATGGTTCTTAGAGATGGTGATTAAGGAGTTGCACAGGTATGGGTCGGTGTGCTGCGTTTTAGAATCTAGCAACACATGTTCGTCTTTCAAAGCAGCAATTCCAGACCATTTATATAAGGAAATAGCAGAAAAATTGTTTTAAAACTATGAAATTACGTAATTTGTAACTGCTGGTTAACTGATAGTTAAAAAAAATCTGATTAAATTATTGTAGGTATAGCCTGATATAGGTATATTCTGAATTCAGAATTATTTCATCGGTAATTACTTTGTCCAAATGTATTTGTATTTGCACTGCACATGATTGTGGGTAAACCAGAATGATTCTGTACCTGAAAAGCCACGATCAGGGTGTCTGTTGATGAAAGTGTCTTCTACAGCATGAAACTACCAATGGTAGGAGAATGTCACCGTTGGGGTTTCCGCGTGTCAGAGTCATGCGGGGAGTTTGGTTTCGATGATGCCCCCGTCTCTTAGCGGGGTCGCTTGAAGTAACATAGCGGAAAAGAATGCAAGCGGAATGTCTGATGTACGTCTTGTCGCTTTTGTTTGTCAGACTCCTGACCTGAAGCATGTTTGGCATGGAGGGCAGTATGTTTGTAATGCAGCTCGGAGATCTCGACTCTAATGGTGCATTTGTTCTGTAAACCATTTATTGTCCTTTTATTCTGAGAATGAAGGGGAGGTTCCTAGCGGTAAAGCTCTTTAACAGCTCACTAATGGTGATACGCCATGCTTGGGTCACAAAGGCTTCGCAAATTCTTCCCCTTAGTGAAGTATCTCCACAGCACACTGTCTTTGACCTTTGGCAGAGCAGGAACGTGCAATGTGGTCAGGGGGAGGACTTGTGACTTTGGATTTGAGGCCCAACACGTCAACGGAGACCTCAGGCAGGGCAAAACTCTGCAATCGTCCCTGGGTAAACAACGCAGCCCCTTGTGATTGCCTTGGTTTGACCTTAAAGACCGTGCTTGCAAGGCAGGGGTTAAATTCCTGGCCTGGAAACCAAGTGACAGGGAAAACGAGAAAAAAACATGCCCTGTAAATCGCTTTTGTTTACGGTTGTCGACACCAGGTGTCACTCAGGATGGCATGGCAAAGTCAGCGAATGAGCCGCCGCCTTGTGACAGACGGCGTGTCCTGGTACTCAGCCGGTGGTATCCAGTGGCCTTCTTTCACAGGATTCCTCCCGGCAACCAGAGCTCCAGGCTTGTCCAGACTGGCCATCTGCCCGGTGACCTATCACACAGTCTGAAGTGGTAGAAGGTCGCTCGATCGCAGAATGCCAGTCACGGGTCCGCCAGCGTCCAGGAGGCACTGTCCACGGAGTCTGTATTCGTATCAGTGGAAGTGTGGGTCACTGAAAGGAAGGAGTCATCCCCTAGCAGGCCCCTCAAATGCTCTTCACGACTCAGTCATGCCACCCTACCTCCCGCGGCTACTGAATCTTTTTCCTGGCATTTCATTGGCCGGGGAGGGTGCCCAGGACAGCACTGTGGTGCCAGACCTATTCAGCTGCTCCACTGTCTGATTCATATGCCCTAGTAACCCTGTAGACAATTGCCTCTCAGGCTACCGCATGCGCATTCCATTATTATTCATCTATTAAACGCTTTTATTCAAAGTGGAATTCTTTTGTGTAAATTGAATGCTTCTATTAATAGGGCAGGATAAATTGAAGTGCTTTAGGGTACAACAGCAGAGGCTTTTCTGGGAAGGAAATATATGTAGCATTTTTACTCTTTAAAGCTCCCTTACTTGTGTGCTTCTGACTCCTCTAGGGTTTTTTTTTCTGTGCTTAGGGATCTAAAATCCTTCTTTCCCATCCTGGTGAGCGGAGACCCCTGTCTCGGACATAGATCCACTCGTGGTGCAATGGATTTTCAACACATGGCAAATGTGTTTCAATGGGTTCTCTAGGCCCTGTACATGTCACACCTGTCCGCGGTTTGACTTGGGGGGGGGCAGTCAGCACCCTCTTTGCCTCACAAACACCTCCGGTTGAACGGAAATGGACCCCGTTGGCCCTACCTATCCTTGAGCTAGGCTGGCCTCTGGTTTTGCCCCCAGAGGCTGTTTCTTCACCTGATTGGTTTGTTCTGCCGCTCAGACATTTTTCATTTCTGGACAGACTTGTTTTCTCCTTTTTTTTTTTCCTCTGGGGATGGGCTTCTTCCTTGTCTTGTTTTTGTTTTTTCTTCTTCCTCTCCTTTTCACGGACTGGAGCATGGCACTTTCAGTTTGACGAGTAGTTAAGTAATGTCGGGGTGCGGGATCCTCCACGCCATACTGCAGAGCGGAATAGCGGCCACCGGGGTACCCGGGAGAGGCTGTGCAAGTGGACCCGTGTCGCAGGTAAGGGGACGAGGGGCGCTACAGGTGGATGGCAGGAGGGCTCATGGCTGAAAGGTGGTCAGTTCAAAGACCACTCGAAATGTTTTCAGTCATGTAAATTGGCGACTTGAAATAAGTCAGTTGAAATAACAGTGCTTACTAGGCAACTAAAAAACTGAATATAAGAGGCAATCGTGTCTTGTAGAAAGGGGGCGTTGATGTAATGGGGATTTGTAGATGGGTCCTGTTTTTACTGGTACTGGTGTTCAAGAAAGGGCAGGTCTGCTCAGCCTCTGACATGTTTTACAGAGCATTATGACTGTGGTTCCATGTGAGCCAAGCCCTGGTTCCTGGTGCTCCGTCTGTGCCGGCCTTGGTTAAACAAGTCCCCCGTGGTGGCCAGCACCGTGCCACGCTTGTTGTTTTCTTGCCTATGCTATGTTCTGTATGCCGTAAGCACGACCGTGGCAAACAGTTCAGGAGCCGATATGGAATGTCGCCGTAACAGAGATGAGAATCAGCAGCTAAGCTTGCCTTGGGAATGATGCTCTGTACAGAGAACGGCTTGCATTCCCGTTGCGAGACCTTCTTTGTGCTGGCAGGGAAGAGTGCTTTCGGAATATTTCAGAGCTCTGTTGATATAAGAGCGTTTCTCCGGGATTCACATGGACACGGACACTGCGAAGCAGTAAGAGCTGTCACCGGAACACTGCATCCCATAACTTGCGGCAGCTGGGTGCACAAGATGTGCGTGATTAAATGGTAACTGTTTGGAAAGGCGTGCTAAGATATGTATCTCAGGGCCCTTCATGAAGAAAGAGAGTGAGACGTAGAACAAAATCCAGGAAGACACCCTGGGATGTCTGCTTCTGTCCATCTGTAGTTGGAGAACACTTGAGACAGCAAGACCTCTGAACCTGACAGAGATAACGTTTCCTCAAATATTGAACTGCTTTGTCCGTTTATCAGGAGGGACTCGTTTTGCAAATCAAGAGCAGACCTTGTAAAACCCCGGCGTAAACAGTCGGGCGGCCCGAATCTTCTGCACCGTCTGTTGTTCCATGTTCTTCTGGAGACACAAAGGTCCCCAGGCTCTGGCAGGAGAATCCAGCTATCAGAAGCAGCTGTTGTCACACTTAAGCCCTTCGATGAGCTGAATGATGACAGAGCCGGGGGTTTAAAATGACAAACATAGCTTGGAGTTGGGTGGGGATGCGGGGTTTGGCTTTGGCCACGGCCGTGGACCGTTCGTGTGGCTCTCTCTGCTTCACTCACTCTCCTACTTAACACAAGAACATGCACCGGTATAGTTACAGTGTCCCACAAGGTCAAAGATTACGATTTGGTGCTAGGGGCATGGCTGTTTAGACTGAAGGATGATTCATGTGGCCTTTGTTGTCATAGTTTGACTGTTCTTGCTTTGAGCTGCCCTCGATGTAAGCGATATCATGGCATCTCCTGTCTTTGTGCAGCTTCGCTCTATTCTTTCTCTTCCTTTACCCCTCTTTCTGTTTTTCTCTCCCACTCTTTCCGCGCCGTACTGGCCAAACCGTCATCCACCCCTCCCCAGGACAAACCCACCACAGAGTCACAAGGGGGCCTGTTTTAGCCTGAGCTCAGAGAGGGCAGCGGGTTGCCACGACGACAGCGGAACCTTCCATACTCTTAGGTGGCCCATGCCCCTTTGACTCTGCATTCCTAGAACTTCGCGGACGTGTCAGACGCCTGTCGCTGTGTGGCTCTGGTAGCGGGATAGCTACCGTAACCCAATCCACCATTACCTCAGCGGAGATCACAGCTGGGCTTGAGGACAGGCTTAGGGTCCAGCATGTCAACAGAATGAACAACAAAGAGCCCTCCCTCTAGGGTTATCTGTCTACTCATTTCAGTCACGGCTTCTGCACACCCTAACTTAATCCAGTACAATTCAAACAGAGTTAAGTTCACCTGGCATACGGCATGCAAGCTACACAGTGTCCCATCTGTACTATCTCTCTGTGTGAGTCCAGGCATTCTTGTCATCTTTGACGTAAACCTGGTTGCACCCATCGTATCCCATCTCTTCTGCTATGTTCTGAATGTTCTGGAATCGGAAGGTCATCTCAGATCCATGTGACGTCCTTCACCAGAGGTGACCGCGGCTCTTGCGGCGTGATTCCCGCGACGACGGCCAAACCACACAGCTATTAACCCGAGAGGATGACCACCTCGCTTACCCTCAATGCCTCCTTGAAGCCTCCGATCTCTGTCGGCATCCTGGGAGAGCCTGGATGCTGGAGCGAAGCTGGTGATTCAGGACATTCTTTTAGCTACACATACTAAAAGCTATTGGAGCAGTTTCCCCTCTATGGCAGCAGCCTTCTGCAAGCTCCCAAATCTTTCTCCTCAGAAGTCTCTCCCAATTCTCCAGCACAGGCTGTTTCAGTCCCCATATAGCACTCCCAGATTCTTTCACTGTCTTATTTATGCTATTTTTATATAACAGATGGTTTTACCCAAAGTTACTTGCAACATGTCCAAAGTTACACTTTTAACTGTATGTTTAACAGAATAGTGATGTAGCTCAAGTTCATTATCTTGCTCAAGGGTAGAGCAATGTTTGGGCGTTGACAGCTACCAGCTGCCGGATGCCAGACCAACTGGAACAAATTGTTCTCCGTCTCCGTCCATGCGGGGCAGCCGCACACCCAAACCTCTTTCTGTGATGTTTGTCAGCCCCTTTGAATTGAGCTTTAGCAAACCTGGCACAAGGTACAGTAAAGCTTAATTATACCGGCTGAACTGCCTGCTTTTCTCCACTCAGCAGGGTTTACGTTTAGAAAAGTAGCAACTCTGAATCCTGGGAAAAATCGTTATAAACTAGGAAGACATCGTTCGAAATTGAACAGACTTGATTGGTCAAAAATAAATATTTTTTTTAATTAATTTAAATCCACCTTACAACCACCTATTTGGTACACGGGTGTCGGCTTCAAGACATTTGCGGGGTCAGCACTATACAGGGGCCTTTGAATACATTAAATTATAAAATTATGCAATGTAAGGGGGGTGGGGGCCCCATGGTGACATTTCGTCAGGGGGCTCTTAATGTGTAGCAACTTCCCTGATCCAGTACAGAGTGGACCTAGAACCTATCCCAGGCAAAATACGGGGGGGGGGGCAGCAAGGGGTGCCAGTCCATCACACTCTGTTACACACTGGAAGTAATTCAATGAGTAACATGGGGGGGGGGACACGATTAACATCGCAATATGGTATTTTCAACGTTAATTACCCTGGCACAGTTTACATTTACATTCTACACATTTAGCAGATGCTTCTGTCCAGAGTGATTTCAAGGAGTCATCTAGGCTAAGCTTCATTATTTTATAATAATATCTATTTAAATTCTGTGGGATTCTGTGGGATTCTGTGGGACTCTGTGACCAAGCGAATGATTAGAGATAGCTTTCAGGTCAAGACCCCCACCTGTGCCAGTCCTCGGGAGTGGTGTGATTCGGGGACGTCCAGGGTGAGCGGCAGATATAAAGGCACATTTTCGCCACGCACGCCCCTCTGATTCCAGTAATGTTCCGTCTGTAGCTCTCGGCGAGGCACCGCGGCCAGATAAAAAGCAGCACAGCTTCAGAAAGCACACATTCAGGGCTGGAGTCCAGTCATATGACTGATTCGCACCAGGAGATGTCTGCTAATAGATATTCTTAACCCCCACCCCTTTTTTTTGCTATTTGGATTCCAAGTGTCTTGCTTTTGGCCGACCCTGAGCGTGCTTTCCTAAAGTCCAGCGGGGGAGGGCCAGGATACTGGGAGCGGGGTCAAGCGCAGAGTCCAAATGTGAACCACATGCAGAGTGTGACGTGTAGCTCAACAGGTGTGAGGCCCAGATGGAGGTGCAAGGTGTAGGTGTGTCGCTGCACCTGTCCTCCTCAGCCTACGCTGCCTGTCGCTGTACCCCCTTCCAGCCCCCCAAGGCAAACGATCAGCATGCCCAGCAACCCGCGACTGTAACTCCAGCGAACAAAAGCACGGCTATCCCCGCGGTCATTGAGGGCTCTGAGGCCAGACCGAATGGCACCGCGGCCAAACAAAACTCCTCGCAGAGTTTGCTGGATAATAGCATGAGTCTGTGCCAGTGATGTCTGGTTTCGCTCTGGCTTCTGTAGGTGCTGTAGCTGTGTGGCTTTGTAATGAAGGACCTGCGGTGGAAGTCAGTCCAAGGCAGAAGGAGTCAGCCCTGGTGTGAAGGCCACGACATTCTTCTTATGTTGTATCACAATACAGCACAATTATGTTAGTCTTTTGATCAGGACTGTTGAATAATTATGTATTGATGTGTCCTGGAGCCATCTGGCTGAATGCTTTTTTGTTTCTCAGACCTGGTCACAGTAGGCTGATGTGGAGCAATTTATCTCTGTGCATGTGTGCAAGCAGATTGTGTGTTTTTTATTATTATTGAGACGGAGGTCTTCTGAATGCAAACGAAGGGAACTTGTGTTGCTTTGGGAGCCATTGTTTTTCAAGTAACGAGCTCCGCTCCAGTAAGTCGCTACACTGCCACTAGATGAGCCATAATGGTCTGTTTTTGATGAGGGTCATGTGAAAAAAAAACTGTTTCCTGGTTAAAGAATCACCAGTCTCTCGTAATGTATGCAAGACCACACAAGTGTGATGAAGAGGGTGAATGAGGACCTGCTGCTCTGTTTTTCTGCGATATGGAGGCCTGAAATGTTAAAGCCACAAGCGCCAAACCATGCCTTTGACACAGACCGGACATGGGCGTTCAGAGCTTCTGCTTTGCATGAACGCTGACTCCGGTTTAATTGGGCATCCGTTAGCTAAATAACATTTATATGATCTTTGTTTTTCCGAAGAAAGGGCGAGCTGATGGAGAGCATTTTTTCATAGACGGGCCTCCAGAGGATTTTTAAGCACCGAAATTGGACGAAGCTCAAGATCCTCATTTGTCATGCAAATGGGGCGCAAACACTCGATGATTCTCTGTTTGACGGAGTTACCGTGGAGACGGGAGGGCTTCAATCTCTCAGGACCCAGAGAATGGGCTTTCTCACACTGGGCTCTGTACAGACAGCCCCCGCGCCCCACCCGCCCGACCCGCCCGCTGCCCATTCCTCACTCACCCTGAAAAGGGGGATCTCCATGGACAACATTCCTTTAAACGGTTACAGTCCACATCTATCAGAAGACCAGTTTACACACTGGATAGTTTTACCCAGCACTTTCACAGTCTACATTTAAGCAGTGAACGCATATTCTGCACATACACCTTGAAATCCATCAGCTAAAACACCTGTCAAAATTTGAATACAGACGCTCCCCAGGTTACGATGGTGCGTGTTATGACATTTCAGCTTTACCATGGGTAAATGTTTTTCACTTTCAGTACATTATTCAATAAATTACGAGATATTTCTTTGTGTTAATGATTTTGCTCGACTGTAGGCTAATGTAAGTGTTCTAAGCATGTTTAAGGTAGGCTAGGCTAGGCTATGATGTTTGTTGGGTTAAGTGTACTGTATTAAAATGCATTTTCACCTTACAATATTTTCGCCTTACGATTACGGTTTATTGGAACATAACCCCAGTGTAACCAAGCAAGCTTCCCTATTGTCCTCTGTGTCCTTGAATTTTATGGCCTGTACTTACATAGTACAGGTTTACCTACATTCAGTGCACAGATTGGCTGTCAGTGTGTCTGCGCAGGGTTACACGATCGGGATTCTCTGCCTGTAATATCATTATGGGTTTTCACCTCTAAGACCTCTGAGAAAACGCATACAAGCCAGTTAGATTGAAACAGGCTCGACTGTTAGTTTTGATGGAGGCCACATCTTAGGGATATCGGGAGCAATGAGAATTAGAGAGGAATTAATGAGGTTTGTGGTTCACTGTTAGTGTGATAATAATGCCGCATCGTGTGACCATGTAGCCAATCACAGGGCACTTGGGAGTGGTCTGTCAGTTCTTCAGTAAATGGACTAGATGGGAGAGACCAGTGACCCTTGAATGAAAGTATGCAGGCTAAGTGGCCGTCCTCACTGCGCTCTGCTGTGTGTGAGAAGGAAATGTAGAGCAGTGTTCACTGGACACAGTGCAGACTCAGTGTTAGCATGCAGCATGAAGGGCTCCCAGAATACTCTGTTTTCCCAAGCCTACATGGGCAATGTTATTACACACATCTTGGTTCTGTTTGGTGATGTGCTGTTTTCTGAGTCCTGCCCTCAAACACACCAAACAGCAGCATGCGGATTTGATCACAGTAGGATGTCCGTTTGTTTATCCATTTATCCGTTTGTTTTTCTGTAATGTCCATGTCGGCATTTTTTTTGTGGACAGGTTCTCAGAAACATGACGCTCAATGTGTCACGTTCAGCCTTGGATGTGGTTAGATCACCCATGCTGGCAACTGAGCAAAATTCATACCAGCAGGGGACGTTTTGCCTATAACAACAGCTGAAAACGATCAAAGAGATTGTCGGCAAGGTGGGTGGTGGGGGTAAGCAGGGAGGAGGCCATGGGGGGGGGCGGAGCCCTTGGGAGGAGGTCTTGTACTACTGTGGGGCTCTGGAGCTTTCTCACGCTCCACATCCGACTGCTTGGGGGGCTCGTGTCGTGCCAAAGTATCCACTGTTCCGCCGGACCCCTCTCCGTGCTGTGGAGTCCAGGCGAACTCAACAACGCCATGCCTCTGAGATATAACGTACTTGAAAACCTGGAGGGAGCGGGCGGCTGGGCCGGGGGGTGGCGGCGCCGGCGGGGGGTCGCCGGCGGGGGGGGGCCTGGGTGGCGGGGCTCGCGGGGCTCGTGTGGGAGGGGT
>JAODLD010000049.1:5422684-5456850 GCA_026781065.1 Mormyrops boulengeri
GTGGTGTGTCCCGGGTCGATCCCCCCCCACCCCCCCCCCCCCTCCCGCTAATTTCTGGCAAACTTGCTCCAAGGCAGGGACTGGACTGGAACGCATCTGTATGCATGAATACAGCCTGGCCGCAAGCTACACTGCAACTCCTGTTCAAGGAGTTAGTTAAATACGTAAATCTTAGTGGTTGAGGATGACTAGCTTGAGCAAATCGCCTGCAGGATTGATCAAATCACGGGCCGCGCCTTCTTCGTCAAGGTCTTCAGGACTGCCGGGCCCTGCGCTTATGCATCAGCATACCAACATTATCCATTAATGCAACAGGCTCCTTCCACTCCCAGCTTGGTTCCGGTCTGCAGCCATCAGGGTGCAGCCGGGAGTATCACCTGTTAGGTCTTGATACTGTATGTCCAGGATCCTAAGGAGCAGGTGGGAGTCACTTGACATGTGACAGTCAGGTAACCATGGGTGTGGAAACAAGACTAGTGGAGATTTAGTGAGTTTTTTAGCCGACTCATTCGAAGAGACTGGCTGGAATTAGTTTTGCACATTTGCGCTGGTGGATAGGATAATATTTAGTTAAATTGTTCTTATTAAGTGTACAAAAGCAGTTACGTGTCTTGGAATGCAGGCTCTTAGTCATCTCGTTAATAGTCCAGTTTGTGAGTCATTACACCTCTTGGAGCCTATGCCCTCTGGCCTGGAAAAGGAGTTTCCAGGATCCAGGAGTCCCTAGGGTTTGAAAAACAATTACGTTACTGTCGAGATGAAGGTGTCCTTTCCCACCCTGAAGCATCCTTCCCTGGAAATCCATTAGTTTGTCTTCCATAACTGCATATCTAGTTCAAGTTTGCGGGAGGCTGCAGCCTATCCCAGGAAGCAGGACACCAGGAAGGGAACACCCTAGTAGGGATTCCATGAACATTGCAGGGCACCTACTCACCAGCATTCCACTAACATTGTTACCCCAATTGTTATTAGCAGCCAAAGTTCTTCCCAGCTGCAGTGCAACAGAGCTTCAGTCCTGGGGGGGGGCGGGGCGGTTTCTTGAGTTTCATTAATTTGTAGGTTTGGTGCATTTCTGGCGGGACGGAAGAGCGTCTGAGCAGGTTTAACGGCCATCATCACCTTTAGATTGCTTTTGTGGTTGGGTGTCTCATGCCGGCTCCTTTTTCAGATTCTCACCCTAATGCTCACTCCCACCCTCTGCTAAGCAGTGTTCTCCAAAATGACCTTCTCCTGATCATACCTACACCGGCACAACATGAGGAACATGAGAGCCCACACACAGCCGGAGTGCGGTGCATCCCTACCAACTGGAATGGGTCCAGGAAGCACTTAGATGGTTCCCTGTTTGTTCCCAAACACGCTTTCTGCATGATGTCCTCTGCACGCTTCACACACTGGCCTCTCGCCAGGATCCTGCATGGTGTGGAGTAGTCTTTGTTTTGGGTGTCTTTGTCCTTACCTGCCATCGTAACGTTATGCTTAGTGATGCCTGTAAATGCCTGGCTAGGATAAGTGTGTGTGTCTGTGGGTCATATATATATATACTTATAAAAACCTGTTCAATCAAGAAACTACAAATGCCTAAAATCATGTCTTTTGTTTGCTTACTTATGGCTAAGATTAGGGTTGCGTATGGGTTAAGGTTGTCATAGTTGGGATGAGGGCTATTCCCACGTAAATGAATGGACGGTCCCCACAAAGATATGTGTATGTGTGAGAGGGAGGGAGCCGAAGGCACAATGCACGCCGTCCCTGCCACACCTTTGCGGCTGGCATGACACATGGGGTGGAGAAGGCGGGTCTTCACTTGCCGTGCTGAAAATCCAGACGTGTCACATGTGCAGCTGCCGGTGGAGTAGGTGAATGGAATGCTTTGGAGAGTGGGTGTCGACAGGGGTGAGGATTATGCTGAAGTGTCTGTGTGGCCTTTCTCGTTAGGGTGTGCATGTACATGTGTGTGGGTGTACATGTGTGTGGGTGTATGTGTGTGGGTATACCAGGAATTGTCTATACCAGGGGTATCGTCATCCTGACTGTGTGATCGAAACATCAGCGGCAGTCTTACTCACTGGTTTTAACACTGGTAATCCCGTCCCCCAGTTTCAGAGGCAGTTGGCCTTGACTTTGTGTTGCTGATGTAATTTACACCTTGGGATAAAATACTTGACTAACCCTGTTCTATACCCTTGTTTTGGGGGAAGAGTCTAAGGCTTCACATGGAAGGGCCGTTTTCCGGAATATCGGGTGTGGCCATGACCATGGGGAGCGGGAATTCAGGCATCTCATGCTGCAGGGCTCGCCCCAGCAACTGCTGGGGGGGGGGCAATAACAAGTGTGCTGGGGGTTGGGGGAAGACAGCGACACATGACAGCTTCTCTGGGGGGTGTGGATTGATGCATCACCCCCTTATTCATTAAAGCATGATAAACCAGTGCTTTTGTTTACCAAAAAAATGGAGGATATCTGGCCATCCTATCTAGTCAGGTGATATACAGCAAACTGAACCTTCACGGCCCTTTAGCTCCTCCCACATTCTGGCCATTTCTGTTGCCACCGCCACAGTAGAGCATGCATTCTCATTCGCTGGTGATTTATAATTCTTTCCTTACCCTAGGGAGGGCGGAGAGGAATTCAATTGTCTTTATTTGGCAAGGTTGAGCTTTGGATTAAGTTAACTTTTAATTTAGCTAATAGGGCATTTTCTTAAAACTGATTATTACTGATCTTATCTGATGGTAGTTGGATATTGTGTTGTAAGATTACTTCAGGCTGCCGCGACTAATCATCTTAAATGAGACAACCCTTTGGAGTGTAAGTTTTTTATTACCTTACAGGCCTCACCTTGGTCCCAGTTTCTGTCTAGAAGCAGAAACGAAAAATGCAAGATGGTTCACTGATGTTCAGCCGCGTTTGGCCTTGTCTGATCTGGTCACATGCTTGCTTGGCAATATAGTGGAAAATGGGTTTAATTCGGTGGCAGCGGGCAAAACAGGGATGCAAGACTGTGTTTATGGAGAAGAGTGAGCCAAGGCTACCGGGTCTCTGGGTAGGAATGTCTGGCAGTGTCATTCCTGTTGAAGTGTGATGTGAAGAAAATCAGGTTTCCTTCACTCATGTACAGTCGACCGTTCTGCATTTAGTAACTCATAAATGCATAAAATACGTGTACGGTTTGGAGGATGCCGAGTATGTTTACGGCGGTTTCTGATGTGATGTTTCACAGTGATCTTAGTAACCCATGTTTTTCCAATGGGACCAAAAATTTTTGCATGTTTCTTTCATATCGCAGGGGAGCCTCTAGAGCCTACAATGTGGAAGGGTTGACTGCATTTACTCTGGGCGGCACGGTACCTCATCAGGTAGCACTGGTACCACTTACCTTGGGGATTCCTCATTCCTTTTTATTTGCACAAGTACAGGCAGACTGGAATACATGTCTTTGCCTATTCCATCTTGCTCTCCATACCTTGGAGGTCACAGCACAGGGTTAGCCAATGTGGAGTTGGGGTTTGAGGGCCTTGCTCAAGGGCTCACAGACATGTGATGGTCTGCTCATGCTGGGGATTGAGACCAACTATCTTCTAAAGACAAAGAGTTTTGGCTCACTGAGCCACTCACCGTCAACCACTCGCCGGGGGTATGTTTGGATAAATGCCATCTTTAAATTGCCCTTAAAGGGTGTATTAGCTCATTAAGTACCCCAATACTGAGCCACATTTTTTCAGTTTCCCATTTGCTGGTTAAACTGAAGGTCAGCCCAGCGCTTGAGGCGCGGGATTCCCGCAAGAACAAAAACATTGCCAGTTCAGATGGAGGTTGAGGGAGGAGCTCGGTAATTACATCTAACCGAACTTGAATTTCCTCGCCAAGGTATCCGGTGTAAGTGACAAGCCGGTGAAAGTTTTAAGGCTGTAAGCGACTCGAAGATGCCAGGTAAGCCATTGAAGGTTATAACATGACAGCGTAAAGTTATTTGGTGTTGGAGTTCACTGTGCCTTGTCTGCGTCTAGCGTAGTAGATGGGGGGGCGACAGATAAACTTGGGTGCATCCTGTACTGACTGCCGTTTCTAGGGACACTGTTTTAGGGCTTGGATAATGAACTTCCCACAAAGATATCTGTTCACATGGTGAAATGTCCCTACAGTAGGTTGCTCTTGTCTGCAGTCGCTGTGAGCGTGTTCAACAAGAGCGTCAATTTCTTCCTGCTGGCTCATGGTGGAGATGCTCACTTTTAATTCACCCCCCGGTAATATATGGCTTCCCATTGGGGGAGTGGGGGGGGGGCAGATAACCCACCACGATTTTGGAGTGGGGTGTGTGAGAAGGTGAAGCGGCTCTGTGCCCATGGGAAGATGGGCGAGCTCATTGGTGGATCAATTAATATGGACGGTACTTGATTACATAATTGGTGCCAGACGCGAAGGTCTCCGGAAGGAGTCTGTTGTTCTAAGTAAGATACAGGGCATGTTTAGACAAGAAGCTAAGACGCATCTCTCTGCTTCAACCGTCTACTCGACTGTCTTCCCTACACTAGAAGAGCATCATCAAATATGTGGGGTGGCTTTGGCAATCAATGTGGACACTATGACAAAGGGACTAGGCAGGAGGGCACTAGGCAGGAGGCAACAGATTTGTTAGAAATATTTCCATCTTAAGGGATCTCTTGGGATGGGACAGGGTGGTGCCAGAGCAACACATGTAAACACAAAGTCTAGTATCTGGGATGACAAAAACAAAACAAGGAAAGTAAACAAATGCTGAACAGGCAATGAAATGCACATGTGGATTTTTCTGGTCTTGTGTTTGGTATTAGCTTGGGTCTCTGGGTTACTGGAGAGGCGATTTGTAAAACAGATCACACCAATATAAGCATTATTCAGAGCACGGGGGCAGGTGCTCCACAGATCTACAGCTCTCTGGTGATGGCTAAACCTACCCAGAGGATCCTCTCTCTGTGACTTCACACCAGCTAACCCCCCTCTGCTTGTGGCCGGGTAGGTCTCACCTGGCTAAGTTGACCCTTTCTTGTGGAATTCGTCAGTCAGTAGTCGGCCTGCTTCCCTGAGTCCGTGCTCAAGATTACCACTTGGAATGTGGCCGTGTGCAAAGGCTGTGATGTAAACAGCTAATGTCGAATGTTTGGGAACTTTACTAATCCAGTTATCTGATTCTACAAAAAATAAGAAGCCATGTTCTCCCCTGGGCCTTGTACAAAACAGGTCCACCAGTTAGTCTGGAATTGTGAAGATAATGCATGGAGGTTTGGCCGGCTCCTAGCTGTTGTTATTTTTGTTGAGAGTTCTGTGAGGGCTCAGTGTTCGGTCGTATCCAGGGGCCGACTGGCGGCTTCGCTGTGACAAAGGGCCGTTTTTATATCCGAGCCATGTTGCTTTTGCTGGCGCCTTTGGGAAGCGTAACGGATCATCTGAATGGAATGGTAGACTCACTGAGTTCCCGGTGGGAATTACAGCTATGGGATGTCACCACTGGGATGACACATCACCTCATTGTGTTTGTGCCTCTGTATATCTGTGGGTAACTCTACAATGTGTGAATCCGTGTTTGAGTGCGTGTACATGTACATACATGGGTGAGGCTGTGTGTGGCATGCGCAGCTGTAGGCGGCCTTCCATGTTGAAGAAGCACAGAATTCAGCGAATGTGTAGAATGCAGATTTGTCGCTAAGTTGATCGGCTTGTTCTTGATGTTCTTCTACTTACCACAACTTTGGCTTAATCACTCAAAAAACACCTTTGCTATCCATTGCTTGACCATGTGTGGATGAATGTGTCTGAGCTGTGCAAAATCTGCTCTCTTTGGGGTTTTCCAGGCCACTGCACAAAAACAAGCGTGGCACTTGTTTGAACTTGGTTGAGGTCATTGTAGACACCCGGTGGAAATCATTAACAGAGGGAGACAATTAGGAAGAAACCTCCCCTGTGTAGGACCACGTGACCACTGAGGTTCCTGAGCTTCCTCAGCAGAAGAAAGAGAATGATGACAGAAATGTGTAGAAAAAAAATAAAAAACACACAAGTATGTGAGCTCCAGGTGACAATATAAAAGCCACTGACAATTTGTAGGACACACATTTTGTTTTCTATAATTTCCATCTATTTCCAAAAGGATTGTTTCTTCTTTCGCTCAGAAAGTTTAGCTTTTAAGAACCCAAACAATCAGTTTTTTTATCCCAGTGCGTGTAATACAGTGCCTTCAAATACTTATGAAATGATTATTATAAACAAAATAAGCTTCCATTCGACATGCTCAGCAACCATGTGGAGTCAGTGATCTTTGCTTTGAGAAGCATGGCTCTTATCTTACCTCTCCAGGTTCAGTGAGTCCTACCGTCACTGTGTGTGACATTTGCATCCCTGTGTCATGCAGAATTCCTGTCCCAGTCTGAAAACATGCAGTTAGGCTAACTAACATCTCTAAGTACTCATGGTGCTTGGGCGTGGGTTTGTGCCTTTTGATGGACTGGCCTCCCATCTAGGGTCCCCCAACCTTGTGCTGTTTGGTACCCCAACCTTGTCGGATACCCCAACCTTGTACTTACTCGGATCGTCCAGGCCGAATACGCAGCTAGTAGATGCATGGATGGCTTTGAGAAGTCTCAGTGGTCTACATGAATACTTAGCTTTAGCTTCTTTGACATGACCAGATACTTTTTCTCCTATTAAAATTTTGGAGTTGTTGAAAGTTGACCTCACACAGGTCACATCTGCTCACTTGGAGTTACTGGGCTTTTATGCTGGGGTTAGACCTTCTCCATATGACATACTGAGGTGCCAGAACAGCTGTGGAAAGTTGCGTGAAGAGTCAATGTACTTCATTTACCGTTTGGACCTTGCATGCTGGGATGAGTATTGATTTTCATGATCTTGTTTGGCACAGGGCCGTGTGTTTTAAATCAGTTGTGCAAGTGTCTGCTGGTTCTAGCACTATATTTACTCCGCTTGTGCCACGTTGGTCCTGAGTGCATCCCTGTCTGGAAAGTGTGGAAGTAGGAATGGATCTGAAGCCAAGACACATGAACTCTGGGGCAGTGTATGTTAGCATAGCGACGTCAGCCTTTGGCCCCACATCCCAGCACAGTCCTTTGCCCCTCACCGTTGCGACAGTGCACTCTGCCTTGTGTTTTCGTTCTCCCCCCTCCACCGTGCTGGAAGACTTCCCTCGAGGGATGAGCTCATGCAGACAACTCCAGAACTAGCACAGGTCCCCCTTGGCTTGTGTGTAGCGATCAAAACCGTATGCTTTAGCCGTGCTTGTTGATAGTGCTAAAAGAGCCAACTCATGTCCTCTTTGGCCCAGAGGCAGGGAGAATACATTCAGAGTAGCTGAAAAAGAAAACCGATGGCCTGGGAACACCCGTGTCTGCAGTGTACCCCCCCGATCCCAGCAACCCTACAGATAAGTGCTATTTGTCATACTGGCCTGAAGACATTACAGCTCTCTTGCCAATATAGACACCCTGGTTTTCCAACTTGAGGTTTGGAATTACACTTTGAGCTCACTTCTAGTACCAAATCTACGAACATTACCATGTGGGGACATTTAGAGAGGACCTTATTCCTCACCAGAAAAAGGTCTTTTGCCTCCTTCCGCTATAGCATTCTGAAAAATCAGGACAGGCCCTGCAAAATCCACCACACTCCTGCTATGCGATCATGTTGGTGAAGAACCCTCAATTTTGTTGGATGCCTTAGCCATGGAAGCAACATCTGTAGACACATGGAGGCTTCACGCTTCTCAGCCTTCCCTCCTGCCAGCCTGGGGCTTCCAACCTAAAACTGATGATCACAAACATGGTGTTGTTAAATTCCATGGATACAGAGCTTGATGATGACCCATCATTCAAGAATTGCGTGGGTGTGATGAGTTGTATGGACTCAAGGAGGCTGGAAGGATTAGTATTGGTTTTCCAAACTACTGGTTATTCTTTACTCTTGGCTTGTCCCACAAGTGCTTGGAATGCTGTCTGAGTGGAATTAATGTAAAGATAATACTTGGAGGTTTGGCCAGCTCCTAGCTGTCATTAAAGTTCATTACCTGTTGTCTTGACCTAATGTCAAGATGGTGGGGCTTGGGTGGCATTGGAAGGAGATCTGTTGTGATTTTGTTTCTCATAGACTCCCTGTGTACTTTTCAAACATATTTGCACCATGTTTCCTTGCTTGCACTATGGGTACAGTCTTGCACTGTCTTGTTTTTGCACTATATACTTGTTTTTTTGCACTTTACCTACCTTGCTGCTGTATGAAAAAGAATTTCCCCCCTGGGATCAATGAAGTTCAACTTATGTTAGAAACTGAACAGGGAGAAATTAAGCATTTGGTCCAACATTCTGCTTGGTGAATGGGTGACACACCTTGCCCTCTAAGAAGCCAACAATCCAGCAAAAAATCCTGATGAACAGGACAAACACTAATTCACTGAATTAGCCTCTCCTGTGACACATAAAATAGGGACTAGCAGGCCTATTGGTTAACAGATAAAAGCAGGCCTGTCAGAAGATGCCGTTGAGTAATTTTGACTTGAACACACCTGCAGGCACTAACATTTATCCCAGTACTAACCTTGACTGATGTTTTAAGGTGTTTTTCTCGGTGGGGGGGGAACTCTGCTTTGTTTTCTTGTTTCCTAGGTATAATTCCAATGATAATTAGTTGGCTGCATTTCATGTGCTAAGCAACAAAACCAAACCAGGCTTAAATATTGCACACAATTGCACACGATTTCTAAATAGTTTCTTGGTTTCATCACACTGATTTAGGCCCAAGGCTGGATTTCTGGAATGATCCTTCGGAATGGGATCTTTTTTGTGATCGTTTACAGTATTTTGCTGTAATCCTTTTATAGATTTCTTTTTGGACTTTTGATGTTTTCTTGGATTCCCTTTGGAAAAAAATCTACATCAATGTAAAGGTGTTATGTTACATCAGATTTAATTCTAAATCGGTTGATTAAGTAGTGCTGGCTTTTGTTGAAGGGGAAGCTCCCGTCTGTCAGTATGATGGATGCAGTTCTGTTTTCAAAGTTCTGAAAGTTCAGCTTGTGGGGGGCGGGGCTTGAAGCCTGCTGCCCATGCCTCCTGTCCCATACCTCAGATTCCATATGATCCCTGCAGACACCCAGGTTTGTCCCAATACTCATGAGGGCCGTTGGAGCCCCCTGTCAGTGTTGATACATGCGAATGAAAGCAAGTCCTAGGGGCATATATAGGAGGGCGGGGCCTTAGGGGCACTGAAAACTAATTGGCCCCTGGAGTACCCCTTCCACTGTCACTCACCAATTCAAAATATATCATTGGCTTATGATAACAATGGTCTTTCTGTGTATATTATGGCCCTTAATAAATCTTAGAATCGCCCCTGGGTCATACTTCGTGGCACTAAGGCCTTTCAGGGCCCTTTGTATGTGGACATGAAAACAAGCCTGCATCTTTTTTGTAGAGTGTCTTCCCAGTAAGCACAGCATGGCCTCACCACAGCGTCGTTCCCGCTGGCCTGAGGTCAGTCCTTTCCGTGATCCTCGCTAGGCTGTATCTATCCGACTGCATTAGTGACTCGGTTCACTCGCTCCAAATGTGACACCAATGCAAAGCTTTTTAAGCTGCTAAGCTGTTTGGGGTGTTCAGCTGTTCTTAAGACTGAGAAATGAGCCTGCAGCAGTGAGCTGTCATATGATAATGGGCTTTTTTTTCCCCTACTCAGCCAAACGCTGCAAAATTCACTAAAAAGTTGCACCCTACCCCAGGAATAATTCCCACATCGTTAGGACAAAATCAATCAGGACCTTCGTTCATTTCATGTCGGGAATATGCAAACTTGCCGATAGATACATTCGCTTAATGTATTTCTGGGAATCTGAGCTCATCGCTGTCACCTGCAGCCCCAACCTGCCCAGTGAGGTGCCTGCAGGGCAGGCAGGCACGGGCGGGACGACAATCAGCGCCGTTTTGAAAACATAAAAGAGGGATTTTCACCAAGGCCCTATTTCTGGGCCATGTTTACATTCCCCCCACGGATACCAGCAGGAGAAACCTGCCAAGCCCCACACACAGCCCCCTCTGAGCGATTTACTGCCGTTCTTGGCTGGTGGCTTTTTTTTTTAAATTCCCCCCCAGTGCAAAAAAAAATGGATTACAATAAGGATCAGGAACTGGGTCTGTTTTCTCGATGTTGCTCATTGGTTTTTAAGGGATTTCTGGGATATTGACTATGCCATGCAAGAAGGGATGGGTTGGGCACCTAACCATACCACCCCCCCCCCAGTCAAACCAGCCTGCTTAGTGTCCTCTTTCACTGATGTGGAGGATGGGCCAGATCCTTAGGATTAGCAAGCCCGTCCCGGGAGAAACCAGAGATGGGTCTTCCCCATTTTCTCCCCCCACCTCTACAGCAATGGTGTGTGCAGCAAGCCTCGACAGGTACCCAAGGGGCCCCTGCTGTTTCTGAGGATGACCCCCCCCCCCCCCCTGCCTGTCATGTATTCAAAATCGGTAGAGAGAGAGAAACAAGGATTGGGGGGGGGGGGAGCTGGTGGGGTGGCTGACTAGCTGTAGAGGCGGCGTCGGCTGCTGGTTCTGTTTGTGAATCATGGGAATCGTACTCAGCTGGGTCCTGCCTGGTGGTCTCACGAAGGTGGCCGGCATCTGGATAGTGAGTATGATCCGGGGTAGATTACCAGGGTGAGGTACTACCGTAACTCCCTCTTTACTTATCGGTGTGTTGTTACACTTTCGACGCTGCCCCGCAAGGCTTAACGCAGAATCAGACGTGTCCCGAGAAGCTCGTAACTTCTTACGCTTTTTAAAACAGCGATTTTATCCTGGGGGCGGCGGGCTTGTGTGTGTATTACCAGGAAGTAGATCTACAGAAACACAGAGAGGTGAAAAGGGGCTATTATCAAGCTGGATAGTTTAGTTTTGCAAACAGTGCGACGGGCTGTCTGCGGGGAAGAGGATGCATTCCTGTGATGTAATTATCATGCCAAACCTGTTGTGCACACAAACATATCCCTTTGCCAGTTGTATAAATGGATAAAGTCTAAAAATGCGAACAAACCAAAAGTTTTGTACTTGGATTTGCAAAGCAAAAAGTGATTATGAATATCAGAAAAGACCCCGTAAAAGAATATTGTATCTTCTCAAAGTGTGCATAATGCATAGGTTGACCACCATCTTGAGACTTACTTAGATTAACATTCTGAGGAGGAACTCCAAATATTGCTATGGATGCCAAAGGAGTCATTAATTGCCCACATATTTTTGAGAAGGTTTCAATAATATAATTGGAGAATAATATCGGACACAACCAAACACTTATTTCAATGTTTATTCATTAATTTATTAATTTAATGAGATTGAGAAGATAAATAGATTGGGAAGATGTGATCTAAATCAGATGTTTTAATTTTTTATCTTTTTTTGTCCTATGCAGGCCCCGGAAACCCCTGAGGACACTGCAAATGACTCTGAACGCTCACATGAGTGGAGTGACCTGGGCCAGGAGACCACGGAGGAGTTCTTCGACACACAGTCGTGTCACAGCGACGCCTTCTCAGACCTCAGCCCGGACACCGAGGGCTCCTCCGCGCTGCTCGGCGGACAGGGATTTCACGAGGGCGAGCACGGGGAGAGAGGCTCCGATGGGGGGGACACCGTTCCGGAAAGCATGAAGGAGGAGTCTTCAATGGACAGCCTTTGCGATGACCTTTCCTCGCGATCATCACCACAGCGGTGTGCTAGTGACCAGCTACTTGATGCTCTGGAGTTAGCTGAGCCTTCTGGAACACAAGAGGCCATAAAAAGTGAGAGAACTTTGATTCTGGAAGCTGGGCTTCCTCTCTCTTCAAATTCGCAAGTTGCAGAGACATTGTACCACCCTCCTGAGAAAGAGAATTACAGCACGACAGACTCAGAGTGTGGACCCACTGAATTAAGGCCCATGCATGGACCCCTCCCCCACACCGAGGTGTGCCCATTGCAGGAATTTGACGGAACGGGGCCTTCCCAATTCGCCTCCTTTTCTGGGAAGGGTGGTCTCATTCATGTTGAGGAGGAAGAAGAACAGCAGAGCTGCTCAGGTTCCCAGGAGGACCACCTGTCAGAGGACACCTTAGGGATTCACCGGTCACTTTCTGGCCTTCTGGAGTGCCTGACTGATGATGGAGAGGACCACAGTGCAGGGGAGGCCAGGATGACCTCTGACACCGGCCTCCAAAATTGTAACAAAGAACATCTTTTGGATGGCCAATCTAAAATGTATGCCCATATATTGACTGGCAATGAATTTCAATTTGGCACAAGTGCTTATACACAGCTTCATGCTGTAGAGACTGTTCTGGAAACACAGTCTAACACTAATGTCCCTGTAGATTCTGACGCTGTGGTAACGTTTTTAAAAGATCAGATAGACCCTGGTACTTGTATACAACTTGGTAATGAGGACAGTGATTTAGAAACCAAGGCTATTGCTAATGCCTGTGTGAACTTTGCCACTGAGCATATTTTTATGGTGGATCAGACAACCGTACGGGAGAATAGTAAAGACGATGTTGTAGAAACACTGCAGGACACTGGCACCGAGAATGATGTTTTAAAAAGTCATTTACAGTCTGGGACTGAGGGAAATGTTATAATTGACCAGACAGAGAGTAGCACTGGTATAAAGCCTGAAAATGAAGAGCAGGTTTTAGAAACCCAGGACACTGAAATCAATGATGGTTTAGGAAGTCAACCGCACAGTAATACTTGTGCACAGTTTGACCCTGAGAAAACTGTGTTAGAAGCCATTTCCCACTGCACCGCAGCTGCACAGTCTGCACCTGAGAAGGATGTTATAGAGATTGAACCATCCTCTGACACAGTCATACTATCTGGTACTGATGACAGACTCTTAGAAACCCATCCCAATGGTAGTGTCTGTGTACAAATTAGCACTGAAGAAGATCAGAATGACCCTAATAGCTGGATTCAGTCTAGAACTAAGGAGAAGGTTCTACTAACCCAGATGGACACAGACCATTACATGCAGTCTGATATAGAGGAGGATGCTTTAGCCGCACTGCAGGACTTGGACACAATAAATGATGGTAACAAGGAGGATATTTCAGAAAGCTGCAGTGACACCTGTGCAACTGACATTGAGGAAACTATGTCAGAAACTGTTTCTCACTCTGAGTTTCCTCCACAATCTGCTCCTGAGAAGGATATTTTAGAGACTGAATCACGCTCCAGTGCACATAAACTAGCTGATACTGATGACAAACTCTTAGAAACTCAACCACAGTGTATCGCTCAAGAAGATCACAATGACCCTAGTACCTGTATTTTGTCTACAACTGAGGAGAAAGTTCTACCAACCCAGATGGACACAGACAGCAACGTGCAGTGTGGTCCAGAGGGGGCTATGTGCTACGTAAACATCTGTTTAAATTGTGATGGTGGGGAGAGTGTTTCAGAAGATCAACCTAATGTGAATGTCTCTGTATTATCTAGTCCAGAGGAGCCCCACCCTACAGTGGAGGTGTCTCCCTTATCTGTGGAGGGAGATGTTTTAGAAAGTCAGGTCTACATAACAGCATATTCACAGTCTGGGATGCAGAAAAATGCTTTATGTGATCAGACAGACACCAGCAATGCTATGCAGCCTGATAATGAGGGGAAGGTTTTAGAAACTAAGGATGATGTTACAAAGAGAAATGTTTCAGAAAGTTGGCTCTATAATAACACTTATGCACAGTCTGACACTATGTTAGAAACTCTCCCCTACTCTAATATATCTACACAGTCTGATCCAGAGAACGATGTTTTAGACACTGAACCATGCTCTGATGCACATATACCAGCAGACAGAGAGGACAAACTGTTAGAAACCCAACCCAGTATTAATGTTTGTGTGCAGTGTAGCGCTGATGAAGATCAGAAGGACCTTAGAGGTTTTCATCAGCTGAGCACTGAAGAGGAGCTTTCTAAGACCCAGATGGACCTCTGTTGTTCACAGTCTGTTCCTAAAGACCAAGTTCTAAAGCATCTGACACTGCCCCCCGTTAACAGCAATATGGCATCCTGCTTTGAGGAAGATGTTTCAGAATTTCAGATCGGCACGAACTATATGCTGTCTGACACCGGGCAGCATGTTTTAGAAACACTGAACGAGACTGACGGCAGAGTTCAGTGTGTTAATGAGGGGGTTGTATTAGAGAACCGCGTTTCTGACAGTCACCCTAATGTGAATGTCTCAGTAATACCTGGTCCTGAGGAGCCCCACTCTAGATCAATTGAACCATCATCTACAGAGGGAGACGGCTGGGCACAAAGCCAGGCTAGTGTTAATGCCTGTGTGCAGTCTAGCGCTGAGGATTGGTATTCAGAAGACCAGACAGATGCTCAGTATCAGAGGAAAGAGGACGTTGTCAAGGCACTGCAGGACACTGACACCGAGGATGATGTGATGAAGGAGGACGTTTCAGAAAGTGGGTTTCAAGTACGAACACATTTGCCTTTTGGGACCGAGGGAAATGGTATAAGCGACCAGACAGACAGAAGAACTGGCGTAAAGCCTAATAATGAAGAGAAGGTTTTAGAAAAAGTCCAAGACAGTGAAACTGAGAATTGTGTTACCGAGGCAGAGGTTTTAGAACGTTGGTCCCTTAACAATGCCTGTGCACAGTTTAACACTAAGGAAACTATGTCAGAAACTGATCCCCACTGCACTCTAGCTGTGCAGTCTGGGCTTGAGAAGGACGTTATAGAGACTGAACAATCCTGTGACGCAGGCATACTAGCTGTTAATCATGACACACACTTAGAAACTCAACCCAATGGCAATGTCTGTGTACAATGTGTTACTGATGAAGACCAGGACGGCCTGAGTAGCTGCATACAGTCTAGAACTGAGGAGAAAGTTCTACAAACCCAGTTGGAAGCAGACAGTTACATACAATCTGATATGGAGGAGGATGCTTTAGGAACAGTGCAGGACTTGGACTCGAAAGATGATATTAACAAGGATGTTTCAGAAAGTTGCAATGACACCTGTTCACAGATTACCACTGAGGAAACTGTGTTAGATCCTGTTTCTCAAGCCAATATTTCTACACAGTCTGGTCCTGGGAAGGATAGTTTAGAGACCGAAATGGATTCATCCTGTGATGCAATTTTACTAGCTGGTACTGATGACAAACTCTTAGAAACTCACCCAGATGGTAATGTTTTAAAGACTGGATCATATTCTGATGCACATATACTTGCTGGTGCTAAGGACTACGTCTTAGAAACCCAACTGAATCACAAAGTATTTGACACAAAGGAAGATTTTCTGGACTCCAGTAAATGTTCAGCAAAAGTTCCTAGTATTGAGGAAGATGTCGCACAGACTCAGGCTCTTTATAGCGCACCTACTGATACAGAAGCCTTCGAAGCCCAAACTTTCTTTAATGGGTTTGGGACTGAGGAGCTGATCGAGGAATGCCTGCCCTCCCCCTACAACAACCATGGGGTCATTTTCTCAAATGGCTCACGGCTGGATGACATCCTCGGATGGAAATCGGAGACCTTGCCGGGAGATGAAAAGGGAGAGTTTCGTATCTCTTCAGAGGATGCAGGCAGTATTGATTCTGTTCCACAAAACCACTTGGATACAAATTTCCATAACCTCACAGACCTGCAAACAGAGTTTGGAGAGACTGCTTGTGGAGTTCATAGCATAACACATAAAGAGGAGTCCCTTATTTCTGCAGTTGGCCTGGATGAAATTAATTTTGAATTATCTGCTGACCCTCAATTGGAAAACGTGAAGCAATGTATTGTGGATGATTCTGAAGTAACGTCTGAATCAGGGCAGCCATCAACTGAAATGCAGATCAGCATTAATAAAGAGGAATCCAGCTGTGAGACTGACTTTGCCCCGGATGTGGAGTCCCCTTGTGAGGATATCTCCAGAGCTTGTGATTCAGGTTTTGATGAAGTTCCTGAGTGGAGGACGGACATGGACTTAAGCACCAGCTCCCAGTTTGAGGAGCTGGAATGGAACCGCACTTCTGAGAGTCACTGTGCTGAGAAAAGTGCTTTAGGATCCGAGTGGCACTCCAGCAACACAAAGCCTGCTTCAGATCTTCTTGACCCTTTGGTACAAGTTCCCAAGGAGACAGAGCATAGAAGTGCCAGCGGACCTATGGATGCATTTTCTGGCAAGGGGACTGATGCTGTTTCCTCAGAAAGCCTCCAGAGTCAGCCGGAAGCCTTTGGTCAACACCCCTGGCTGGGGAACCTTGCTGTAGTGGTCTTCACCAGTCCCACTGACCTGGAAAATGAGCCCCACTGGGTTCAGCAAGGATCAGAGTGGCGTCTGGTTGTTGACGACCTCAAGCACTGTGACTGTTCTGAAGGGGAGGAGCAGAGTGGGCATGGACAGAAAACTGGGCTGAGGACCACAGATGCTGTTGGTGATGACCCCCCCTCCAATGGCTTGGCCCCTACCTCACAGGAAGTTGCACTGAGGAATTACGAGATAAGCTTGGGGCCTGAGCTTGAACCACATAACTCTACAAGCAGCCAAATCAAGGGCTTACTTCATGAACACCTGGATCCAGAGAGGTATGAGGATAAAGGGCTTAAATCCTTTGTGAGTCATTCTAAAATTACAGGAATATCTGATGGCACAGGAGAAAAGACAAGAAAAGACCAGATGGCCGATAGACTCAGATATTCAGTAGGTTATCATACTGTCCCTGAGACAGAACATTGTTCCTCTTCACAGTCACTACTGGACGAGACAGAGATAGATGTGTATGAACAACCAGAGAGCAATTTTAATTTATTGTCAGGCAGTAATCTTGAGCCCATTCTAGAAGGGGATCATTATCAAGAAAATTCCTTCGTGTTGGAAGATAAAAGCAGTGTGAAGGAAAAGGAGGAGCAGCAGATGCCTGTCATGGGGTCTGCTTTGGAGGATTTGAAGACCACAAGCCACATTGATACCCCCCCTCCCCTTACTGTCTGTTCACCCTCCACACCTGAGAGTGGCAAGGAAGACTCACCTGACAAAATCACACAGCATCTGTCTGGTTCCAATACTACCCCTGCCCTGGACTCCAGTGAGGCCAATACCTTGTTAACCAATGAGAAGGCAGAGAACAAAAGCTGCTATATTCCCAATACGGCATCCCAGGACCAGGACAATCTCAACACGAGCAGAGAATTAGAAACAGAAGATGGCCTTTTATCCCATGTTGGGAACAGCTCAAGTCTTCAAAGTTCAGTGAAGAATAAAGCATCTAAGGTTGGCTCGGCCAACAAAGCCTCAAAGTTCTTCAATAGGATCCCATCATTCAGGAAGGGAAAAACCTCTGCAAGGGAGAGCAAGAGCTATAAGGGGGAGCAACCAGCCAGGAATTCACAAGATGAGAGTGTGGACAGGATGAAGTGTCCCCCTCTCTACCAGACTTACCTATCCCAGAGTACCTACCACCTGAGAGAAGTGGGTGAGCCAAGTAAAAACTCAGACGATGACATCTTTGAGAATGTAGTTTCCCCTAGAAGCAGTTTCAGGAGGAGATTTTCTGAAACCAGGAGTAGGATTGATGAAGAAGTCTTTATCCCATCCATGCCATGCCTTCAACAGCCTAGCCTCCAGGGCCCCTGTGACAGAAATTCTGTTGCCATCCCAGCGATGGAAAGCCGGAGCCCCAGAAGGAGCAAGAGCACAGACAACCTCAACCTACGAATGAGGATAGCTCTGGCACACAAATCCCTGTCCAGTCTGTTTGAGTCCAAGTCCTCAGACAAGGAAAATGCAGACCACTGCCCGATGACCATCAACGAAGAAGCGAGCACAGAAACCTTAAGGGGAAAGAAAAAACAAGGTGGTGAGACAGAGATCCTGAAGAGGGCGCTCTCGGTCTCCGATGCAGGTAGTGTCAGGCGGATCCAGCGGGGCTCTAGGGACAGGCTAAGTCTCCAAATCTCCTCAGCCAAATTGCGGTCTGGCTCACAGGTGTCATGTTACACCGATCCACTGAGCAAAAAGGCCGCACCACAAGAGCTATCAGCGATCTCTGATGAGAGAAGGTCAGAAGGGTTTAGGATGTCTGGACCTTCCAATGGACTCACTTTATCTTCCTCCAGCATTAGCTGTTTAGTCTCACACAGCTCCCAAGTCTCCCCTGACAACTCTAACCATTTGACACCTACTAATTATGCCCCAATGACCACCCTTGTCCACCAGCATGCACCCTCCTGGGCCAGGTCCTTGGGTTCCTTTGAAGGAGTGGATGGCCCCCTGAGGCCGATGAGCCCCAAGCCTCAGAGCCCCAAGCCGTGGCCCCAGCGTCGGAGCTTCCGCTACCCTTCACGGTCAGTCGCATCATCCCTCATCTCGCTGGGGCAGGGAGTCAGTGCGGAGGGTCTCTGCGACCCACCTGGGAGGCCAAAGACCATCAAGCCCCGGATGGCTCAGCTGGCATCAAGCCAGTCAGTGGACATAGACTGCAGGCAGGATGACGGTGTCATGGACAGCGAGTCACAGGACAGTCTGGCCACCTCCTTATCCAGCAATGACATTGAGGTAAGGTGGAGCAAACATGCCGAAAATCTTTATTTTCCTTATTTCCTTATTCCTTATTCCTTATTTTCTGACAGTAATTCATTACCTTATTCCTTGTTGTCAGGTGTATTTGAAAGATGGAATATTCTCCCTTTATTTACGGGACAAAAGACAAGCAGCAGGTTTAAATGGAAAGTGATACATACATTGTGTACGCACAGCTTGGCCTACCTTCTCATGGGTCCTTAAAACCTCATCTATATTTAGTCTAACTAGAAAACTGCCATGATCTTTTTGTACAGAAGATATTATAAAGCAGGCAACAAAGAGAGCAGAATTAGCTTTTTTTTGGGGGGGGGGGGTTGGCAATTTTTGTCCTAATTGTAATTTTTAACAGTCTTGTTTCAAAATTCTCCCGTTTTAATTATGCACAACATTCTTTACTTTTCAGTTTAACGTCTGTATATCTTTGGGTAGGCAGCACCATCTAGGGGAAATCCCATGCCAGTGATGTAGGCTACCAAATATACTCACATGTGTTCGTACACAGCTAACAAATTATATGCACATGAGTAATTTAAATGCCTTAACCTCCACAAATTTACTGTGATAAAATTTACATAAAAATAACAGCAGCGGCTAATTTGGGTGATATTAGTCACCTCATATAGATTTCCCTAACCAGTATGATCTGCACTCAAAGCTCACACAGGAAGGTGGCAAAATGGCCCACCAATTATTGGACAAAAGGCACCAGGAGCTGGGGAGTGCGCTACGGGTGCAGAAGCAGGGGCAGCAGTCGCCCCGGCAAAGGTCTCCAGGACAGAGGCCGCTCTCTGACTTGGGCAGCTGGGCTGTGCCCCCGTGGGTGCCAGGCATGGCGGGGCCAGCCACAAACCTGAGCCCAAGGTCTGGAAAGGGACAACACCGTTGCTCCGACGACCTCTGGATCGAGGCAGAGAAGACCTGCCAGAGAAAGCTCGTGTTGGCTGCACGCGGTAGCCTGTGCAGGCTGTCCAGGCGGCGGCCCGAAGAATCGGAGAAAGTAAGACCCAGAAATGACCAGAGGGGCTGCTGGGGGGCTCCTCGGTACCCACCATTCTCCTCATCCTCCACTCTGCCTCTACTTCTGCCCCTGAGCCTTGCGTTCTTCCGCTTCGTTGTCTCTCTTTTTGCCCTGTAGTCTTGCTTGGTAGGAACACGGGCGCTGTTTCTTCACTGTGCTCCCAACAGCTGTTTTAGTTAGTCAGGACTGTACTCCAGAATCTCCCAGGGAGAAGGAGAAGCCTGTGGCGGGAAGGACCACAGTCCTGATTTGTACCTTCATCTTGACAGGCCCCGGGACATCGGTCCACCAGTTTAGGCCAGGATATCTCCATCATGCCTCTGAGGGACCTATACTTCTCTCAGAGTACCCCCATTGGCCTGGATTGCCTGGGCTGGCCTCGACGTGTCTCCTATCCAAGTGAGTACCCCCCTGCTTGCCCCCCCGGAGTGTCATATGGTGCTCTATTTGTTCCCAGTTAGGTCTGGTTATGTCAAACAGATGAGTTCCTTCGGTTTTTTTAGCAGCAATAAAGATCAAGGAAAGGGAGCCATTTTTGCTCTGGACAGAGTTGAGGAATTACTGCTCTGGGCAGCTAAAAGCTAGTTCTGTGGTTTGAGCCAAGAATGAGCTCTGGGGAGGAGAAGCGTCTCAGAGATTTAAGTCTCTGTGGAGATTTAATTCAATTACTTGTCCAGTCATGAACCTGAAGATTGAAATACAACATTTCTCGTCAAATGGTTTTAGGCTCCTTTGCAGGTCATCAAAACCCACTGTTATGCCAAGATTATGAAGCAAATCTGCACGTGTATCATTTTTGAGTGCCGCTTGTAATGACTAATACCCAGTTGGACATCATTAGGCGCTTGATTGCTTTTGTCTAAAGCCAGCTTTCAGGCCAGCTAAAATGTCTGATCTGTCATCAGAGGCCACAGTTACCATTGTCTGGTGGTGTCTGGACTAGGGTGAGCACAAAAGCTATCTTTGTTTTCTTTGGTGTGTATCATGACTTCTGAAAGGGGCCCCCAACGGGCTTTATCAGTTATGGCATTGTTTTTCAGGGGTCGTCTGTGGTCACTGGTGACACCCACCCCGACAGGCACAATACACACATGTAGAAATTTGTCTGTGCAAAATGGGATTCCGCACACATGCATAGAAACACACAACGAGACTCATGAATGAGCACACTCACATGGTCACGTATACACAGAGATGGAAATCAAATCTCCCTGAGAGAGGTAATCTTGATCTTGCTCTGGTTTAGCTGGATTGGTCATTTATCTCGGCTGACCTGCAGTGTGCTTTTTCCAGTGTTCATGAGATTGCTGGTGTTATGTCATAACTGCACAGTGCCTGTCTCTTGATCTGGCTTTTGTTAAGCTATAGCACTCGGACTCCGTAGCTGTCTGAATTTGGCCAAAAATATGTCAAGAAAGTAAGTCTGCAGAAGATGCCAATATAATAATTTTATTATATGTCACAATCCAAATGTACTACTATGAAAGGATCTGAATGAAATATTTGCAGTTCCAGATGTCTGGATTTTATCAAGAACCACTAACAGCCTGTAAGAGTCATTCCTGACTCTGACAGAGCGGAGCAGGATTTGCAATTTCTGCTGCGTCATTCCAGTTGCATGTTATTGTGTAGTAACAACTATTTATTTGAGTGCAAGTTGCCAGCTCCCTTGCAAATAAAGGCTCAGCTCCAAGGAGAGAGGCCTAGGATCTGTCAAAACGTGTATCCAAATTGCAAACAATGTGCCCTGTGGCTTTCGGAGTCTTTGGTTTGCTGCTTGTCGCCTGGTGTTTAACGAATGCTAGTTAAACTTCCCCAGTGTGTGTATGTATGTTCCATTGTTGCTTTTTATAATTTGCCCCTCAAGCCGATGGACTGGCTATTTCTTTGTGTTAAAACCTTGTACTTAGCATTCTTCAGGTTCAGTGCGCACCTTGGTTCTGTGGAATCTGCCATTGTAGAACGTTCTCAGCATTGTGCTGACATTTTTATGGTAATCTCGACACCTGTCCCAGGGACTGTATTCTTCTGAATCTCCATGCTCTCACCCAGCATTTCTGAATGTCACGTCTCAAAATGTCCTACAAATAATCCAGATTTCTTATTTTTGTTTCCTTTCATTTGTGAACATTTTTATAAAGTTTTTCTCATGCTCCAAAAAAAAACCAACATGCTGCTGGGAAGCTGGGTCTTCCAAAGGGCACACGCATCTCAGGCACCCCCGACCCACATTCTAGAAGCTTCTGGTGTGTGTGAAAGCCAAGGCTGTTTTTATCCGGTGATGATTCCATGTTGGCACTTGTGAATGACTTTCAGCCTTTTGGACTGAATGACGCACCATCTGAATCACCAGTCTGCATGGCAGGGATTTCTCCTAAGTTTCAGATTTTCTCCGTGAGTAATACCCACAAAGGTGAAACCTGCTCTCAATCCATGCATACTTTACCATAGGTTATCTTTAGACACCGTTATGGAATACGTTGAAATACTTTGTTTTGTGTCAAGGACGGATACTTCGCTGAATTTGCAGCCTGTGTTCTTTCATACTGGGGTTGTGTAAACAACAGTCAACTTGCTTGTGTTTGCATCCCACTCATTAGCATGCGGTGTATGTTTGTAGCATAGGGGCCTTGTGAAAATCACCTGACACGTGGATGAGGAGGACATATATAGGCTACCTGTGTTGTACGTATTATATGGGCACCATGTAGGCTTCTGTCAGCTCCGCCTATTCAATGTCAGACAGCTATAATGTCATTTATAATGGATTTTGCAGTGTTAAATTTAGATGAGGTAACGGGCTCCTTGAGAAACTTGAATTTTTTTAGCCACATCTGCTGGATGGTGTAACAGGATGCCTATACCTTAAAGCTCACGCTCACGGAATACAATGACCGTGTTCCCCGGTAATCCGTGTTTTACTGACATCTATACTTTTGGAGAAGAGCAGAGGAAAAAAGGGGGTGTAGTGAGGGGGGTTGAGCAATGGGCTCTTTTTCAGTCCTAGCTGGGAAGGCAGGCAACCTCTGTCATTGCTACTAAATGCCAAGACGAAGCTCGGGTCCCCCCTCAAAGGACCCCCAGTGATGTCAGCTAGTGGCTGTGTGTGTGCGCGAGTGCAGGAGAGGCGCCGGTGCCTGCGT
This sequence comes from Mormyrops boulengeri, assembly GCA_026781065.1. NCBI lineage: Eukaryota > Metazoa > Chordata > Actinopteri > Osteoglossiformes > Mormyridae > Mormyrops > Mormyrops boulengeri. The sequence continues at coordinate 5,445,449 of JAODLD010000049.1, forward strand.
CGTGCCTGTCTCAGAGATAGAGAGAGAGAGAGAGAGGCAGAGAGGAAGGGAGTGTGCCAGCAGACAGCAGCAGTGTCTCGGCAGCCAGCAGCTCCAGAGCAGACGGCGGTGCCAGGCGACACTCGTGGGAGCCGGGTTCGAGAGTGCCCCGCATCCCCTGGCCACATGCGCAGCCAGCAGGGGGCCGCAGAAGGGGGCAGCAGCAGCAGCGGGAGCTCGGGGCTGTCACCCGGGTCCGACTCAGACAGCGGCCTTGGGGGGCCCCTGGCAGGGGTGGGGGCCGCCCGTGGGGTCATGTCCCATTACTGGAGTCTGGAGAGTCTGCATTCCACCACAGGTAAGGCTGGTTCTCTGTTTTATCGGGGCAAGGTGGCTGGGAAGGTGTGGAGGGGGTGCACATCCTGTTGATAAGGGTGGGGGCGTGTTTGGCAGGTCGAGTGTTTTGGCTAATCTGACAGATCCATGGCGGGTAAACCCTCACTCCTCCCGCCGTTCTCGCTTGATTTGCCGAGCTTTCGGTTTGTTTCCCTGTCGCCCGGATCCTCCTGCTATCTTCTTCGCATCAGCAAGGCTGTCAAGGTTGCTCCTGACAGGGGTGACGGATAGACTGGCGTTTAAAGAAAGTTGCCATTTTATGCACACGGACGCCCCCTTTTTCTCAGATTTGTTGTTGTGCTTTAGGCTGGAGTACGTTGGGATGAGGAGGGGCCGGTATTTGATTGCCTGGTGGGGGAGTCGGTCCTTTAGCTAAAAGCCAAAGGTCGTTGCTAAGCACCTTATACCATGTGCCTAAGATGACTGGGTGACTGTAAACACCCACGGGTTGGATGAATGGAGCTTTTTGTTGTTGACTATCTCTCCGCAGTGAGTGCCGGCCGGGCTTCCAATCAGGCAGGTGAAAGAGAGCCTTTAAGAGCAGAAGTGGCAATTTGTAGAAGGACAAATGAGGGGCATGAGCGTGTGGTGGCTCCGTGCTGTTGTGCGAGGAAAGGGTTGCTCCAGCAAACGGGCAGGATTGGGTGTAAGAGTTGGGGGAGAGAGCAACTGGAGGTGCTGGGATGGGGGGGGTGTTCAGGACGGTATCCGTGGAGAAAGAGCCACTGAAACCAGAGACAGGTGTGAGTGTCAGCATTCAGCCCATCTGGTCACCATGGAGAATGTGCTGCAAGCCGGCGTCATAATACTGCTAAAGTCTGCTCTCTCGACGTAGATATCTCATTTCCCAGAATGTCGGGCACCTTTTAAAGAACCTGTTAACCTTTTAATATTATCAGGAGTCCACTATGTTTTTATGCTGTTTTTACATCCTAACTGCCCTGTTTTTACGGACTTATATATAGACGGAGATATGTAGTGAGAGATGTCTTTGGAGGAAGTAGCGCTGTCAGGTCTTGCTACTGTGCACGACGTTGACAGGAAGTCATACGGACTTCTTCGCCCTTGTGGAAGGTGGGGAGCTGGTGTAGGAAACAATGGAGGGAGTAGATGGAGACAGAGCTGGGCAGTCATTCAGCATCTCCCTCTCCATCTTGGCTTGGCCTCATTAAGTGCTGGCATGGAGACTGTTATCATCTGGAATGACCTCACTCCTAGACCATGGGGAGCATGTTCAAGAACATCCAGGGGTTCCCGCAGTTCCTACGCATGGATTGCCTCAGTGCCCACTTTGCCACCGCATTAAATTTTCCTGCTGTCCTTTGCTGAATTTTTGAGTTAATCAGCAGCAAATAGTTTCAGAGCAAAAAGGTTCATATAATGACAGAAGGGGACAAACTATAGAAAAGATTAATGGCTTACAAGCAGAGAACAAAACGGCTGTAAAAATATCACATAATAAAGGAAATAAACAATTCCAGACTCCAGCTGCTAACACAGGATTTGTTACGGCATTTACAAGTATGTAATAACAAGAAGGTCTTTGTTCCATTCTCATTATGGATGTCTTGTATCTCAGTGGCCGATCTATCCTCCTTTTCAGTAAAACAAATTCTCTCTAGAAACGATGATTAAATTCGCCTAAACGCTGGCACACGTTCGCGTCCGCACGTCCCAGATGTCCATACTAGGAAAGAAGCCACGGACTCGGAACGGTTTTGAAATTCCACAGCTCCTCAAATGGGGTGCCTCGCACGTGGCCTTGTTATCATAAGACAGCTCAAAGCACGCTTGGAATTTGGTGCTGTATATATGACATGTTGGCTCCTCCAACAGAGGTCTAGTGTGTAGCCTTGGGAACCTAAATGTAAGGGGTTCCATTGACGTCACATGACCCATTTCCTTGCTTGCCGATTGGTGGAGAAATTATACAGCTACTGCCAATTCTAAGAACTTATCCAAAGGCTCGACCTTCTGTTCTAGAGACGAGAAACATTTGTTTTGAAACCTTAGCCGTACCAGTAACACTGTATAGCAACCTCCATAGAGCAACACAGAAATATGTGGTTGAGGTTGAGGTTTGGTTTTTTTCTAGCTTCCACTCTGGTTTAGACATAGGGCTGTCATGTAAGAAAAGGTGCTGCTGGCAAGTTGGATGCAGGACACGGCACTTGCATTCACACATTCCCGTTTAGCAGATGGCAGGTAATTCGCTGCATGTCTTCCCACGTTTGCTAGGTCCTTGGAGCTGCTTCTTTCTCTTGGAAGATCCCACAATTCCAGAACCTCGCCAGGTGGCTGGCAATCGGCTTCCTTAAATAGGCACCCCCCAAAAACACTGATCTAGGCCTCAGGGAGTGTGGGGGATGGTGCCCCAGGCAAGTGAGATCACTGAACACTCTGAACCGAGCTCGCGATTCTACCCCGGCAGAAATGATACCTGTGCTACAGGCACTGGCTTGTTTGTAGGTAGCTGATCTATAGGTTCATGGCTGTAGGATCGAGTCTAGATAATCCTAGATAACTCCACTGATAGGTCCTCAGGGAGGGGGTGGTACTTCAAACCTGTTATTTTACTACATGGCTGTGTCCCTGGATGCATATGTTAATGATCGTAAGCGATGGATAGTGTGAGGACAGTGTAGCCATAGGTCCAGTTTCCTCTTCAGGTGTCTTTTATTGTTGAATCCCGGTTCCTTGTGGCCGACCATCACCCAATCAGTCTATCGTCATGTCACTGGTGACTCATCAGGATGTTGTTACCATTTGCTGCTTTAGGGTCGTTACTGCTTTCTCTCACAGGGTGTGGCCCCCACCCTGGTGACTCACAAAACTAGAGTGTGGCTAGGAACTTATGGGCTCAGAGCTTTGGGTCACACAGGGCCTGGAGACGTAATTCGCATCCGTCTACATGGTGCATCCGTGTGTAAATGAAAATGTGTGAGGTCGCTCATTCAGGGGTGATTCTAGGATTTCTTTAAGGTCGGGGGCATAAGAGAGATCATAATTCATACAGAGGAGCCAGCCAATAATATGTTTTGAATCTTTGAGTGATAGGGGACGGGGCAGTCCACGAGCCAATCAGCTTTCAACTGGGGTCCAGCCCCTGAGCTCATCTTCACCAGTCATCACGCATCTATATGCCCAGAACTGCCTTCCCTTCTGGTTGTTTGAAGATGTGTAATTGAAACGCATGCCTTTCAATATGTAAATTCACATTCGGGTAAGATATCCAGGTAGGAGGCTTTGAAGCTGATGCCGCGATTTTCTCAAGCAGAACTAAAGACAGCTACTGTTTAATTTCTGTCACTCTTTTCACATTCGGTGTTGAAAACAACCTCCACAACACCTTTGCTTCTCAAGGTGTGGCACGGGGGAGGCAGTATTGGCAGCGATGACGTGGACCCTACGAACTCTCAAAACCCCTCCTTTTCCATCTCCATGTTGACTGGCAGTCTCGACAATGCTCCAGATAAAGGGTCAAGGTGGGAGTAATGCCTCCTTTGCCTGGGGGGGGAGGGGGACAAGGTCTTAAAATATCCTCAAGGGTGGTTACAGATGTGTTTCTCCATGTGTGCCGAATTCATGCTGAGAGTGCTAGCACTGGAGCTAATCGCTGGAGCATTTCTGGACGGGAGCTGCCGGGTGGAATGGGGGGGGGGGGCTTGTGAGTGGGGAATGGATTGAGGGTCAGGCAGGCTTGGGGAGGCCATCGTAGAGCCATGGCAGATTTTTTTTTTTTACCCCTTGATATGTGTGCAGTACATATTTTTGCAATATGGTAAATGAGAGGTATTACTGCTGTGAACAAGGAACCCAAGTTGAAACAGTTGATTAACCGGTAGGTGGAATTTTAAGCTGTGTAACAAATCATGGATTGACCAAGCAAATGTGGAACGGAGACTCTTGCAGAGATTTACTGTAGGACGTGAGCTTCAGGGTGGTGGGCTTGCTGAGGGGAGACTGAAGTAGCTTCTCTTACTAGTTTTGCAGCCCCAATGCAGCCCGAATTCCAGCAGGAACCAGAGGATCAGAGTTATGTCAAAGCCTCCAGTGAAGCAGAACCTGGTCGCTGACTTGTGCTACACTTCTTCACAATGTCAAACAGTCTCAGGGAATAGTGCTCTATCGTGGTTAAAGTACACGTATCCCATGGACTTTGGTTCTGTGCTCAAGTTTGTTATATGGAGAACGTATCAGGCACTAGGTTTTGAAGAATGGGCTATAGGGAGGCAGAGAGAGGACAGCCCAAAATCGAGGTACCCCTCCAACTTGTAGGTGCAGTGATGATCAGCGCAGGTCCATTTAGTTGTTCATATGAACTCTGCCCGAATCGACTTTGTTAAGTATTCATGGAAGTCTGATCAGGTGCGACACCGAATTAGCGGCTCGCTCGAAAAGTGCCGCGATCCTCAGAAGAGGCGCTCGACTTTCCGAAACTTGCAAGTCCTACTGTAACTTCCTGGGTGATGGACCATTTACAGCATGACAGACCGTTTTTGCATGACAAAGAAAAGAGTTTGTGAATATATGAAAGTGTTCACTGAGAGAAAAACAGCAGGTTTTCCCACAATCCCTTGCTCTATTTAAGTATACCAAGAAGAGCGACGGCGGAGACAGACATCCTGTCCCCAGGTGCCCCTACTGGCAAGAAATATTGTGGCAGTTCTTAAAAATCATTACAGAAAGGAGCTGGACAGATAGCATTTTACTGACTGAAGAGTGGGGGGGGGAGGATAATAGAAAAGTTAATGCTAAAGAAAAGCTTTTAAAAGCACATTGCAAACAACCTTAGGCTCTCATTCTGAGTGCTTTTGTATCCAATGCAAGGTCTATCAGAAAGGAGAACTGTTACATAGAAACCTGCACCCCAAGTCCAGGTTGTTTGGGGGCCTTGGGGGCTGTAGGGAACAGAATGTTCCCCTTTGATTAGATACCTAAATATTACAGAGATTGCAATCCCACCCCACCCCCCCAACCACTCTAATTCAGAATCCAGTCTATGCCTCTGGAATGTTCTTTCAGGAGATTGAGGGGATCTGGACTATGTCTCTTGGCTTGTGTTCCCATGCACACCAAGCATCTGCCCCAGTGGTCAAGAACGTGGTCTTGCAACCCCTTGTGGCCGCAGGTCAAAAATCCTGGAGTGGAACTGTTATTGTACCTGTAGATAATTAATGAATTTCCAAAAGAGCTGCTTTAGTCACGAGAGGCGATTAAACCCAAACATGTAAGTAATATGTCTGCTGGCCTCCCCGGTCGAGGGTGCCAAGCACTCCCCCGCACCCTCGACATCTACAGCCGGTTCACTCTCAGCGGTAATATCAGAGTTCTCCAGGGTGGGGGGAGGGGCAAGACCTGTTTTATTTCCACCGCAGGTTGTCTGGTCGGCCTGCAGCAACTTCGCAGAGGAGCAGGTGTGAGGCCGTCACAGGGTCATTTCTGTGAATTTATCTGTAGGAAAAAAATGCTAATTTGTTCTGCTCAGTAGATACTAATAACTCTTTTACTGTCTTATTTATTTGAAGATTTGCCTCCAGAGGTTGTATAGCTTGTTTAAGATGTAGCTACATGGCTAACCCTTTTATACAAACTGAATTTTTTACCCATTTATTCATCAATATATATATATATATATACTTAAAACTCAGATTTTATGAAGGCCTCCTGCATAATGTATTTACATGCAGTTACTCAGCTGACCCTTCCAGCCAGACTGATAGGGATTTTCGAAACATTTATTCAGCTGAGAATATTTTTACAATTCCGATTAAGTGATTCACTCTGTGGTACTTCAGCTGGGGATGGCGAGAGGCTACTCTACCTGCCACCAGAAGCAGCAGGGAGACTGGCCCAAGGTTCATTCTGTTATTGCTGAAGAAAGAAGACTCTGAGGAGGATGAGTGTGGTGTTATTTTAACAGCCACTGGTATGTGGTTCCATCTGGCCACCCGGATGATTTACAGAGCCCTCCCTTGTCCGAAAAAGCAAACTGGAACCACAATCAGGGAGAGTGATTCTACTAGGTTTTCTGACTTAATTCCTCTCCAGACGAGGGTAAGCAGGAGCAGGCAGATGTTTATGGGTGGGTCATCCCCCCCGGGACCGTAAAGCCACCTGTCATGAGGTATAATTAAATCAAAGTGGTATCATACTTCACGTTTTAAATGGAATCCTTTGGAGTCCATGTACACGCAAGGAGAGCCTGGAATCAAACACTTTATAGTAGGTACATCATATTCGCTTGGCACATGCTGTTACCCCTCATAACAATGGTGTCCATTTCACAGAGTGTATGTAAAGCCCTAAGCAGCCTTTCTCACTCAGTAGATTCCTGTTTCTGTGATCTACATGACTTACTCTCCATCCACTGTACCGGCAGTTTGTCCTGGGGCACGCGTGTGTACGGTCGCGTGTGTGTTTGTGTTAAGGTCGAATTTAGCCTGGAGAAACAATCGGTTGTTTGTCTGCGTGTGTGTGGGACAGACCAGGCACTGGCCTGCCGAAATGCTCCATTTTGTCATCTGTTGCAGACCCCCTCTCACTGCCCCCCATCTTGGGCAGCCCCACCCCACCCTATCTCATTTGACCTGGAATAAACCCCTTCTACCATCTGCATTATCTCCCCAAGTTAGTTCTCCATTCTGGGACCTCATTTTACGAATCGGCTCGGCACTGGCGTGGACAGGGCGTCTTGGCACATGTGGCCATCTTGGGCTGCCCTTGGCCATCTTGGCGCAGGAACCACACGGACGATCGCGGTCATTCCAGACTAATGTGGGGAAAGCTAAGGTTCTTCCTCGGCGAATGTCAGAGCGGGTGACTCTATTTCTGTTTCCCTGTAGCACTAGCGGTCCAACATACCCTCCCCTTCCCCACCCATGTACACAACAGAGGCAGTTTACCCAGAATGCAACTGGGCATTAGAATAGCATGGACTGGCAGATTTACCCGGTGAATCTGAATAGAAGTCACACTGAAGAGACCGGTTGCTGTGATACATAGAAGAGAAACAGTCACCTGACACCCTACCTGAACCCCCCCCCCCCCCCACGGTTCTCTGAAGCTTTTAGTCTTCCACTTGCTGGAGACCTGCTCCGAATTTCAATCTGAGACCCAACGAGGTGCTGGGCCAGCTTCCTCGTGCACACGTACACACATCTCACACATGCCAAAGGGACCCAGGGTCAAGATAACTGCTCGTAAATATTTCAGTCCTGAACCTGTGACACTTCAGTGCAAATTAAAAAAGAGACACAAATCCCAGTACATGGATATATACTTTAGCATCAGCTCTGAAGGTTGATGTCATCATTACTTATAGAAACCAATAATCGATAAGGGTCTTAAGCATTGTTGTAAAACGGTCAGGTGCTAAGAAATATTGTAGATGTGGATATAGCAACCAGGAAGGGCTCTCGTGGGATGACTGAAGACAATTTATGTTTGTAGGTATGGAGCACTGTGTAAAACCAGTGTTTATGGATCTCGGTCTGCTAGTCTGGAGCATAACCTTTTAAGACCTATTCTACTATCCCCCTCCATTCTACCTAGTGATGAATGAAAAAGATGTAAGAGTTTACAGGGGGCATGGAATGTTCCAGAAGGCAGTAGGTTCAAATGATCTACAGTAACAGGAATTGCAGAAAGAAAACATGTAAAACTTCTCTGAATAAAAGAGAGCATAAATATGAAAATGCATCAAAGGAGGCATTGGTGTACAAGATGGCTGGTAGAGTATCCCTGGCAACAGGAGACATTGCGGAAATGCATGTTTATTTGCAGCATTGGGTCCATGCATTGGCGCGGTGCTTCCCTGGCACGTTGCACCCTGGGATTTTCACGTTTATCACTGAGCAGAGACTCTGATCCTCAGAGAAATGCGAGCCGTCAGGCCCGACCCGAAGGGACCGGGAATCAGTCTCTGTAAAGCCCCTGACGTTCATTTCACGCTGCCGTGATTCAGCCGAAACGCTGAACCCCCACCTCAGCGTCGATGCTGCACCGTCACAAATGCAGGTCACTCAGAGGGATGCAGTCCACCCCACACAAAGAGGATTGTCATTATGTCTCTACAATGTTTATTTAGTTTTAATCCATAAATGTTTCTGAGATTAGCGGGAAGGAGTAGAGTGGTCTTGTTTTTAGGAACGGTGGGGGTCGGGTTATTTGAGGACATGTCTGGATGGATGACAGCATGTCTCATGCATGATTGGCTCACACAGTTTTGGCCCTAAGCAATCTGATTTGCTAGCCAGCTGTTTTGGCAGCGTGTGTCAAAAAATCCCAAAGTGTGATAATCCCAAGATATGAGGCAACATGGCCCATTTTACGAGAGGTGGATTGAAGAGGGATTTATCCCACTGCCCAATGCACACCCCAAATTTTTCTTTCTGTGTTGTAATTTTTTTCTCAAAGCGACTGTTATCCCGAAAGGCACAATTGTGATTAATTTGAAAAGGTATGCTTTTGAGAATGAATGGACAGCCAGTAGTCACAGAATTTAAACTTTCTACATTCTTTCACTCTGATAACAGATTCATAACATGTTCAAGATCCTTACTGGGACTTAACATCCTAGGAAACCTGGGGAATGTTTCCCAGATGCTCCCGTTAGTTGCCTGGTTCCAACTATGTAAGTTGCTAAAGTTGTTAGCTTCTATGCTTTTTGGAAATGTACCCCCGAAGGGTGATGTCGTCATTTGGTTGGTAGTGTTATGCTGGTTGTAACAAAAGGGTCGTTGGTTGCGGCTTAAGGGGGGGCACCAGTGAGGACAGTACTCATTTATATTCATTCCATGAGATATTTCAGCTGTGAAAGTAAGTAAAATTGGATTTTTTTTCTATCAGCGCCTCAGGTTACTGACAGAGTAACAATGACAACAAAGATCGGAAAATTGGCAAAACTTCTGACAGGACACCTTTGCAGACTCCTCTGTTCTGATGTACCATGGTCATGTTATTATCTTTTGCCCGGCCCGTTATCATCCTCCATGATTACCGCAGAAGTGGGTCAGTCAGCTCGTCAAAGCCGGACAGCAAGGAGCCCACAGGGTGAGGAAGCGTTTACGTCTGCATTTGCTTGTCGTCTAGACGGGGCTTGGCCCATACTGGTGTTTTAAACCAGCAACCCTGCCAGAGCGTCCACTTGGGAGAAAGCTGTCTCAGTCACAGGAGAGTTCCAAAAACAGGGACGATTCTAGGGTTTCCTTAAGGTGGGGGACATAGGATGGGCCATGATTCATTCAGAGGGGCCTACCTTATCATTAGCCAATGATATGTTTTGAATCGATGAATGACAGGGGAGGCGCACTCCGGGGGCCAGTCAGCTTTCAGCCCTCCCCTCCCCCCCTTTATACACCCCTATCCAGAAACAATATAAAAAACTTGGTGGGCAGGGCAGGGCAGCATGTAAGGCGTCAGGGCAGACGGACTCTTGCGTAAGCCACGTCAAGGCCTGCAGTTACCCCACAGGAGGACAAGGAGGGGCCGTGGGTCACCCTTGGGGCACCGTGGTTTTTCTTGCCACTGAAGCCGTGTTTTGTTTGGCCGTGCCATGCCAGCCAGGGTGATAGATGGCGCGGTGCAGTTCTGCCCGCAGAAAAGCCCCACGCCCGAAGAGGAAGGGACGCAGCTAATTTTAGCTCGTCTGGACGGACCCTCAGATCTGATTTGTTCTCATCATCTTCTGAGGTAGACGCCCAGCCGGAGCGGACACAAAGCGAAGTATTCTCGGCTTTCCAGGTGGCAATGGGGCAGGTGGTCTGGAGCCCACAGATTAGCTGACGGGTGCCTTGAACCCCCTTGCTCCCCCCCGGCACCACTACCAGTGTTACAGGAGTGACATGACTCGGGGAACGGGGGGGGGAGCACTGCCTGACACCAATTCTCAGTAAATTCTTGTGACAGCTCCTTCGACAGCCACTGTGCACGGAATAGAAAGAAAAAGAGACTTGCAAATTAGGCATTACATGCTATATCTCACCCAGGGGGGCGGGGGAGGGGTCCGTGGGAATCGGTCGATGTCTGTATTTATGGTCTGTATTTATGGCTAGTATGTACATTAGTAAAGCACACGTGGCTTTGACCTTTGACACAAAGGTTGCAGGTTCCTTTAGTGTGGCGTTTAACCTCAGTGGCTGCAGTAAAGACCTCCCATATGGGTTCCTAAATGGTGACTCATTTAGGATAGAGAAGGCGGAGCTTACCGTAAATATACATCTATAAGGACACGGGAATTAGCATACTCAGAAAGTGACCTCCAGCACCAGGGATATTGCATCTCAATGGGAATGACTTACATGCAGCCCAGCTTGGATTGGTGTTTATGATAACAAATCATGTTACCAGACTGTGCTGACAATATGATCATATATACACACGTGAGCACAATATGATCGTATATATACACATAAACACAGATGTGTTTTGATGAAAGCCTTGGAGGCAGCCCACCATACTCCAGGCTCAGCATCCCCAGTGGCCAGGCCAGCTGTCACTCATGAGTGACAGCCCCGCCTTCCTGAGACTCAGCACCCCACATTGGCCAGGCCAGCTGTCACTCACAGTCCCGCCCACACTCTGAGGATTCTGTGTTACACACAAAGTCTTTCAGATCCCTGAGGGGCTGTTTGGCATTGATGTACATAATGGATGTGTAATGAAATCCCATCTGGTGGGGGCTTTGTGGTTTTTAAGAGAACCCATATCATGTACATTTCTTAAATCCACATTAGAAGGAAACTTTAATTCTCTGTTGTAAGCTTTATGATATTTGGGATGAAAAGCTGAAAAGTGAAGTACAGAAAAGGTGAAATTTCCATGTGTAATGTTGGGGAGGAACATGGACCTTCATAGTGAGTGTCAAGGTCACATAGGTACAGGGGGACCTCTTCAAGCAAGCAGACTATAAGCCGCTCACAGCTCACCAACACAGAGGAGCTGAACCGACTTGTCCGTGGGGGGCCCCGCCCCCCCCCCCGCCGCAGCCCACAACCCCCCCCACACCCCCCCCCCCCCCCACCCCC